>CM040126.1:213264771-213686033 GCA_022559845.1 Amorphophallus konjac | reverse complement strand
TTCAAGTGTTTTCAGATTTATGATCGAGACATGCCCCATTGAAATCTTCATGAATGACTGATAGAAGAGATCCAGCAAGAATAAGTGATTTTGAAGCCCAGTGTTTTCAGATATGATCAAGGTTTGTCAATAAAATCAATAAAGTAGGATATGGACACCAAGCAAGATATCAGGTGGTCAGGCATGCTTCAAGATATTCAAGGATAATATGCAATGAATTCTGACATAAGTGTATGCATTTGACAACCTGTATGCAATGCATTAACTCCCCCTAACTAAATGCATTGATGTCCAGACACGACAATCTGAATTAGAGAGCTTCGGTTGACTAGACAGATTTGGAATCACAAAGGCATTTTGCTCCCCCTGTCTATATGCATAGAAAATCACTTGTTTTTGAATTTTTCAAAATAAATCCAGTGCAGTTAACTATATGCATGCATATGCAGTGACCACTTCTAAAGTACAATGCATGGACACAATTATAGTGCAGAGGCAACACACTCCCCCTGCCTAAATCTACTGAATCATCCTTTTAGAGTTTTCAAAATGGTTCAAATGTGACCAACACAAGTATGCAAAAGCACTGACTCCTTTTAGCAGATGCAATGATTTATCCCTTTTTGGATTTTTCAATTTAGATGATATGCAATGCATCATACTTTATATGAGCAGCAGGACATCATGCGAAGTCAATCAAATTTTCAAAAGATTTTAATTAAGCACAAACAGATTAATATGATATGCAATCATCTAAAGCAAACAATTTCAGATAGCAGAATTTAAGGCAAGTTTTCGGAGCTGACCTTCATAGTGCTCTCCTGAGGGTTTCATTCTTGAGTGCCTTGGATTATTAACCCCTTTATTCATAGCTTCCAAGGCACACCTGCAAAATAATGGGTTATTTTGATCCAGTAGGAACCCAAGCAACCTTGGGTCCTGTATTACCCTCAACAGGTGTTCTTGACCTTTTGTAAACAACACTGTCATCATAGCCCATCAACTTCCAATTGGACATGGGATGTCCAGACTTACCACGGTAATGACATGAGACAACAGGTTTTAAATTTCTTTTCTGCACATTAGCATTATCATGAAAATTTTTCCTTTTATTTCTGTCAAGCACATTCTTCCTAGCAGGGTATCTAGCATATTTGAAATTCACACTCCTACCCTGGACATGCCAACAGTCCTTGACTGTATGGCCATACTTTCCACAGTGAGAACATTTGAGAGAATTTCTTCTGAACGAGCCTAACCAGCATTCAGTGGCCTTGTGACCAGTCTTATTACAGTTAAAACAAGTGATGTGCTGGTTCATTGAAACAAATTTGTTCTTATTAAAATCATGTTGGCTTGCAGGGAATTTAGCATGATATGAATGAGATGTTTTCTTGCCACTTGCAAACCAGCATTGTGTAATTGTGTGTCCTAATTTGCCATAGTGAAAACATTCAATTTTCTTTTTCTGAGATGAAGAATTTTTATCATGAAATTTCCTAGCATTCATTATGTCGGCGCTCATATCATCCTTCTCCATCAATTTACACTCATGCATCAGATGACCAAATTTATGACAATAGTGGCATGACATTTTCTTTTTGTGTGCATGTGTGTGTGTGTTTAAGTCATGTGTCACATGCACAGCATCAACATGATTGTTTCTTTGCTTATTCTTCATATGAACATATTTTTTCACTTTTTCATTTCGTTTCTGAATGTCAGTTCGTTTCTGCATTTTTTGAACAATGGGCTGTTTATCTTTTGAGGTGGTGGCTACATTTGATGAAGTGACAAACGATGTCATTAGCTTGTTTTTGAGAACCTTTTTATTGACATTGTTGTAGCCTAACCCTTCCTTTTGAGTATTCACCTTAACTCCTAGCAACCTGTCCAGATTTTCTTGTCCATCAACAAATTTAGACAAAACTCTGTTCAAATCCTGAATTTTGTTTTCAAGAGATGCAATGTGTATTTCATAACTTGCAGTCTCTTGTTCACTACAATTGACAGCTTCATTCAAAACTTTGTTGGTAATTTTGTATTCTTCGATCTCCTTTCTCAGATCATCTACTTTTTCAGTTTCATTTGTACAAATGATTTTCCCTTTCTCCAATGTAAGAAGTCTTTCAGATATCGAAGAGTTCAGCTGTTTTAACTTCTCATTTTCTTTCTTAAGCTTATTATTTTGAATTAACTCATTTATTAGAGTCTGATCTTCTGAGTTAACCTTGCTTTCTCTCCCAGCTTCAAACTCTCTCAATTCTTTTTGCTGTTTTTCAAGATCTTTCTGCAATTCCATATTTACAGATTTTATGGCATTAAATTTTTCAGTAAACAAATTCTTCTCTTGCTCAAGTTTCCCAAATTTTTCTTCATTTTCTTTAACAGATTTTCTAAGAGAGTCATTTTCAGATTTTAGCCTACTTAGTTCAGAGCAAACACATTCAAGTTCCTTCATCAATTTTTCATTCTGATTTTTATGCATATGGATATCAGACAAACAGGCATCATGAGATTGCTTCATATTTGAACAATTTTCACATGGAGAACTTGAACTACCCCGATCACTTTTATTTTTCAAGTTCTTGTATTGTTTTCTTAAATGTTCATGAGATTCAAGCAACTCAGCATATGCATTCTCCCAATCATCTAAAGAAAAATTCTCAAAGGGATTTACCTCTTCATCATTATCATCTCCATTCTGATTGCTGCCTTGATCTCTGCCATTAGCCATCATGCAGCTTTCCTCATTTCTCCTGTGAGCTAGCTTCATCTTATCTAGGATGTCTTTAGCAGACCTGCAGTCATTAAACGAAGAGTGGAAAGCTCTGTGAGTGGTTGCTTTCATTGTTTCCAAGGCTTTCTGATTTTCTGCATGCTTCGATCTATGACTGTCAGTCCATTTGGACTTTTTCTTTGGTAATTTGTGAGGACCTTGTGAAATTAATTTCCACATATCCGGATCACTTTGTTTAACATAGGTATGCAAACTATTAAGCCACAACCTAAAATTAGTACCATTGAAAACCGGTGGATGAGCCATGGATATCGATTCAAGAGTAAATCAAACAATAGACAAGCCCAAAAAGAACTGCACCTAAAAATATAATAGCAGGATCCTCTGCAGATCATTGGATCTGATGAATCAGAGACCCGCTCTGATACCAATTGATGGGTTCGGTGCGGTGGATTCAGAGGGGGGTGAATGAATCCCTCCCTTAAAAATTTTGCACAATAAAGAATCTAGAACGCTAACTAGATAAGATTAGACAATCTGAAGAATTAATCAAAAACTCTTTTGAACCAATGAGCAAATATGTATAGCGCGCCTAAACATTCATCTAGCGGAAGCAAAGGAAAGCAATCAACCCACTGCACAGATGATTTTTTAGGTGGTTCGGTCCTCCAGACCTACGTCCACCCCTCACTCCAAACCGGAGTGAGGCTTCCACTAGCAAATGCTAGAACCGCAGACTCAGTCTGTAAACAGACGCTGCCTAACAGCTTGACCAGAGGAACACACTCCTCTCTTCCTCCAGACCGGAGAGAAACCACTAGTGACAGCCCGTCACTAGCAACCAGAGACCGAAGTCTCTCTTCCTCTGAAACCCAGAGGGAACCCACAAGCGACACCAGCCACTTGCAACCGGAGACACCAAGTCTCCCTTCCTCTGAAACCCAGAGGGAACCCACAAGTGACACCCAGCCACTTGCAACCGGAGACACCTGTTGTGCCCCTGTGGTTATTTGAGTTTCATATGGTCACTTGGGTCATTCGACATCATTCTATGGTCATATGTGTTCTGTGATATTCTTGGTTTTAATAATGGCTAAACACTATTCGTCATTGTTGCTTTTCACTCTTATATGACTGACATATGTTCTGTTGTGTTTATGACAGATATGCACATGAAAGCTCAATGTTGCGCCCTCGCACGCGGATCGACCTGCGCGGTCAGGTCGCGGGGATCGACCTGCCAGGTCAGGTAGCGGGGGTCAAGGGGGCAGCGCCCCTTGCGGGGGTTTCCGGGGGCGGAGCCCCCGGAACAAAAATTTGCTTGAAGACTCAGTAATAAAACTTCAAGACAATCAAGGTCGATGCCACAGACATGAACGGGCGGCTAACGGACTCAAGCGATGGAGCTGGTGCGGCCAACGGACCAACCCGGGGTGACCCGGGCTCTGCCCAGCTGGCGGTCGACCGCCAGCACAGGGGCGGTCGACCGCCCCAGCCAGGGATCCCCCGGCTACAGGTCTGCCTGCTGCCGGTCGACCGCCAGCCAGTGGCGATCGACCGGAATTCCCAGGGGCCATTCGTCTACAGCCTTTTACAGTGGCGGTCGACCGCCAGGAGCTGCCGGTCGACCGCCAGCCCCGAGCCTTCATTTTTGACTTTGTTTCCAACTTCGAAAAGGGCCATTCAACATGGATTTCTTTAATCCAAATGTCACCTAATCACCCACAAATTGTGGATCTGGTCTGAGGCTTGTCCATAGACCATTCAAGGTCTATAAAACCAACACATGAGGGGATGAAAACCCTAATGCTAAAAGGCTTCAAGAGGGTTACAAGGGAGGCTGCTAGAGTGTGTTAAAGGGAGAAGAATTCGGAGCACTGTAGCAGTGAACAGTACTCCGTGAAGAAGGTCTTCATCCTCAAGTGTTCAAGCTATTCAAGTGGAGATCAAGATCAAGGCCAAGAGAAGAGAAAGCTGCATCCTTCATCCTCTTCATCATCTCAAGGGGATCCATTGAAGCTCACTATCAAGGGAAATCATCTTCATCCATTCAAGTTCTTTCAAGTTCATTCAAGGTGATTTTTCAAGCATTCAAACTCCTAGAAGCTAAAGAAGCAATCAAGATTCAAGGTAGCTTCATCATCTCCTTCATTCATTCAAAGAAGTTCAAAGAGAAGATCAAGAGAGAAGAATTGAAGGAAGAGGTACTGTTCACGTGAACAGTACTCCGTGAAGAACATTCATCCAATCAAGGGTGAATCAAGAAGATTGAGTTGAAGCTAAGAGGCGCCTTGTTGCTGATCAATATTCCATACAAGGGCCAATTCATTTTCACTCATAACTCAATCTCTTGTTTTAGTTCATTCACATCTTGTTTCATTTTCATTATTGTTTAAACATTGAAAGTGTGATTCATCCCTACCGGTGGTTAGTAGGAAGGCAATTGGAGGGTGTTCCAATTTGCGGTTGACGTCCCTACCAGGTGGTGAGTAGGAAGGCAATCGGTGGTTTCCGATTTACGGTTTGGTGCGCTGCACAAGTGAAGCCTCACCGGGTTTTGGTGAGGGGTGGACGTAGGGCTGAGGATTCAGTCTGAACCACCTTAAAAATCCTGTCTAGCGTGGTTTGCTTGTGTGATTGAATCGTTCTAGGTGCATGCTTAGGATCGAATTATTATATATCTTACTTATCTTGCTAAGTGAATCATAGCATACTTGGAAGCTAGTTTCTATTCCACTGTAATTCATTTTAACTAGCTGTTTAGAGGGCCGCATTGTGAAAAGTGGGGCTGATCTATTCACCCCTCCCCTCTAGATCCGCTGTCCACTACACAACAAGTGGTATCAGAGCCTAATCTCTCATTATGGGGTCCAACGACCTTGAGGGAAATGGTGGATCAGCGTCCAAGGGTTTTCTACCCGAAGGACATGCTGTGAATAGGCCTCCTTACTTTACTGGAACTAACTATCCTTATTGGAAACATCGCATGCAGGTGTTCATTCGCGCCCAAGACTACGAACTTTGGCGAGTAATCAACAAAGGTCCGTATGAGCTTACGGATAATGAGGACTTGTGGACTAAAGAACAGATACGGCAATCCACTGTCAATTGGAATGCTAAACACATCATGCAATGCTCACTCCATCCAGTAGAATTCTCAAGAGTGGCTACCTGCGCATCTGCAAAACTAATGTGGGATAAGTTAGAGGTATTCTACGAAGGAACGTCTCAGGTACGAGAAACAAAAGCAAATATTTTAGTTTCTGAATATGAAATGTTCCGCATGAAGCCTGATGAATCAATTCAAGATATGTATGCTCGATTAACTGTGCTTACTAACAGTTTGACTGATTTGGGAAAGAAATATTCAGAACAGGAAATTGTAAGAAAGATTCTCAGATCACTGACTGCAGCATGGCACACAAAGGCTACCGTGGTTGAAGAGTCGAGAGATCTCGCAACCACCAAGGTAGATGAACTCATTGGGTCATTAATGACCTATGAGATTAACCTCAAGAACAAAGAGGCTGAGGCACCTAAGAAGAAGTCCCTAGCTCTTAAAGTAGGGCCCAGCCGTCAAGGCTCTTCCGATGAAGGTGAGGATTCGACAAGTGAGCAAGAAGAGGATGATGTAGCCATGCTCACACGTAAGTTCAAGAAATTCCTGAGAAAGGAAGGTAAGAGCTTCATGAGAGGAAGGTCAAAGGTAAGAAATGGTTTCAAATCTAATTCTGAAAACTTTAAGAAATCTGATAAAATCATTTGCTATTCTTGCAATAAACCAGGACATTTCAAGAATGATTGTCCTGACAGATTCAAAAAGGCCGACAAATGGAAGGGCAAGAAGAAGAACAAGGCCATGGTGTCCACATGGAGCGATGAAGAGGAAAGTGATGACGGAAGTAGCTCCTCGGACAATGAAAAAGAAGATTTCTGCCTTATGGCCAAAGGTGATGAAGAAACAGAGATAAATTCTCCATTTGAAAATTATACAACTGATGATTGGGAGGATGCATACATACAACTCATGGAAAAATATGAAATGTACAAAAAGGAGAATAAATCACTGAAAAAGAAAATCAACTCATTTGTGCATGATTATAATATGAATGATAAGAATGCTCTACTTGAGACTGAAATTGAAGATCTTAAGAAGATGATTGAGGATTTGGAGGAAGGAAGAAAAGAAATGGCTGACTTGGAAACTGAAAATGAGGATTTGAGAAATGAAATTGATAGCATGAAGCTCAAAATGCAAATCTATGAAAAAGATAGTAAATTGAGCAATGAAAAGTATGATGCTGTCAAACAAGTCAACATTCAACTTCTTCAAAATATCGAAAACCTACAAAAAGAGTTGAAGGATAAACAACAATCTTTAGAAAAGTTTGTGGATGGAAGAGAAAACCTAGATGCATTGCTAGGTACTAGAATGAATTTCAACAAGGAAGGGTTGGGTTTTGAACCAACAAACAAAAAGCCAATTGGGCTCAAAACTGTCACTTTTGTTTCATCTTCCGAAGCCTCCACCTCGAACATAACTCCCACACAAAATCAGGAAAAACAAAAGGAGAAAGGGAAAGAAAAGATTGAAGAGGCAATCACCAAAACCCCCAACAAAATTACCCAAAAGCCTAAGAAAGGCCAATCTTCCCAGCAGCATAGGTCAACACATTCTTGGCCTTTACCTGCTCAGCCTTCTAGGTATCACTATAACTGGGGTGCTCCATCACTTAGGCCAACACCACCTCACTTGTGGGGTAATTGTGATTTCTGTTTGCACCAATCCCCTAGGTGGCAAAACAATTATTTTCAATCTAAAACCAGCCAACGGCCTCAATGGTTTAAGCAACAAACCTTTTCAAACTTTCACAAAGTTCAACCAAGAGCCTCCAAACAGAAAATGAATGTCAAGGTTGAAAAGAAAAACCAAATCCCTGCTCCAAGCAAACAAAGCATGAATGTTAAGAAGGTTTGGATTCCAAAAGAAATGGTTTCATGTTTTGAAATTCTGAAAAGTTTGAAGGGACCCAAATGTGGTTGGGTTCCAAACACCATTGCTTAATTGCTTGTGCAGGAGTGTCTTGCAGCCATGCATAACAGGTGGTACCTTGATAGCGGCTGCTCAAGACACATGACGGGAGACAAATCAAAATTTTGTCTCTTGGAGGAAAAGGAAGGAGGATACGTCACATTTGGAGGAAACAACAAAGGAAAAATTATTGGAACAGGTAATGTAGGTAAGAACCTTTCCAACTCCATAGCAAATGTGTTGTTAGTTGAAGGTTTGAAATATAACCTACTAAGCATAAGTCAATTATGTGATAAAGGTCACAAAGTATTGTTTGATTCTCTTGAATGTAAGATCCTTGAACCAAAATCTGACAAGGTAAAATTTTCTGGTAAGAGAGTCAACAATGTTTACATGATTGACTTAGATGATCCTGCTCATGCAAATCTTTGTCTTGCTGCACCAAAATCTGAAATTGCTTGGTTATGGCATCGTAGACTAGGACATGCTAGCTACAATGTATTGCATAAACTCTTGAAGCATTCAATGGTAAAAGGTTTGCCTGAACTATCCTTTAAACAAGAAAACAAATTGTGTGATGCATGTGCCCTAGGTAAACAAACTAGAAAATCATTCAAGGGAAAATCTGAAAATACATCATCCAAACCACTCGAGCTAATACATATGGACCTGTTTGGCCCAACCAGAACTGTTAGCTTAAGTGGTAGAAAATATGGATATGTCTTGGTGGATGATTTTTCTAGGTTCACATGGGTTTTCTTTCTCACACATAAAAATGATGCTTTTGATGAGTTTCAGGTATTCTACATGAATATAAAGCAGGATGGTGAGTTTAAACTTTCCAAGATTCAATCTGATCACGGTGGTGAATTTGAAAATGCTAACTTCTATAACCTTTGCAGGGCTGAAGGCATTTCACACCGATTCTCTTCACCAAGAACGCCGGAGCAAAACGGTGTAGTTGAAAGGAGAAACCGAACACTTGTAGAGATGGCAAGAACTATGCTTGCTGAACGGCAACTTCCAAGGAGATTTTGGGCTGAAGCGGTAAACTCGGCATGTTACATTATCAACCGCTCTATGGTAAGGCCACACTCCAAAAAGACTCCTTATGAGTTGCTAAAAGGTAAAAAGCCCTCTCTCTCTCATATGAAAGTGTTTGGATCAAAATGCTTCATCCACAATAATGACAAAAGAGATCTAGATAAATTCGAGCCCAAGAGCGATGAAGGTATATTTCTTGGATATTCTGATAGATCTAGGGCTTATAGAATTTATAACATTAAAAGTCAAACTGTGGAAGAATCACCCCATGTTTTCTTTGATGAATATCATGATTCTAACAATGATAACTCTTGCAGGAAAAATGATGAAGATGGGGAATTCCTTATCATAAAGGACAAGAGTGATCCTCCACAAGAAGAAATAAAAGAAGATGGTGACCGAGCTGAATCAAGCAGTGCAAGGAATCAAGCTCCAGGAGAAGGTAACAATTCTACAAATATTAGAATCCTTAAGGATCATCCCTTGGAGAATGTCCTTGGTAGCTTGAATGACCCACCTAGAACAAGGTCACATTTTAAGATTGTGGAAGAATTAGATCAACTTGCTCTTGTCTCACAGCATGAACCCAAAAATATTGATGAAGCCTTAAAAGATGGAAACTGGATAAATTCCATGCAAGAAGAGTTAAACTAGTTTGAAAGAAACCAAGTTTGGCATCTTGTTCCTAGACCTTCGTCACAATCTGTAATAGGCACTAAATGGGTCTTTAGGAACAAACTAAGTGAGGATGGCAAGATAATACGAAATAAGGCTAGATTGGTGGCTCAAGGGTATAATCAAGAGTTTGGGGTAGACTTTGATGAATCTTATGCCCCGGTTGCTAGACTTGAAGCTATCAGAATCTTACTTGCCTTTGTATGCTCTCTTAGAATAAAGCTTTATCAAATGGATGTCAAAAGTGCTTTCTTGAATGGCTTGATTAAAGAAGAAGTCTATGTTGAGCAGCCCCCTGGCTTTGAGAACTCTAACAATGCAGATTTTGTATACAAGCTAGACAGGGCGCTTTATGGACTTAAGCAAGCACCAAGAGCTTGGTATGAAAGGCTAAGCTCATTCCTCATTGAAAAAGGGTACACACGAGGTAAGATAGATCAAACACTCTTCACCAAGAAGCAAGGTAAGAACATCTTGATTGTTCAAATTTATGTTGATGATATTGTGTTTGGTTCTACAAAATCTGAAATGTGTGAGGAATTTGCTAACCTCATGACTAGTGAATTCGAGATGAGCCTAATGGGAGAACTCCAATTCTTTCTCGGTTTGCAGGTCAACCAAGGTGAAGACTGATGCTTCATAAATCAAGCCAAATACATTAAAGAGCTATTGAAAAGATTTGACATGGCAAACAGCAAAATCATTGCAACTCCTATGAGCACCTCAACTTCACTGGATTCGGATGAAAATGGTAAATTGGTAGATGCAAAGGTCTATAGAGGTATGATTGGTTCTTTGCTTTACTTGACTGCATCACGACCAGATATCCAGTTTAGTGTTTGCCTTTGTGCTAGATTTCAAGCTAGTCCTAGAGAATCCCATTTGACTGCCGTCAAACGTATCCTTCGATATCTTGCCGGCACTCAAGATTTGGGATTGTGGTATCCGTCATCATGTGATTTATCTCTTATATCTTATTCTGATGCAGATTACGCTGGATGCAAGCTGGATCGTAAGAGTACTAGTGGCTATTGCCAGTTTCTAGGCGGGTGTTTAGTTTCTTGGGCCTCCAAGAAACAACACTCGGTTGCCCTCTCAACCGCGAAGGCAGAATATGTTGCTGCGGGGAGCTGTGGCATCCAAGTTTTGTGGATTAAACACCAACTCTAAGACTACTTGGTGGATCTTGGTTGTGTCCCGATTCTATGTGATAACACTAGTGCTATCAACCTTGCCAAAATTCCAGTCCAGCACTCTAGGACTAAGCATATTGAGATTAGGCATCACTTCATTAGAGATGAGGTCAGTAAGAAAAACTTTGAACTGCATTTTGTTGATACATTGAATCAGATTGCTGATATCTTTACCAAGCCCTTGTGTAATGATAGGTTTTCAACACTCAGAAGGGAGCTTGGTCTTTGCCGACCTCAGGCCAATAAGAATTTGAATTGATGATCATGTTCAATTAGTCGTGTGTCTTGCATT
Source organism: Amorphophallus konjac (assembly GCA_022559845.1). NCBI lineage: Eukaryota > Viridiplantae > Streptophyta > Magnoliopsida > Alismatales > Araceae > Amorphophallus > Amorphophallus konjac. Next base: position 213,675,057 of record CM040126.1, on the reverse strand, counting down.
CATGCATTGTTTATATGTCAATATGTCTTTTTGCATATGGTGTCGCATTGCATGTAGTTGCATAATAATGAATTTAGTTCATGTTCATAATGCATTGTATGGTTTGTGTTGCATCATTCTCGCATGGCCGTGGTATATCAAATGTTGATGTATGGAAAGGCAAGTTATGCTTGTCACGAAACACTCAATATGCGTGAGGTTTCAACTCCGCCAAGTACCATGCGTCAATGTCGCATATAGGCCATATAGTAAGGGGGAGTTGTCCTTGTGCAACATTCATGCATATATTTAATCTTCACTATGTTGCATTTAATAAGTGTATAACCATGTGTTGGGTCATGCATCTCATGTCTGTCAATTTCATGTCAACCCATGCATGTTTCAGGTCATTCTCCTCTTGACAATTATCATTCCACTTGCTTGTAAACATAACTCCTTCGCGCATCCATTGCACATCCTTAGGGGGAGTTTTGTTGAATCTCTTAACCTCTTGCAATCTACACGTCTTCGCTTACAGTCTGAATTTGAGTTCATGAGCCTGACGAACATATGGTGTAGGAGCTTTCTATTATGTGCCTTGATGATTGTTCATTCAATGACAATGGTTCAGATCTAATGATTTCCTTGAAGTTCTGATATTTCTTTTGAAATCATCTATGTTATGTGGATTTAATAGACCTTAACTAACGATTGCATATTGTGCTTTGCATGACTATCCTGAAATCTGAAAATCCAGACTTTATGGCAATCTTGGTGAAACTCTAGAGTTTAGTATTGTTTCTAAACATCTTGATGAGCTGGAATTTCTGAAAATCATTCTGACAGAGCAATGATATTGTTGCACGGAGAAACATGTCATGTCATCAAATCAAGTGACAAATGCATATGTCATGATGTGCCCCTGTTATCTCTGTCATAAAACTTTTGGACTCTAGGCAGAGCAATGGCATAATTGCTGAGAAACATATCTTCTCATCAATGAAATGAGTTTGGATATGTCATGACGTGACTTTGCTATCTCTGTTCATTCTGAAGTATTACAGTCAGTCTTGCCAAATACCTAGGTATACTGGCGTCTAAACAACGCGTATTCTTACGGTTAGGAGGCATGTACTAGACTTGATTGCTCGTAAAATATGAGTCATGTGCCTTCAAATACTAAAGATATTGAAAATCAAAATATGAAGCCTCTTGCTTCAATCATCCAACTCCATGCTCTAGCCATGATTGTTTAGCCTCAATACTAGTTTTTGTGTTATTCCCTTTGTGGTTATGGAATATGGATATATAAGACAAGGAAAGGTTAAGCACTGCCATGATATGCATCTTTTGGTTCATTTCTATTACATCTTGCATGTAGCTGCTTTTCAAACTCTATTGATGAATTCAGATCTCATTAGCTTTGAACCATATATGTTGCTCACGGCATGTTTCAGGTTTGCATATAATGGCTTGCTCTTCATTTCTTTTAGCTCTAGTCTCACATACATTTCACTTTCTCACTCCTTTTTGCTGTTGGCAAAGGGGGAGAATTCTTTGTGTGAGTCCTTTGTAAGTGGTATCATAAATTCTTTGTGGGCGTCCTTTATAGGAGCTGTGTGTTTGTATGTTGTCAAAGAGGGAGAGAAGGGGAGAGAACCTTCATCTATCATAAGGGTTTGTGCATTACATTCACATGTAGTGGGTGTGTGCATAGCATTGTGCATAGCATTCACATGCATTATTCACATGCTTTGATCCTCCATGTATACATATCCGCATTCACATATTTCAATATCATGGATCTTGAGCTGCACAGGTTGCATATGTCATACACCTTGCCATATAATGACTCACAGTGTTGCCATCATCAAAAAGGGGGAGAATGTTGTGCCCCTGTGGTTATTTGAGTTTCATATGGTCACTTGGGTCATTCGACATCATTCTATGGTCATATGTGTTTTGTGATATTCTTGGTTTTAATAATGGCTAAACACTATTCGTCATTGTTGCTTTTCACTCTTACATGACTGACATATGTTCTGTTGTGTTTATGACAGATATGCACATGAAAGCTCAATGTTGCGCCCTCACATGAAAGCTCATTTGCTTCAAATCAATACTAATTTCATGCACTTTAACCAAATAAAGTCATGTATTCAATAGTGCAGATTTCAGAAGTTTTTACAAGACACAACATGAAACAGTTGGTTAAAGTTTATTAAAATATGATTCAGATATTTTTAAGAGATTTAAAGACAAACTCAATGGATACATTAAACTTAAACCAGCTAAGTTATTTCAGACATTCATAAAATCGTATAATAGAAGATTCCTAGTTCAAGTGTTTTTAGATTTATGATCGAGACATGCCCCATTAAAATCTTCATGAATGACTGATAGAAGAGATCCAGCAAGAATAAGTGATTTTGAAGCCCAGTGTTTTCAGATATGATCAAGGTTTGCCAATAAAATCAATAAAGTAGGATATGGACACCAAGCAAGATATCAGGTGGTCAGGCATGCTTCAGGATATTCAAGGATAATATGCAATGAATTTTGACATAAGTGTATGCATTTGACAACCTGTATGCAATGCATTAACTCCCCCTAACTAAATGCATTGATGTCCAGACACGACAATCTGAATTAGAGAGCTTCGGTTGACTAGACAGATTTGGAATCACAAAGGCATTTTGCTCCCCCTGTCTATATGCACAGAAAATCACTTGTTTTTGAATTTTTCAAAATAAATCCAGTGCAGTTAACTATATGATGCATATGCAGTGACCACTTCTAAAGTACAATGCATGGACACAATTATGGTGCAGAGGCAACACACTCCCCCTGCCTAAATCTACTGAATCATCCTTTTAGAGTTTTCAAAATGGTTCAAATGTGACCAACACAAGTATGCAAAAGCACTGACTCCTTTTAGCAGATGCAATGATTTATCCCTTTTTGGATTTTTCAATTTAGATGATATGCAATGCATCATACTTTATATGAGCAGCAGGACATCATGCGAAGTCAATCAAATTTTCAAAAGATTTTAATTAAGCACAAACAGATTAATATGATATGCAATCATCTAAAGCAAACAATTTCAGATAGCAGAATTTAAGGCAAGTTTTCGGAGCTGACCTTCATAGTGCTCTCCTGAGGGTTTCATTCTTGAGTGCCTTGGATTATTAACCCCTTTATTCATAGCTTCCAAGGCACACCTGCAAAATAATGGGTTATTTTGATCCAGTAGGAACCCAAGCAACCTTGGGTCCTGTATTACCCTCAACAGGTGTTCTTGACCTTTTGTAAACAACACTGTCATCATAGCCCATCAACTTCCAATTGGACATGGGATGTCCAGACTTACCACGGTAATGACATGAGACAACAGGTTTTAAATTTCTTTTCTGCACATTAGCATTATCATGAAAATTTTTCCTTTTATTTCTGTCAAGCACATTCTTCCTAGCAGGGTATCTAGCATATTTGAAATTCACACTCCTACCCTGGACATGCCAACAGTCCTTGACTGTATGGCCATACTTTCCACAGTGAGAACATTTGAGAGAATTTCTTCTGAACGAGCCTAACCAGCATTCAGTGGCCTTGTGACCAGTCTTGTTACAGTTAAAACAAGTGATGTGCTGGTTCATTGAAACAAATTTGTTCTTATTAAAATCATGTTGGCTTGCAGGGAATTTAGCATGATATGAATGAGATGTTTTCTTGCCACTTGCAAACCAGCATTGTGTAATTGTGTGTCCTAATTTGCCATAGTGAAAACATTCAATTTTCTTTTTCTGAGATGAAGAATTTTTATCATGAAATTTCCTAGCATTCATTATGTCGGCGCTCATATCATCCTTCTCCATCAATTTACACTCATGCATCAGATGACCAAATTTATGACAATAGTGGCATGACATTTTCTTTTTGTGTGCATGTGTGTGTGTGTTTAAGTCATGTGTCACATGCACAGCATCAACATGATTGTTTCTTTGCTTATTCTTCATATGAACATATTTTTTCACTTTTTCATTTCGTTTCTGAATGTCAGTTCGTTTCTGCATTTTTTGAACAATGGGCTGTTTATCTTTTGAGGTGGTGGCTACATTTGATGAAGTGACAAACGATGTCATTAGCTTGTTTTTGAGAACCTTTTTATTGACATTGTTGTAGCCTAACCCTTCCTTTTGAGTATTCACCTTAACTTCTAGCAACCTGTCCAGATTTTCTTGTCCATCAACAAATTTAGACAAAACTCTGTTCAAATCCTGAATTTTGTTTTCAAGAGATGCAATGTGTATTTCATAACTTGCAGTCTCTTGTTCACTACAATTGACAGCTTCATTCAAAACTTTGTTGGCAATTTTGTATTCTTCGATCTCCTTTCTCAGATCATCTACTTTTTCAGTTTCATTTGTACAAATGATTTTCCCTTTCTCTAATGTAAGAAGTCTTTCAGATATCGAAGAGTTCAGCTGTTTTAACTTCTCATTTTCTTCCTTAAGCTTATTATTTTGAATTAACTCATTTATTAGAGTCTGATCTTCTGAGTTAACCTTGCTTTCTCTCCCAGCTTCAAACTCTCTCAATTCTTTTTGCTGTTTTTCAAGATCTTTCTGCAATTCCATATTTACAGATTTTATGCCATTAAATTTTTCAGTAAACAAATTCTTCTCTTGCTCAAGTTTCCCAAATTTTTCTTCATTTTCTTTAACAGATTTTCTAAGAGAGTCATTTTCAGATTTTAGCCTACTTAGTTCAGAGCAAACACATTCAAGTTCCTTCATCAATTTTTCATTCTGATTTTAATGCATATGGATATCAGACAAACAGGCATCATGAGATTGCTTCATATTTGAACAATTTTCACATGGAGAACTTGAACTACCCCGATCACTTTTATTTTTCAAGTTCTTGTATTGTTTTCTTAAATGTTCATGAGATTCAAGCAACTCAGCATATGCATTCTCCCAATCATCTAAAGAAAAATTCTCAAAGGGATTTACCTCTTCATCATTATCATCTCCATTCTGATTGCTGCCTTGATCTCTGCCATTAGCCATCATGCAGCTTTCCTCATTTCTCCTGTGAGCTAGCTTCATCTTATCCAGGATGTCTTTAGCAGACCTGCAGTCATTAAACAAAGAGTGGAAAGCTCTGTGAGTGGTTGCTTTCATTGTTTCCAAGGCTTTCTGATTTTCTGCATGCTTCGATTTATGACTGTCAGTCCATTTCGACTTTTTCTTTGGTAATTTGTGAGGACCTTGTGAAATTAATTTCCACATATCCGGATCACTTTGTTTAACATAGGTATGCAAACTATTAAGCCACAACCTAAAATTAGTACCATTGAAAACCGGTGGATGAGCCATGGATATCGATTCAAGAGTAAATCAAACAATAGACAAGCCCAAAAAGAACTGCACCTAAAAATATAATAGCAGGATCCTCTGCAGATCGTTGGATCTGATGAATCAGAGACCCGCTCTGATACCAATTGATGGGTTCGGTGCGGTGGATTCAGAGGGGGGTGAATGAATCCCTCCCTTAAAAATTTTGCACAATAAAGAATCTAGAACGCTAACTAGATAAGATTAGACAATCTGAAGAATTAATCAAAAACTCTTTTGAACCAATGAGCAAATATGTATAGCGCGCCTAAACATTCATCTAGCGGAAGCAAAGGAAAGCAATCAACCCACTGCACAGATGATTTTTTAGGTGGTTCGGTCCTCCAGACCTACGTCCACCCCTCACTCCAAACCGGAGTGAGGCTTCCACTAGCAAATGCTAGAACCGCAGACTCAGTCTGCAAACAGACGCTGCCTAACAGCTTGACCAGAGGAACACACTCCTCTCTTCCTCCAGACCGGAGAGAAACCACTAGTGACAGCCCGTCACTAGCAACCAGAGACCGAAGTCTCTCTTCCTCTGAAACCCAGAGGGAACCCACAAGCGACACCAGCCACTTGCAACCGGAGACACCAAGTCTCCCTTCCTCTGAAACCCAGAGGGAACCCACAAGTGACACCCAGCCACTTGCAACCGGAGACACCTGTTGTGCCCCTGTGGTTATTTGAGTTTCATATGGTCACTTGGGTCATTCGACATCATTCTATGGTCATATGTGTTCTGTGATATTCTTGGTTTTAATAATGGCTAAACACTATTCGTCATTGTTGCTTTTCACTCTTATATGACTGACATATGTTCTGTTGTGTTTATGACAGATATGCACATGAAAGCTCAATGTTGCGCCCTCGCACGCGGATCGACCTGCGCGGTCAGGTCGCGGGGATCGACCTGCCAGGTCAGGTAGCGGGGGTCAAGGGGGCAGCGCCCCTTGCGGGGGTTTCCGGGGGCGGAGCCCCCGGAACAAAAATTTGCTTGAAGACTCAGTAATAAAACTTCAAGCAATCAAGGTCGATGCCACAGACATGAACGGGCGGCTAACGGACTCAAGCGATGGAGCTGGTGCGGCCAACGGACCAACCCGGGGTGACCCGGGCTCTGCCCAGCTGGCGGTCGACCGCCAGCACAGGGGCGGTCGACCGCCCCAGCCAGGGATCCCCCGGCTACAGGTCTGCCTGCTGCCGGTCGACCGCCAGCCAGTGGCGGTCGACCGGAATTCCCAGGGGCCATTCGTCTACAGCCTTTTACAGTGGTGGTCGACCGCCAGGAGCTGCCGGTCGACCGCCAGCCCCGAGCCTTCATTTTTGACTTTGTTTCCAACTTCGAAAAGGGCCATTCAACATGGATTTCTTTAATCCAAATGTCACCTAATCACCCACAAATTGTGGATCTGGTCTGAGGCTTGTCCATAGACCATTCAAGGTCTATAAAACCAACACATGAGGGGATGAAAACCCTAATGCTAAAAGGCTTCAAGAGGGTTACAAGGGAGGCTGCTAGAGTGTGTTCAAGGGAGAGGAATTCGGAGCACTGTAGCAGTGAACAATACTCCGTGAAGAAGGTCTTCATCCTCAAGTGTTCAAGCTATTCAAGTGGAGATCAAGATCAAGGCCAAGAGAAGAGAAAGCTGCATCCTTCATCCTCTTCATCATCTCAAGGGGATCCATTGAAGCTCACTATCAAGGGAAATCATCTTCATCCATTCAAGTTCTTTCAAGTTCATTCAAGGTGATTTTTCAAGCATTCAAACTCCTAGAAGCTAAAGAAGCAATCAAGATTCAAGGTAGCTTCATCATCTCCTTCATTCATTCAAAGAAGTTCAAAGAGAAGATCAAGAGAGAAGAATTGAAGGAAGAGGTACTGTTCACGTGAACAGTACTCCGTGAAGAACATTCATCCAATCAAGGGTGAATTAAGAAGATTGAGTTGAAGCTAAGAGGAGCCTTGTTGCTGATCAACATTCCATACAAGGGCCAATTCATTTTCACTCATAACTCAATCTCTTGTTTTAGTTCATTCACATCTTGTTTCATTTTCATTATTGTTTAAACATTGAAAGTGTGATTCATCCCTACCGGTGGTTAGTAGGAAGGCAATTGGAGGGTGTTCCAATTTGCGGTTGACGTCCCTACCAGGTGGTGAGTAGGAAGGCAATCGGTGGTTTCTGATTTGCGGTTTGGTGCGCTGCACAAGTGAAGCCTCACCGGGTTTTGGTGAGGGGTGGACGTAGGGCTGAGGATTCAGTCCGAACCACCTTAAAAATCCTGTCTAGCGTGGTTTGCTTGTGTGATTGAATCGTTCTAGGTGCATGCTTAGGATCGAATTATTATATATCTTGCTTATCTTGCTAAGTGAATCATAGCATACTTGGAAGCTAGTTTCTATTCAGCTGTAATTCATTTTAACTAGCTGTTTAGAGGGCCGCATTGCGAAAAGTGGGGCTGATCTATTCACCCCTCCCCTCTAGATCCGCTGTCCACTACACAACAACACCAAGTCTCCCTTCTCCTGAGTCCACAGGAGGAACCCGACCTCAAACCAGAGAATCGGAAGAACAAAGTGATCAGATAAAAAGAAAAACAAGAAATGATAAAAACACAGCGACTGAAAGCTGTAAATGAAATGCAAAATGTAGCTCTCGCAGGAGCAAGTCTGGTTTGGATCTAATCCAATTGCCAGACACACAAATCCTCAATGAAGGCTTTAGTTTCTCTCCTCGAGCTCTCTATCTTTCTCTTTCTTTCTTCCTCTTCTTTCTTCTTCTCTCTGCTTCTCTTTCTTTTTCTCTCGTTCTTCTTGACACTGGATCGTGCAGGCTCTCTCTGTCTCTTCTTTTCTCTTCTTCTCCTTTTTCTTCTTTTGCTACTCTCTGCCTCTCTGCTGCTCTCTTCTTCTGCTTATCTCACGATCTCTTAGCACGATCTCTCTTCTTCTGAGGAAGAAGCTTCATATTTATAGAGCCTCAGAGATAGGGCGTGTGTAGGGCTTGTGCCCCTTTTATCCAGAGATAACCTCAGATCATGTGCCAGGTGCCAACCTCGGATCACGTGCCCAGAAAAATTTCCTCTCGAAGGATATACCTGTCAAACAGTCATAAGAGGATATTAGAGAGATGTACAGAGTTGGTTCGAGGATGTATAGACTTTGTATGTATTGAAAGGATTGTACAGACTTTGTATTGAAGGATGCATATGCATATAGGAATGTATGGACTTTGAATATGAATGCTAACGAGTGTATAGACTTCATTTGTGAGGTTGCACAAATGCAGATAGGGAAGTCTACACATTGAATCATGGATGCTCGGACATGCAGTCAACCACTGTACAGACTTGTGTTCATGCAGCAATGTATAGACTTGATGAGATGATGCATGAACAAGCCACCAATCGAGTGTACAGACTTGCTGTAATGAACGATGCCCAAATGCATACTGTATGCAGCGATGTATAGACTTAGTGTGCAATATGTAAACGATGCACAGCCATATCTCATGAATGTATAGACTTTGCGAGCAAGAGGCAAGGCTGACGGATGTATAGACTTGCTAAATGATGCACACACATAGCAGCAATGTATAGACATTGGCTGTACATACTTTAAGAGACGATGCATGCACAAGTAGAGACGATGATGCTGTACAAACTTTGAGAGACGATGCATGCACAAGATGCTAAGTGAGACGCTAAGCGAGACGGTAAGACAATGTGCAGACTTGATCGTTGCAGGCAGACGATGTATAGACTTTAAATCAAGAGATGATGCATGTACAAACGATGCAACAAGACTCTGTACAGACTTAATAACGTGCAGACAGGACCTTATATGCAATGAGCATGCAACAGTGTATAGACATCATATGCAGTGAATCAAGCATCGACTATATGGCATGCAACTAATGAATGCACTGATGCAGTGTATGCATATGGCGGATATTGAACCGATGCAATGTATGCAGTTCACCAAGAGTTGCACCGACAATGTGGCATGCAGCAACTGTTAATGCACCGATGCAATGTGCAGGACTTCCACAAATAGGGAAATGCATAGACCTTAAACCATGACTCATAGTATGACAGGAAAATGCATAAACCTTACAGATGTATATATATGAATGCTTTATGATGTGACAAAATGACTGAACATCGCATGGTGACTCACAGTGTTTGACTCACATCAAAACCAATCATCAAAACTACAGGGGCACAACAAAAAGAACAAGAACATTAGTCTCAACATTCCCACACTAAAACATGCATGAAGGCGCATGCATTGTAGCCTTGTAGCAGTACCTGCAAAGCAAGATATTAACATGTGAGTTCATTTATCATGAAGATGTTTTCCAGTGATCAAGCACACACAACATGTGAGTTCATCAAGAACATTAGTCTCAACATTCCCACACTAAAACATGCATGAAGGTGCATGCATTCTAGCCCTGTAGCAGTACCTACAAAGCAAGATATTAACATGTGAGTTCATTTATCATGAAGACGTTTTCCAGTGATCAAGCACACACAACATGTGAGTTCGTTTATCATGAAGATGTTTTCCACTAATCAAGCACATAATGTTTCACACAATATATTGTGATCATCAAAACCATTATCAAAGACAAAGAGGGAGAGAAACATACCCAACATCCATCAAGCATATAACTTAATGCACCAAGGCAATAGATGAAGCATGAAAGCTATGCACAAGCAGACTCATGATATGACTCAGTATTCTACATCATCAAGACCATACTCATGGTGTTCATGGTGTTCGACATCATCAAAACCATAGACCATACCATAAGCCACATGGGTACAACACCCCCAGCACTGGCGGGGTCTTCAAATATTATTTCAGCTCGTCAAGAACCTTTTGGCATTCTTCACCCCAACGGAACAGGGTATCCTTCATCATTAACTTATGAAATGGCTGACACCGCCCGGACAAGTTGGAGATGAACCTACGGATGTAGGCTAACGCCCGGACAAGTTGGAGATGAACCTACGGATGTAGGCTAACCGGCCTTGCAATGACCGTAATTCTGTCAGACTTCTTGGAGGAGGCATCTCTTGAATAGCTATGATTTTTACGGGGTCTATTTCAATCCCCCTATAGCAGACGATGAAGCCCAGGAATTTTCCACTAGAGACGCCAAAAGTGCACTTTATCGGGTTCATCTTCAGCTCATGCTGCCGCAGCCTCTCAAATATAACTCTGAGGTCAGCCAGGTGATCCTCCCTCTTCTTTGTTTTGACGACTAAGTCATCAATATAGCATTCAACTTTGCTATAGAGCAACTGTTGTGCCCCTGTGGTTTTGATGATTGGTTTTAATGTGAGTCAAACACTGTGAGTCACCATGCGATGTTCAGTCATTTTGTCACATCATAAAGCATTCATATATATACATCTGTAAGGTTTATGCATTTTCCTGTCATACTATGAGTCATGGTTTAAGGTCTATGCATTTTCCTATTTGTGGAAGTCCTACACAATGCATCGGTGCATTAACAGTTGCTGCATGCCACATTGTCAGTGCAACCCTTGGTGAACTGCATACATTGCATCGGTTCAATATCTGCCATATGCATACACTGCATCAGTGCATTCATCAGTTGCATGCCATATAGTCGATGCTTGATTCACTACATATGATGTCTATACACTGTTGCATGCTCATTGCATATGAGGTCCTGTCTGCACGTTATTAAGTCTGTACAGAGTCTTGTTGCATCGTTTGTACATGCATCATCTCTTGATTTAAAGTCTATACATCATCTGCCTGCAATGATCAAATCTGCACATTGTTTTACCATCTCGCTTAGCGTCTCACTTAGCGTCTCACTTAGCGTCTTGTGCATGCATCGTCTCTCAAAGTCTGTACAGCATCATCGTCTCTACTTGTGCATGCATCGTCTCTTAAAGTCTGTACAGCCAGTGTCTATACATTGCCGCTATGTGTGTGCATCATTTAGCAAGTCTATACATTCGTCAGCCTTGCCTCTTGCTCGCAAAGTCTATACATTCATGAGCTATGGCTGTGCATTGTTTGCATATTGCACACTAAGTCTATACATCGCTGCATACACTATGCATTTGGGCATCGATCATTACAGCAAGTCTGTACACTCGATTGGTGGCTTGTTCATGCATCATCTCACTAAGTCTATACATTCATTGTGGCTTGTTCATGCATCATCTCATCTATTGTGCCCCTTGTGCTTTGTTGATGATGTGATGTTTTAATGATAGCAACATGAATGAGTCACCACATTGTCTTGAATATGTCTGACCTTTTCTCTGGGAGATTGCATAAGTGTGCCATGTCTGAATTGTGAAGAACGCATGTGTATGCTTGAGTCATGCTGTGATATATTGGCTTGTGCTTGATTTTTGTTCTTGATTTCTGTTCTGTGCATTGCTTCTCTGCTGATATGTTCATACATTGTCTTAGGCTAAGTCTATGTAGACTTTAGCGTCTCATTCAGCGTCTAAGGCAAAGTCTACACATTGGCTAAGTATGTACATCACTTACATTTCTTGAGATCAAGTCCATACGTTGCACTGTTTCTTCAAGTCCATACAGTGGCAAAGTCTGGACATTGTGCTTTGAAGATCATCAAGTCCATACATCGTGAAAGTCTATACACTCCTCTTGGCCTTAGCATCTGCTTTGAAGTCCATACATTGGTCTTCAGTTCAAGTCTGTACAGCGTTACGTTATCTTTGGAAAGTCTGTACAGCGTGAAGTCTGCACATTGGTCTTCGAATTCAAAGTCTGTACATTGGGTTTTTCACATGAAGTATGTACAGCCGTTCACTGTTGAAGTCCATACACTGGTCGGTGGAATTTGAAGTCTGTACACTGACTCGTTTCATTTCCTCAGATGTCTATACATTTGCCTCCATGATTCTAAGTCTATACATTCGCTGCAGAGATCTCTGTCAAGTCTATACATCGACTGTCTTGCTTGAGCTTATGTCTGTACCGAGTCAGCGTCTCGTTGACCGTCTCTTGTTGTGTCCTCATGTTATTTCTGCGTTTGTGTCTTCGTGTTATTTTCATGTCTTCGTGTTATTTTTGTGTTTGAGTCTTCATGTTATTTCTGTCTTCTGTCTTCTGTCTTCGTGTTGAGTTTACTTCGTGCATTCTTCTCTAAATTCAAGCTTTAAGTGTCTCAAGTCGAGTCTGACTATGTTGTCTCCATGTCGTCCTTAGTTCGAGTCGTTTCTTTGTTATTTCTGTCTTTGTGTTGCTTTTCCTAGACCTCATGTCTTTCTTATTTTGTAACCACACTTCGTGTCAGCGTCTGTGTTCGTCTTCGAGTTATTTTCAGTCCATGTTGTTTTCGTGTCGTTTTCATCTTCGAGTCGATCGTGCGTTCGAGCAACTTAATACTCGAGTTGTTTTCGTGTGTATTCAAGTCTTTTTAGTAAAGTGTCGTTTCACCTCGTGCCGTTCTCTTTGCTGTTTGTTATGTCGTGTTGTTTTTGTATTCGTGTCTTCGTGTTGCTTATGTATATCGTGTCGTTCTCTTCGTAGTGGTTGTTTTGTTACAGTGAGACTTCGTGTCGTTTTCTTTGAGGTGTTAGCTTTATTATTATGTATCTCGTTTCTTATTATGTATCTCGTGTCGTTCTCTTCGTAGTGTTTGTTTTGTAACAGTGATACTTCGTGTCGTTCTCCTTTTACCTCGTGTTGTTTGCATCTGACCTCGTGTCATTCTCTCCTTGTCTCGTACTGTAATAATCTTGTGTATCTCGTGTCGTTCTCGGTAAAGTGCATCTCGTATTGCTATCACATACCTCATGCAGTTTTAGTTCTTGTGGCCCTCAGTGTTAATGGTTTTTATCTCCTTGCAGGTCCGAGGAAGAACATACACCGGTGTCTGGGCTGCACATGATCCGATACTAAAGGAACCAATGCTATAAGGGCACGTGGCAAGAAGGTTCTGGATGAAGCGTGGGAGGCACACGCGTTCTGCACCTTACCCACCTGCTGCTGCTGGTATATAATGGAGCCTTCATCTTCAGATGAAGGTTGATCGAAGCAGAAGCCTGAAGAGCAGAAAGCCCTTCGATCCAGAATAAGAGAAAAAGAAGGAAAAGAGAGGAAGAAGAGATAGAAGAGAGAAGCCGTGAAGAGAGAGCGGTGAGTGAGAGATTAGGAGAGTAGAAGAGAAAGAAAGAGAGATAGAGAGTGAGAGATTTGGAGAGCAGAAGAGAAAGAAAGAGAGATAGAGAGTGAGAGATTTGGAGAGCAGAAGAGAAAGAAAGAGAGAAAGAGAGTGAGCGAGAGAGCACGTGGAGAAGAAGGAAGAAGCTGCTTGAAGATCTGTCTTCACTGGACCGTGGATCAGATCCAGGCCAGTCAGCTCCGTTGAGAGCCACATTGTGCATTTCGTTTTACAGCTTTCTGATTGCTGTGTTATTTTCCTTTATTGTTTTCCTTTATTTTCTGATCATCTTTGTTCTTCCGATTGCCCTGTTGGGGATCGGGTTCCTCCTGTTGGTTCAGGAGAAGGGAGATCTGATCTCCAGGTTGCAAGTGACAGGTTGTCACTTGTGGGTTGCCCTCTGGTTAGAGGAAGGGAGGCTAGTCCTCCGGTTCTGGGCTTGTGGTTGCAAGTCCAGTGGTCCCTCCTGGTCTGGAGGAAGAGAGGTCTTCGACCTCTAGTTTCCAAGTGGCTGGGAGTCACTTGGGTGTCCCTCCGGTTGGGAGGAAGAGGGGAGGCTGTTCCCCTGGTCAAGCTGTGTGGCAGCAACTGTTTGCAGACTAAGTCTGCTTGGTTCTAGCGTTTGCTAGTGAAGCCTCACTCCGGTTGGGAGTGAGGGGTGGATGTAGGTCTAGAGGACCGAACCACCTTAAAATCTTTGAGCAGTGGTTTGCTTGTAGTGTGTTCTTCTATATCTCCTACCACCCTTCACAGATTGTCTTAAGATTTCTTATTCTCATTTGTGCTGCTTCCGCTAGTTGGTTATTTGGGGGCCAGTTACATATTTGCTCTTTTGTTTAAAAGGATTTTCAACTGGTTCATCAGATTGCTTGATTTACTTCCGCTAGATGCTTGGATAGGCACGCTCCAAGTGTTTGTATTTGAGTTGAATCAAATTGGTTCTATTCTGTGTCTATCTCTAGCTTTCAAGTTTTTATTTGGCCATTATACATAGAAGGATACATTCACCCCCCACTGTATCCGGGCCTAGCACCCTAACAGTTGGTATCAGAGCGGTGTTTGCATACAAGGTCCAACGACCTGCAGATTCGATCTCTGGTTTTCGGTGATAATTTGTTTTTAGTGCATCAATATTCCTATTGCATTAATCTGATTTGTTTTCAATGGCTCATCCACCGATTTTCAGTGGTACGCATTTTAATGCATGGTTCGCTAGTCTGAAGAATTATGTTAAATCTGTGAACCCAGACCTGTGGAAAGTAATTTCACACGGTCCTCATGAACTACCAAAGAAAAAGTCCAAATGGACTGACAGTCACAAGTCTAAGCATGAAGAAAATCAGATAGCTATAAATCTGATGAAGGCAGCTACTGATAGAGCTTTCCATTCATGTTTCTTTGATTGCAGTTCGGCTAAAGATATTTTGGATACACTGAAGTGAATTCAGGAGATAGATGTGGACAGCTGCATGATGGTCAACAGAAGCAATCAAAGTGACAGCGATCAAGGCAACAATCAAAATGAAGAAGATGATGATGATGAGGTAAATGTCTTCGAGAATTTTTCTTTAGAAGAGTGGGAGAATGCATATGCTGAATTATTTGAATCTCATGAACAGTTAAGAAAACATTACAAAAAATTGAAGAAGAATAGTAGGTCAGACAGTTTCAATTCTCCATGTAAAAACTATGCTGAACTAAAAAATGTTCATGATACTTGCATGTCTGATATTCAAATGCTAAAGAAACAAATTTCATTGCTAAAAATTGAGAATCAAGATCATGTAAAAGAAAACTCTGAACTTGAGAAGAAGCTTAGCCAAACTTGTCATGAGTCTGTTCAGAGTAACGATTTGCTGAAAGAAGTTGAATGTGTTAAATCTGATCTAAACAAGCTAAAATCAGAAAATGATTCTCTTAGAGGGTTCTCCAAAGAAAATGAAGAAAAATCAGAGAAACTTAAACAGGAGAATAAATTGCTGATTGAAAAACTTAATGTCATAAAGTCTGTAAACATAGAATTACAGAAAGATCTTGAAAAATAGCAAAAAGATATGAAGGAAATTGAAACATTGAAGCTGTTAAACAATGGCATGTCTGAAAGACTTCTTACTTTGGAAAGAGGAAAAACTGTTTGTATTGAAGATTCTGATAAACTGAGCAATCTGGAAAATGAAATTGAAAAATATAAAACTGCCAACAAGGTGTTAACTGAATGTGTGAATTGCAGTGAACAAGAGATTGCCAGTTATGAGCTACATATTTCCTCTTTAGAAAATGAAATTCAGGATTTGAAAGTTTCCTTGTCTAAGTTTGTTGATGGGTAGAAAAACTTAGACAAGCTACTAGGTATAAAAATCAACCCTAGGAAGGAAGGGCTGGGCTACAATAAGATAAACAAGAAGGAACTTCAGAACAAAGTTATGACATCTTTTGTAAGTGGTTCAGATGTAGCCACCACCTCTAAAGACAAACAGCTCATTGCTCAGAAAAAGCTGGGAACAAAGATTAATTTTAAAAAGGAAGGACTGGGTTACAGTCCAGTCATGAGGAAGGTTGATGGAGCCAACCTGAAAACTATCTTTGTCAAATCTTCTGAACAGGAAAAGCCTTCTACTTCATCTCCAATTCAGTACAAGGCTAAGAAAACAGAGAAACAGGATAAAAATCAGAATGTGACTGGAGAACAGAAAATGAATAAAAAGGGTCCATCAGTGTTTGCTGATCACAGTCCTCACACACACTCACATGCATCTAAAAAGAAGATTATCTGTCATTACGGTCATAAAGTTGGACATCTGATACATGAGTGTAAGTTGATGGAGAAGGATGATAAGAATGCTAGGAGATCTCATGATAAAAATTCTTCACCTCAGAAAAGGAGTGTCACATGTTCTAATTGTGGCAAATTAGGACACTCAATTGCTCATTGCTAGTTTGCTAGTGGTAAGAAAACCTTTTATTCATATCATGCTAAATTCCCTGTAAACCAACATGTTTTTAATAAAAACAAATCTGTTTCAATGAACCAGCATATCATCTGTTTTAATTGCAACAAAATTGGTCACAAGACATCTGAATGCTGGTCAGGCTTTTTTAAAAGAAATTCTATTTCATGCTTTGAATGTGGAAAGCATGGCCACAGAGCCATTAATTGTTGGCATGCTCAGGGTAGAAATGTGAATCTTAAACATGCTAAATTCCCTGTAAGATAATTTGCAAAACTTTCATGTTATAACTGTGGGAAGCCAGGTCACAGGGCTGCAACCTGTTGGCTGGCAGGATATCAAAACCAAACTGGTTTTGGCAAACAGAATTTTTATTCTGTTAACAAGAAATCTCATGCTTATGCACATAGAATTCATGCTAACAAGAATGTGCATAAATCAGATCTGAAAACTGCTCCTAGAAATGTGCTGAGAAAACCTGCTAGGAGTAATACTGTTTTGTCAGGACCCAAGACTTCTTGGGTACCTGTTTGTGCAAAATAACATTGCTATGCAGGTGTGCCTTGGGACTGAAATAAAAAGGGGTAATGATCCAAGGCACTCAAGAAGAAAACCCCATACTGAACTTTTCAGGTAAACTTCCTGCTCTTCTTATTTTTTAGTTTTAATGCATAGCAAGTTAAATCTATTTTTGCATTTTCATTCATCATTTGCCATGTGCATTATTTTCTGATCATGCATTTGCTGAGAGTTCTGTGCAAATATCAGATTAAGAAGGGTTGTCTGTATCTGATGCATACATAGGCTAATTTCAATTGCTTGATAATTGTGTTATGCATAGACTCTGAAAACAAATTGCATTTCGAATTTTCTGAAAAATCTGAACTGCATATGAGTGTGACTTGAAACTTGTGTGTTGCAATAGCTCACTGAAATTCTGAATTGCATATAGGACTGCAGGTTGAATAATTATGCATGACCTCAATGGTATAAATGGTAAGGTACCAAAAGGCAGGGAAGTCTGTCTGGAGGTTCTTACTATGTGTGAGGTGGTCTTTTAGACCAAGTGCTCCGCCTAGTACCATGGGTCACTTTGCTGATAGGACAGTCTGATTGTGCACAAGTCACAATATCATTTGGAATCATATGTTCAGTTTTCAGTGTAAACATTGCATGTTTTCAGGGGGAGTAAGTTGCATATCCTTGCATAGCATTCAATGTTGAGTCTTTGCATGTCCCTGCATACATATAGTGCATTGCATTTCCTTATATTGAAAATGCCAAAAAGAGAGTTTGAATGCATATTGTGAGGGGGAGTCAATGCATTGCATATAGGTTGTCAAATGCATACATGTGTCAGAACTCATTGCATATCCTTTCTTACTGATTTTGTTGACAAACCTTAATCATATTCTGAAAACTTTGAGCTTCACAATCTCTCTTAACAATTGGTATTTCTCCTATCAATTGGTATCATTTGGGTTCAAAATTCTATCAGTCCTTCATGAAGATTTCAATGGGCTATCTCGATCATAAATCTGAAAACTTTTGAACTAGAAATCTTCTATTATACGTTTTTATGAATATCTGAAATAACTCAGGTGGTTTAAGTCTAATGTACTCAAGGTTTGACTTTAAAATCTCTTAAAAATATCTGAAGCATGTTTAATAAACATTAACCATCTATTTCATGCTGTGTCTTGAAAATTTCTGAAATCTGCACTTTTGAATACATGACTTCAACTGATTAAGTACATGAAACTATTATTGATTTGAAGCAAATGAATTTTTCTGAAATGTCTAAAGGGTAATATCTGTCAGAGCAATGACATTGGTCACTGAGAAATACATGTCCAAAGGACTGTGTCATGAGGTGCCTTAGTTAACTCTGATTAAGAATTCATTGAAATTCAGGCAGAGCAATGGCTTGCACACTGAGAAATACAACTGACTCATCAAGAAATGATTTGGAGTGTGTCATGATGTGTAAATACTATCTCTGTTCATATATAGCATGACAGTTAGTCACACTAAGTGCTTAGGGATATTGGCCTCTGATCAAGGTATATCCTCTAGTTACAAGATGTGAACTGAACTAGACTGCTCGTAAAATTTGTAGCATGAAAAATTGTTGAACATATCTCAATATCTGAATATTGATGCTAAAATCAAATTGCTATAACCCTAGACAAAATCATATGACTTCATAATTGCTTGACTTCAATACTAGTGCATGTAATTCTGAAAGAAGTCAATAGATTTGATTGTGTAAGAGAAAGGGAGATTAATCAAGATAAATATGAGGGCTTGGTTCATCTTTATTAAAACATGGTTTTAGATATCAATACAGAATTTTATTGATAAACTCTGCATACATCATGTTTAAACCATGCTGTTCAAAAGGCTCATTCATAAGTCCCTATAATGGAAGACCTTGAAAAATTATGTTTTGGATTTATGAGATTGATATCTCCTTGAAAATCTTTCTGCTCACTTTCCTTAGATCATTGACCTGAACTTCTCCTTGTCTGCCCCTGTGGTCTCCTTCTCATCTATCTCATAAGATTCCACTTATTGAGGGGGAGCTTCCATGTCATGCATCACTTGCATATCAAGTGGCATCTATTCAGGGGGAGCATTCCTTGTCATACTGAATCATGTTCATATCATTTGTGACATTGCATTCAAATCTCTCATGATCAGATTTATGCATGTTCAACAAAAACTGTATAGTCAACTCCTTTCTTATCAGTTGACTGATTCCATCTGCATTTTTCTGACCATACAAATGTGAGGTGCCACTCCCATTATTACCTTGTTCACCTGCAGCCTTCTGAACCTCAGAATCTTTATGATGGTGGATTTCAGATTGATTCCTGAGATGTATTTCTCTCTACACTGTTGGAATCTTCCATCTTGTTCTGCAATAAGTTCTGATTCTGTGGTATCTTCACCAGAATTCAGATTCTTTGTAATGGCTGATTTCAGATTGATTTATTGGATAACTAGAGTCCATTCCTGTGTCTCAGGGAGAGTTATGGTTTATTTTCATCTAAGGGGAGAGTAGTCAATCATGCATGTTGATAGGGGGAGAACTGTTTCATGGTCATAAGGGAGATCTTCATTTTAAAGAACCTTGACTCGTTCTCTGCATTGTTGTACTGCATTTGACTATCAAACCATTTCCCTTCTTTTTTGATTATGTCAAAGGGGGAGAATAGTTTGAAGAGTCAGTGTGACTCATTATGTTGCCATCATCAAAAAGGGGGAGATTGTTGTGCCCCTTGTGCTTTGTTGATGATGTGATGTTTTAATGATAGCAACATGAATGAGTCACCACATTGTCTTGAATATGTCTGACCTTTTCTGTAGGAGATTGCATAAGTGTGCCATGTCTGAATTGTGAAGAACGCATGTGTATGCTTGAGTCATGCTG
Organism: Amorphophallus konjac; assembly: GCA_022559845.1. Classification (NCBI taxonomy): domain Eukaryota; kingdom Viridiplantae; phylum Streptophyta; class Magnoliopsida; order Alismatales; family Araceae; genus Amorphophallus; species Amorphophallus konjac. The sequence continues at coordinate 213,655,097 of CM040126.1, read as the reverse complement.
TGATATATTGTGCTTGATTTTTGTTCTTGATTTCTGTTCTGTGCATTGCTTCTCTGCTGATATGTTCATACATTGTCTTAGGCTAAGTCTATACAGACTTTAGCGTCTCATTCAGCGTCTAAGGCAAAGTCTACACATTGGCTAAGTATGTACATCGCTTATATTTCTTAAGATCAAGTCCATACGTTGCACTGTTTCTTCAAGTCCATACAGTGGCAAAGTCTGGACATTGTGCTTTGAAGATCATCAAGTCCATACATCGTGAAAGTCTATACACTCCTCTTGGCCTTAGCATCTGCTTTGAAGTCCATACATTGGTCTTCAGTTCAAGTCTGTACAGCGTTACGTTATCTTTGGAAAGTCTGTACAGCGTGAAGTCTGCACATTGGTCTTCGAATTCAAAGTCTGTACATTGGGTTTTTCACATGAAGTATGTACAGCCGTTCACTGTTGAAGTCCATACACTGGTCGGTGGAATTTGAAGTCTGTACACTGACTCGTTTCATTTCCTCAGATGTCTATACATTTGCCTCCATGATTCTAAGTCTATACATTCGCTGCAGAGATCTCTGTCAAGTCTATACATCGACTGTCTTGCTTGAGCTTAAGTCTGTACCGAGTCAGCGTCTCGTTGACCGTCTCTTGTTGTGTCCTCATATTATTTCTGCGTTTGTGTCTTCGTGTTGTTTTCATGTCTTCGTGTTATTTTTATGTTTGACTCTTCATGTTATTTCTATCTTCTGTCTTCGTGTTGAGTTTACTTCGTGCATTCTTCTCTAAATTCAAGCTTTAAGTGTCTCAAGTCGAGTCTGACTGTGTTGTCTCCATGTCGTCCTTAGTTCGAGTCATTTCTTTGTTATTTCTGTCTTTGTGTTACTTTTCCTAGACCTCGTGTCTTTCTTATTTTGTAACCACACTTCGTGTCAGCGTCTGTGTTCGTCTTCGAGTTATTTTCAGTCCATGTTATTTTCATGTCGTTTTCATCTTCGAGTCGATCGTGCGTTCGAGCAACTTAATACTCGAGTTGTTTTCGTGTGTATTCAAGTCTTTTTAGTAAAGTGTCGTTTCACCTCGTGCCGTTCTCTTTGCTGTTTGTTATGTCGTGTTGTTTTTGTATTCGTGTCTTCGTGTTGCTTATGTATCTCGTGTCGTTCTCTTCGTAGTGGTTGTTTTGTTACAGTGAGACTTCGTGTCGTTTTCTTTGAGGTGTTAGCTTTATTATTATGTATCTCGTGTCGTTCTCTTCGTAGTGTTTGTTTTGTAACAGTGATACTTCGTGTCGTTCTCCTTTTACCTCGTGATGTTTGCATCTGACCTCGTGTCATTCTCTTCGTGTCTCGTACTGTAATAATCTTGTGTATCTCGTGTCGTTCTCGGTAAAGTGCATCTCGTATTGCTATCACATACCTCATGCAGTTTTAGTTCTTGTGGCCCTCAGTGTTAATGGTTTTTATCTCCTTGCAGGTCCGAGGAAGAACATACACCGGTGTCTGGGCTGCACGTGATCCGATACTAAAGGAACCAATGCTATAAGGGCACGTGGCAAGAAGGTTCTGGATGAAGCGTGGGAGGCACACGCGTTCTGCACCTTACCCACCTGCTGCTGCTGGTATATAATGGAGCCTTCGTCTTCAGATGAAGGTTGATCGAAGCAGAAGCCTGAAGAGCAGAAAGCCCTTCGATCCAGAATAAGAGAAAAAGAAGGAAAAGAGAGGAAGAAGAGATAGAAGAGAGAAGCCGTGAAGAGAGAGCGGTGAGTGAGAGATTAGGAGAGTAGAAGAGAAAGAAAGAGAGATAGAGAGTGAGAGATTTGGAGAGCAGAAGAGAAAGAAAGAGAGATAGAGAGTGAGAGGTTTGGAGAGCAGAAGAGAAAGAAAGAGAGAAAGAGAGTGAGCGAGAGAGCTCGTGGAGAAGAAGGAAGAAGCTGCTTGAAGATCTGTCTTCACTGAACCGTGGATCAGATCCAGGCCAGTCAGCTCCGTTGAGAGCCACATTGTGTATTTCGTTTTACAGCTTTCTGATTGCTGTGTTATTTTCCTTTATTATTTTCCTTTGTTTTCTGATCATCTTTGTTCTTCCGATTGCCCTGTTGGGGATCGGGTTCCTCCTGTTGGTTCAGGAGAAGGAAGATCTGATCTCCAGGTTGCAAGTGACAGGTTGTCACTTGTGGGTTGCCCTCTAGTTAGAGGAAGGGAGGCTAGTCCTCCGGTTCTGGGCTTGTGGTTGCAAGTCCAGTGGTCCCTCCTGGTCTGGAGGAAGAGAGGTCTTCGACCTCTAGTTTCCAAGTGGCTGGGAGTCACTTGGGTGTCCCTCTATGTAATGCCCCGGATTTTTCAGATCCTCGTTCATGGGTCCCGGACCTGGTTTCTCGGAGTGTCCAGCTCCGTTGTGTCCAAAATTGCGTTTCGGACGTCTTTCGTGTTCGGATCGGCGCGATCCGGAGTCGTTTCGGAGGCTCGGAGGCGTTCCGCGGCTTTTTCCGCGTGTGTTTTCCGATTCCCATCGTGGGTTTCGGCTTTCCCTTCGGAACCTCGTTGCGGGTGAACCGGGCCGTTCACCAGGGCGCGAGTGGTGCCGTTGCGATCGGTGCGCTCCGAGGATCGCGAGGGTGTAATTTTCTATTTTTTGGGATTTTTCCGATTTTCTGGATTTTCCTATAAATAGCTTTTCTCTCTCTTCCCCTCTCATTTCTCATTTCTCTCCCTCTCTCTTCTCACGCTCTCTCCTCTCTCCCTCTCTCTCCGGCGGCCGACGGGGCGGAGCATGGGCGAGGCGGGGACGGCGCGGGCGAGGCACGGGCGAGGATGGATGAGGATCGAGGCGGTGGAGGCGCGTGGAAGCTCGGCCGTGAGTTCGTGGAACGGCGAGGCTTCAACGGTATTTTCTTCGTGGATCGGCGTCCACGGTGCGCGTAATCTTCTGTGGAGGTAGGGTGATGGACCCTCAGCCCGTGTACTTCCTTTCCCGCGAGTTTCGTAGGCCGTGGTGAGCCGAGCGGGCTAAACGGGGCGTTTTGGGTAAAATGCATGATTTTGGGGTGTGAGTCGGATCTCCCGTTTTATGGTGTTTTTGGGCGATCCAGGGGTTTAGATGCATGCCTAGGAGCTTGGGGGAGGTTTCCCCTTTTGTTTCCCCTTCACCTGGGGGTGAACGGGGCATGGCATGGCTTTTCCCGCGGTTTCCACCGTTTCCGGGCACGGACTGAGAACGCGCTATACTCCAGTAGCGCGTTCCTGAAGGTCGCGCTGCCCCGACCGAGCGCGTTCATCGGAGAAGATGAACAGTTTGGCGGTTCCTGTCGCGCTATAGGGCTATGGCGCGTTCTGGACTATCGCGCTATGGAAACATAGCGCAACCTGGCTTGCCGCGCTATAGGTTCCTAGCGCGATCTGCGTTGTCGCGCTAGGGATACCTAGCGCGATATTCCTTGTCGCGCTAGGGTTCCCTAGCGCGTTCCGACTTGTCGCGCTAGGTGATCCTAGCGCGATCTTACCTGTTGTCTTGTGCTCCCCTTGGGCCGTGTGTGTCTCGGACACCCCGTGGACTTCTGTGACCGTGTCTTTGGGTGTCCAGAGGGTTGGGTTACCTCGATTAACGTGCCCATCGGTTTAAGGGTCTGTGAGACCTTCTGGTGTTCCGATTGTGTTGTGTTGGTCCCCGGTCGACCCGGTTGTGACCCAGTGGTCGACCTTTGGCCTTGTGAGTGTCCCGGGTACCCCGTGGGTTCTGTGTCCGCGTTTTTGGGGTGTCGGGAGGGACCGTGTTACCTCGATTCACGTGCCCGTCGGTGTGGTGGGTCCGGGTGACCCCATGTGTCCCGGGCTCTCGTGTTACGCTCGATCGAGTCACCGTGTGTCGGTGTGTGTGCGGTGGGGTCTCCCCCGCATATCGTGGGTTCCTTTGGAAGGCGATTCCCGTGTGGGCCATGTGTTTGGCCATGGACTGTGAGTCCAGTTGTCCGGCCTAGGGCTGGAGGTTTCCCGCTTGCTTCAAGATGGGAAATCGTCGTGCCGGCTTGTGTGCTGCCTTGAGAATCGTGCTTCTGTGTTTTCCGTGTGGCCCGTGTGAGTGGCCTTTGTCCCTTGCGTTCCCTTCTCGAGGGAGTGGTCTTGGCGACTCGTGAGTTGTCTCGGTACTTGTGCTACCGTGGTTTTAGACCTAGAGATTGGACTAGATTGACGGCTTTGTGCTGTTGCGTGCAACGGTCTTGACCCCGAGTCTTGTGACTCAAGGACCGTTGACTGTAGTGCGTTTAGAGGACTGTCCAGAGTCCAGTGGCTTAGCGCCACTTGAGTTTTCTCGACTCTCGCGCACGGTGCGTGCGTGACCGGGGACTGTGAGTCCTGTGTCTTCTCCGACTGTGGTCACCGTGTGACGGGGCCGGTACGTGGGGTGTCCCCCGTACGTCGTCGGACGCAGACGTTGTTTTCCGTTGAGAGTCTACTCCTTCAGTGACCCTCCACTAGTCGTAGCCTACCAGTACGCGTGTGCTGGTCGCACCAGGGAGTGGTGTACGGCTTACCCTTAGAGGCGGTTTGTGGACCGGTTGCCGTCGGGCCCCACGTCTTGCAGCCAGAGTCCGGCTGAGGGGAAAACCGGTCAGAGGGCCAGACCAGGGACGCGCGGTCTGTGTGTGCACACGTGATTGGGGGCGGTTGGACCCACGTCGACGGGCGTGACCCCAGCTAGTCACTTGTTTGTGGTTACTTGTACGGTGTTCGCGCCTCGGGTAGGACCTACCACGTCAGGCAGTTCACCTGCGGTGCGGTATAAGACGTCAGGGGACGCTACCGGCTGTGCTTCTAGTGGGCGGTACTCTGTCGAGTTGGGAGTGACAGACTACCCGTTTCTGTGTCTTTGACCTTCGGGTTTTTGGTCGTGTTGACCGGTGAGTTCTGTTGTTTCATCTTGGCGCGTGTGTCGGTTCTTGCACCGTGAGATTAGTGCTAGTGGCTTTACCGAGGTTGGGTCTTGTTGTGCGGTACCCGTGATCGGATGGTCGGGGTTGCACCTTGGACAACGTGTCCAGGTCGGCTGTGTCCGGGGGACAGGCTTCTACGGCGTGGTTGCCGTGTGTTCTTACTTCGGTAGGTGGTACTAGCGTGGTTCGGTAGCTTCGACTGCGTGGTCGAGGTCTGCCTTCTGGCAGTAGGAGTAGCTGTAGTGCCGAGTTTTGACCGGCCACCGGTTCGATGTTCCTGCTGTAGTCGTAGCTCTCCTTTCCGCTACCGCCGTTGTTTCCGGTTGGGGTTCCGCGGGATCCCTGCTGAGTCTCTGTTTTGGAGACTCATTCCCTACTTTTCAGGTGTTGCGGTTCTTCCTCGTGGTTCGAGGGTGCGGAGCGGAGGTTCTCAGTTGCCAGCTTGTCGGGCCGAGTGTTCACTTGGCATGTGGTACGTTTTACTGCTTTAGACTGTACTTTCTGTTGGACTGGACTCTGTTGTAGTTGTTTATTTATTTCTGTTATTTGTTGAGTTGTCCTGCTTTATTTCCTATTTCTTTGTGCCTCCACACTCCTTTTAGCCCTTCCGAGCCCTCCCGGCTCATGGGCGGCGGTGCGAGTCTCGGGTTATCGGGCCTTCCCAGTAATCGGATTCTCGGGTCGTCACAGCTGGTATCAGAGCGGTGGTTGTGGACGTGCATAGGAATTCGAAATGTTGCAGTGATCAGAGTCCGTAAGGTCCAGTACAGTCGGCAGCTGGCTTAGGGTTTTGTGTTCGCTTTCTGCCTTGTTTCTCGCTTGAGAGCTTGGGTGCGCTGTGCGGCGCTGAGAAGGTGGTTGCTGTCCGCGGCTTTCGTGCCAGCGTGGGGTCTAAGGATCGAGGTTGAGAGCCTTCTCCCTCATCGGTGGTGGCCCTGGTTGTGCTGCGTTGGGCAGAGGTTGCTGGCAGGCGTGAGTTCGCGGTGCTGCGTTCGAGGAATTTGCGGCGTGGTCAGGTGGCTGGTGCGCTGTTCTTGGTTAAGTGGCCGTGAGCGTGCTCTGAGGGAGCTGCTGTCGATTTTTGGTCACTCCAGCTTGAGGTTTGTCCAGCTCCTGAGGCGTTCTGATCGAGAAGTGTGCTTCGGTGAGCGGAATGTCTTCTCGGTGGGCTGCCGTTTCGTCGAGCCTGATGTCCTTGTCGCGCTCTGTGGCGTCAGAAATGGCGTGTCAGTCCCGATTGTTCTGCTGATTTCGAGGCAGGATTTGGCAGAGATGTCCCGTTAAGTCTTTGCTCCTGCGCTTATGTCAGTGGATGGGTTGTGTTCGCTCTGGAGTTGGCTTGAGATGTGAAGGCTCCGCGGTGAGTTTCGGGACTCGAGGGTGAGCATCGGCGGTTGTCGGTTATGGCTCGTGTTGCGGCTCTTGGCGTGGTGTGTTGCAGTTCGAGGAATTGCAGCAGTGGTGCATCGAGAGATGCTGTGATGGTGGTCCGACGTGACACTCGTCGAGTGTGTCGGAGGCGCTGACCTGATGGAAGCGATGGCTTTTCCTTGGTGTTGGATGGTGCTGTTTCCAGCATGTGCGAGGCTTGAGGTCAGGTCGAGCGTGGAGTTCTTCCGTTAGTCGGAAGTGCGCTGGTTTCTCCTTTGGTTGGAGAGATTGTGTTGGGCTAAGGTTCGTCGTCTTGCATTGTGTTCGGATTGGTTGGCCTTGTGTGCCATGAAGTCCGTGCGAGACGTGCTCCTTGTCTTGGCAGGGTGGTTGCCTGTGAGAAGTTGTGCCCATTCCCTTGTCGTGTGAGGGTGCTGGCGCTGTTCCGAAAGGACGAGTGCTGGTTGGGCGATGTTCGCTTTCTCGGCTGTGCGCGTGGATTTGAGTGCGCAGCGGAAGCGTGGTGGGCCCATAACCCACTGGTTCAGGATCGTAGCGTTGGTTGCTACGGGCGGATTCCTGAGTTCACGTTGAGCATCGGAGGATTGGTTCCTCGGTGTGAAACGTGTTGTTGCCGTGTCATTGCTCGAGGTATTATGGTTGTTGGCACTGGCAGGATGGAGTGTTGGGAAAAGTGCTGGCTAGTGCGCCGCATGAGTACCCTGTTCCTGTGTTGGAAGCCGTGTCAGGCGTCGGTGTTGGACCTGGATGGGGTTGTTGAGAATGTCGCCTGACGGTGGTCGAGGACGTGTTGGTCAGAGTCGGTGGCTTGGCGCCCGACTTGTGTTCCCAGTCGTGTCCTCGGATGAGATCGTGCTTTGAGGATGTGGTCTCTGGCAGGCTGTGGGTTCCTGTTGGTAGCTGCGAGTGACTGGTAAGGCTAGTCTCGTAGCCGACCACGGTGAGATGTTTCTTGCTTAGGGACCCGTGAGCTCTGTCCAGGTGGTGTCCCGTGGATCTGTGGTAAGGGCGGAATCGGGATTGGCAGGTGTCCACTTGGATTGATCGAAGGATTTGATGAGACCAGATGGAAGAGTGACGCATTAAGGCGGAGGCCTCCTGTGAGACATTGGTGTCGGCTTGGTGGTCCCTGATAGGACATTGGTGTCGCAAGGTTATCCCTGGTTTGGTGACTAGCATGGGGTGGTTCCCTATAAGTCTGAGTCCCGTGAGGTGATGACTGAAGACGCCATGTTCTGTCATTTGGTTTCGTCGTGCTTCCCGAGAGGGTCGAGTTGGCGAGCAGTTGGTGACCAGTGGATGGTCTTTTCAGAGACAGAAGATGCTGGTTGTTGGGGCTCGAGCGTGGCGAGAGCTGTGTGCCAGCGAGACCTGTGGTGGTCGTTTCTGTGTTATGTCCGGCTTTCGGCTTGCCATGTGTGGGGTGTTTCGTGGTGTTGAGCCGATGTGCTGGTTGCGGTCTGCTGAGATGGATGCTTGAGCTGGTGGAGGCTCTGTTTTGGTTGCTCCCTTGAGGAGGGTGTGCGACCTGTCAGCTGGTTGCGAAGCTGTTGTGCGATTTGTCTGCCGACCATAGGTTGGATCGGTAGCTGTTGCTCGTGTCGAGGGTTGTGATTCCTCGGTGAGCGAGATTGTGGCTGCGGTGCCATGGTGGATTCTCGCGTTGTCTGAGGTGATGCCGGACTGTGTCCTTTGGTATATGCCTGCTCTGCTGGCCTGTGTGCTCGGCGCGAGGAGCGAGGTGTTGTGTGTGATTGTAAGTCTGGCGGTGTCCCTCAGAATCGGTTTTTTCGTGAGAATCGAGGTTTTCTGTGCTGGGGCTCTGACAGCGTGTCAGTTGATTCAGTGTTCCTCCCCTGGGACTTCGTGCTTGGTCCTGAATTTCGAGGATGAAATTCCTTTAAGGGGGGAGGGCTGTAATGCCCCGGATTTTTCGGATCCTCGTTCGTGGGTCCCGGACCTGGTTTCTCGGAGTGTCCAGCTCCGTTGTGTCCGAAATTTCGTTTCGGACGTCTTTCGTGTTCGGATCGGCGCGATCCGGAGTCGTTTCGGAGGCCCGGAGGCGTTCCGCGGCTTTTTCCGCGTGTGTTTTCCGATTCCCGGCGTGGGTTTCGGCTTTCCCTTCGGAACCTCGTTGCGGGTGAACCGGGCCGTTCACCAGGGCGCGAGTGGTACCGTTGCGATCGGTGCGCTCCGAGGATCGCGAGGGTGTAATTTTCTATTTTTCGGGATTTTTCCGATTTTCCGGATTTTCCTATAAATAGCTTTTCTCTCTCTCCCCCTCTCATTTCTCATTTCTCTCCCTCTCTCTTCTCACGCTCTCTCCTCTCTCCCTCTCTCTCCGGCGGCCGACGGGGCGGAGCATGGGCGAGGCGGGGACGGCGCGGGCGAGGCACGGGCGAGGATGGATGAGGATCGAGGCGGTGGAGGCGCGTGGAAGCTCGGCCGTGAGTTCGTGGAACGGCGAGGCTTCAACGGCGTTTTCTTCGTGGATCGGCGTCCACGGTGCGCGTAATCTTCGGTGGAGGTAGGGTGATGGACCCTCAGCCCGTGTACTTCCTTTCCCGCGAGTTTCGTAGGCCGTGGTGAGCCGAGCGGGCTAAACGGGGCGTTTTGGGCAAAATGCATGATTTTGGGGTGTGAGTCGGATCTCCCGTTTTATGGTGTTTTTGGGCGATCCAGGGGTTTAGATGCATGCCTAGGAGCTTGGGGGAGGTTTCCCCTTTTGTTTCCCCTTCACCTGGGGGTGAACGGGGCGTGGCATGGCTTTTCCCGCGGTTTCCACCGTTTCCGGGCACGGACTGAGAACGCGCTATACTCCAGTAGCGCGTTCCTGAAGGTCGCGCTGCCCCGACCGAGCGCGTTCATCGGAGAAGATGAACAGTTTGGCGGTTCCTGTCGCGCTATAGGGCTATGGCGCGTTCCGGACTGTCGCGCTATGGAAACATAGCGCGACCTGGCTTGTCGCGCTATAGGTTCCTAGCGTGATCTGCGTTGTCGCGCTAGGGATACCTAGCGCGATATTCCTTGTCGCGCTAGGGTTCCCTAGCGCGTTCCGGCTTGTCGCGCTAGGTGATCCTAGCGCGATCTTACCTGTTGTCTTGTGCTCCCCTTGGGCCGTGTGTGTCTCGGACACCCCGTGGACTTCCATGACCGTGTCTTTGGGTGTCCAGAGGGTTGGGTTACCTCGATTAACGTGCCCATCGGTTTAAGGGTCTGTGAGACCTTCTGGTGTTCCGATTGTGTTGTGTTGGTCCCCGGTCGACCCGGTTGTGACCCAGTGGTCGACCTTTGGCCTTGTGAGTGTCCCGGGTACCCCGTGGGTTCTGTGTCCGCATTTTTGGGGTGTCGGGAGGGACCGTGTTACCTCGATTCGCGTGCCCATCGGTGTGGTGGGTCCGGGTGACCCCATGTGTCCCGGGCTTTCGTGTTACGCTCGATCGAGTCACCGTGTGTCGGTGTGTGTGCGGTGGGGTCTCCCCCGCATATCGTGGGTTCCTTTGGAAGGCGATTCCCGTGTGGGCCATGTGTTTGGCCTTGGACTGTGAGTCCAGTTGTCCAGCCTAGGGCTGGAGGTTTCCCGCTTGCTTCAAGATGGGAAATCGTCGTGGCGGCTTGTGTGCTGCCTTGGGAATCGTGCTTCTGTGTTTTCCGTGTGGCCCGTGTGAGTGGCCTTTGTCCCTTGCGTTCCCTTCTCGAGGGAGTGGTCTTGGCGACTCGTGAGTTGTCTCGGTACTTGTGCTACCGTAGTTTTAGACCTAGAGATTGGACTAGATTGACGGCTTTGTGCTGTTGCGTGCAACGGTCTTGACCCCGAGTCTTGTGACTCAAGGACCGTTGACTGTAGTGCGTTTAGAGGACTGTCCAGAGTCCAGTGGCTTAGCGCCACTTGAGTTTTCTCGACTCTCGCGCACGGTGCGTGCGTGACCGGGGACTGTGAGTCCTGTGTCTTCTCCGACTGTGGTCACCGTGTGACGGGGCCGGTACGTGGGGTGTCCCCCGTACGTCGTCGGACGCAGACGTTGTTTTCCGTTGAGAGTCTACTCCTTCAGTGACCCTCCACTAGTCGTAGCCTACCAGTACGCGTGTGCTGGTCGCACCAGGGAGTGGTGTACGGGCTTACCCTTAGAGGCGGTTTGTGGACCGGTTGCCGTTGGGCCCCATGTCTTGCAGCCAGAGTCCGGCTGAGGGGAAAACCGGTCAGAGGGCCAGACCAGGGACGCGCGGTCTGTGTGTGCACACGTGGTTGGGGGCGGTTGGACCCACGTCGACGGGCGTGACCCCAGCTAGTCACTTGTTTGTGGTTACTTGTACGGTGTTCGCGCCTCGGGTAGGACCTACCACGTCAGGCAGTTCACCTGCGGTGCGGTATAAGACGTCAGGGGACGCTACCGGCTGTGCTTCTAGTGGGCGGTACTCCTGTCGAGTTGGGAGTGACAGACTACCCGTTTCTGTGTCTTTGACCTTCGAGTTTTTGGTCGTGTTGACCGGTGAGTTCTGTTGTTTCATCTTGGCGCGTGTGTCGGTTCTTGCGCCGTGAGATTAGTGCTAGTGGCTTTACCGAGGTTGGGTCTTGTTGTGCGGTACCCGCGATCGGATGGTCGGGGTTGCACCTTGGACAGCGTGTCCAGGTCGGCTGTGTCCGGGGGACAGGCTTCTACGGCGTGGTTGCCGTGTGTTCTTACTTCGGTAGGTGGTACTAGCGTGGTTCGGTAGCTTCGACTGCGTGGTCGAGGTCTGCCTTCTGGCAGTAGGAGTAGCTGTAGTGCCGAGTTTTGACCGGCCACCGGTTCGCTGTTCCTGCTGTAGTCGTAGCTCTCCTTTCCACTACCGCCGTTGTTTCCGGTTGGGGTTCCGCGGGATCCCTGCTGAGTCTCTGTTTTGGAGACTCATTCCCTGCTTTTCAGGTGTTGCGGTTCTTCCTCGTGGTTCGAGGGTGCGGAGCGGAGGTTCTCAGTTGCCAGCTTGCCGGGCCGAGTGTTCACTTGGCATGTGGTACGTTTTACTGCTTTAGACTGTACTTTCTGTTGGACTGGACTCTGTTGTAGTTGTTTATTTATTTCTGTTATTTGTTGAGTTGTCCTGCTTTATTTCCTATTTCTTTGTGCCTCCACACTCCTTTTAGCCCTTCCGAGCCCTCCCGGCTCGTGGGCGGCGGTGCGAGTCTCAGGTTATCGGGCCTTCCCGGTAATCGGATTCTCGGGTCGTCACACTCTGGTTGGAAGGAAGAGGGGAGGTTGTTTCCCTGGTAAAGCTGTGTGGCAGCAACTGTTTACAGACTGAGTCTGCTTGGTTCTAGCGTTTGCTAGTGAAGTCTCACTCCGGTTGGGAGTGAGGGGTGGATGTAGGTCTGGAGGACCGAACCACCTTAAAATCTTTGAGCAGTGGTTTGCTTGTAGTGTGTTCTTCTATATCTCCTACCACCCTTCACAGATTGTCCTGAGATTTCTTATTCTCATTTGTGCTGCTTCAGCTAGTTGGTTATTTGGGGGCCAGTTACATATTTGCTCTTTTGTTTAAAAGGATTTTCAACTGGTTCATCAGATTGCTTGATTTGCTTCCGCTAGATGCTTGGATAGGCACGCTCCAAGTGTTTGTATTTGAGTTGAATCAAATTGGTTCGATTCTGTGTCTATCTCTAGCTTCCAAGTTTTTATTTGGCCATTATACATAGCAGGATACATTCACCCCCCTCTGTATCCGGGCCTAGCACCCTAACAATTCATGTGTTCTGGGATCTGATGTTCCCCTTAAACAAAAATGATGATGATCTAGGTGCACATGATTAATCATTGGATAGGCCGTTAGGTTGGAAAAGCTTGGGGACGATAGTTTTGTCTTGCACACCGTGGTTGCAGATGGTGTCCTGACCCTTGTTTCTCCGATCTAGCATTACTATTCTCGAGTATCTTGCTATTTTGTCTTTTTTGCATTCGTTTTATGATTTCTTTATTTTAGCCCAGCATGCATCATGCGCATCTTTTGAGCATTCATAAGCTTCATTTGTCCAGGTGTCTCAATAATGGTGAATACGTATGTGTTCAATGATCTCAAATAAGGAGATTCATTCCACTCTGAATTAGAAGGTTTCCTTCGGTCTTCTTGCTTGATCTGGTTAGCTGAAGATTCCTGTCTGGAGTTTAGTTAATCATCTCTTTCTTTTCCGTTGCTCCGGCCGCTGGCCGTGTTTTCCTTTCCTTAGTTGTTAGTTCCTCCAGACATACGTCATTTGGTTGGCTATTTCCTTGTGATTGGTTCGAAGTTTTCCAGAAGATTCTTATCACTTGTTGGCTGAGAATGGGTGTCGTTTGCCTTAACGCCCGCTTTTCAATCCGCTTCGCTTCATTTCCGCTTCATCTCCGTGTTCCATTCCACTTTCGCTTCACCTCCGCTCGCTCCCCTGTAAAGAGGACGTTAAGGAGGGGCATATGTTGACACCCGTTTTATGACCAATTAGTCGGGTCATCTCCTTGTTCATTCCATATGATGCTCTGAGTTGTTCACCTTTATTGAGCCTTCTTGGTCAATTCGAGGTTTATTTCATGGGTCATATCTCCTTGGTTGGGTCTGGTTCCTTATCCCTTTCCGCTAGACGAAGCTTAGCAAGCTCTCATTTCATTTGCACTCCATTGTGTCTAACGGTCCTTCAAGGGCGCGTTACAGACATGTAACGCATCTTCCTTGGTCCGTTACATCCTTACAGAGCCCTTAAGTTTATGGCTTCTTCCAAGCTTATCTTTTAGCCTATCCGTTGAGTGTGACAGTTTATCGTGCGGCCGTTACATTCATTGTAACGCGTCTACCCTTGACCGTTACAATCATCTAGAGTCCTATGATCATAAACTTCTCCCGTTGATCTTATCTTTTAATGGATAGGGTTGTGTGACGGTCCCTTCCTGGAGCGTTACATTCTTGTGACGGTCTATCGTGCAGCCGTTACATCAAACAGAGAGTTCTAGCAGAACTGCTCTTTCTCTGCTACTCTGTGGCCGACTTAAGAGTTTGATTCTTTGATTTCTCTTCCAAATCTGATCCTCGGAACCTTCTGTTTGTTTCTAAGGACTCTTGGGAGTATTATCTTCAAGAGTTTGCTAAGAAACGTCCAACTTTCTAGTTGGATTATCCTCAACTCGAACCTAGACTTTGAGGGTCTATAAATAGAACCCTTGACTTCATGACTTGAAGAGGAGACATCTGGAGTTCGCGTCGAAGTGCTGCCACATCCTGGAGCTAGAACCAACCAAGGAGAGCTGCTTCCTACGTCCATCTGCTTCCATAGTCCAGGGAGTATCATTTTCAAGGGTTTAGTTCAGTCAAATTGTGTTCTTAGTGTCTTTTCCCTCTTCCAAGCATTCATAGCATTGTCCCTCTCCATCTCCCACGTTCTTGCACTTGTTGCATTCATTCACAACATCCTCCCACCTTTTAAAACGCCCAGAGGTGTTAAAAAAATCAACCTCCCTGGTATTTCCCTTTCCTTTTGCATGTTTTTAAGTTTCTTGGATTTATTGATACTACTTTGTCTAAGGGCTAATCTGGGTTGTTTTTCTTGTGTTCTACACTCTTTTGCAAGTTTACAGAGTCCATAGCACGAGGCCCAAGCTCTCTGGCCGGCTGGAAAGCTTGGAGATCAAAAGATTCCTAATTTCTATTCTGTAGAAGCTCTGACGGTCTAGAACAGGCGCGTTAGAGTCTTGTAGCAGTCTAATGTGAGACCGTCACACATCCTGTGGCGCATCAGTCTTCGACCGTTACATCTGACGGAGCTGCAGTTTCCTGGTTGCTTTCTCTCTCCCGTGGGCGGGTGCATCATCCTCCTATTCTAAGATATTTATTAGGTCTTTGGCTTATTTTTACCTTAGTGGTGATCACATCTTTTCTTAGTTTGGGCATTAGCTTTCTCTCTCATCATATTTCCTCTTTACTTTTGCTTGTTCCACCTATATGGTGTGTTTCTTTCTTTATTCCTTATTCCACGCCCCGGCGTGTGTTTTTCTTTATTTGCTTAGTTTAGTTTTGATTGAGTTAGCATGCCCATGCTAGAGCCTGTGCTGGTTGCCTAGGTTCATGATTCACATGTCCATAGGTTGATTGACTTCATTATTTGCTCATACTTTCATCATAGTTGGCATCATAGCCCATCTTGCAAAAGAAGGGACACATTAAAACCAACAGCCTCTTGGAAGCTGAGAAGCCACCAGCGTTTCTAAGGGAGCATAAGTGCTCACCTCTTGGGGGCTCGAAAGCCACCATAGTTGAGCTCAGTTGGCGACGCTGTTGTGTAGGTGGAACGGCGGTCTAGAGGGGGGGGTGAATAGATCCGCCCCCAAATTCAAAAACTATTGCAAACTTATGTGAACAATTTAAACTATGCGGCTTAAGCGGAAATTAAAGCGTATACTCTATGCATAACAAAGACAGACCTAGGCATGCATCTAGCGGAAGTCACAAGCGAATGCAAACAATCACACACAAATAGAGACAGGTATTTTTAGGTGGTTCGGCCAGACATCTAGTCTGCCTACGTCCACCCCTCACCAAACCCGGTGAGGCTTCCTTCCGCTGACTCACAGTTTGAAAACTCCGCTGACTCACAACTTGAACACTCCGCTGACTCACAGCTTGATACACTGACTCATAGCTTGACACGCTGACTCACAGCTTGAACAAGGATTTGAAAATGAAAATAGAATTTATAAGACATGAAATAGATCAAGTTTCAGAAATGTTATCCCGATTTGTAGATGACTCGATCTAAAGATGAAGATAGCCTGCTGCTTGGATTCCTCAAATCAAGTTCTCTTCAAGGAAAGCTTTGAGATCTACTGCAACTTGAGGCTTGAGGATGAGAGTTGATGCTCGGATCTGATGCCTTTTTCAGATCTTGAACCGCAGCGGCTTCTTCTAGATTGGAAACCCTTCCTCCAAGAGTTTCCTCCCTCTTTTTCCTTGGAGATGCCCTTCTTCTTGGCTGCTTATGGTTCTTTGCTCTCTTCCTTCTTATTGCTTGCTGGAGCCTTCTTCTCTGATCACATGCACCTTCTTCTCTACTACTTGGCCCTTGTGCTTTCTTGCTCTTTCCTCGTTTCTCTCTGATCTGGATCGCACAGGCCCTTCCTCTCTTCCTCTTTTCACTAGATGCAGAGCAACTTCTTCCAGCAGCCACGCCCCTTGTTTCTTCACTGGTCTCTGCTGCTCGTTGTGCTTTTTCAGCCTTCCCGCCACCTATATTCAACTTCATGAAGTGCGCCCTAGATATCAGATGATCTGGTTGGAAAACTAGTGGGAATCTCCTATTTTTCAGCGAGTTAGTTGAAGACCAAGTCATATTCATGAAAGGAACCAAAACTTGATAAAGACCCACGTTTCCTGGCTTATCTGGACCCTCTAGGTGTGTGCCATAGTGGATCCACAGCTTGGGTAATGGATCTTGCAAGAAACAGGTCCATTTTAGGGTTTACAATTCGCATCTCCAGCGGTGGTCGACTTACAGGGCCTTCGTGGTCGACTTCTGAATCAGTCCAGAACCTGGGTGGTTCTGTCTGCAACCTGTGGTCGACACCTAACCTCCTGAGAGTCGACACCTGTGCCTGGCCAGAATCAGGGTGGTTCTATCTGGACTTCCAGAGTCGACTGCCAGTGCTCTGGGTGTCGACTCTTGCCTCCAACCAGCAAGGTCTTCTCCATATTGGGGATCTTAAAGGCTGCACTTTTTGATGGTGATTTGGTTCATCCCTCTTCTTTGACTGATCTCTTTAACCATCAATGTACCTGCATTTGGCATTTAAACATTAACATGTACAAGCTAATATTCATGTCATTGGACTTACTTATTAATGACCAACCAAGGTTCAGTTTAACACATCTCATACTTTGAGGGTAAATACAATGAGTTATAGATTGTCATCATCAAAACAAGAGGTGCTCAACATTCTCTCCTTTTTTGATGATGGCAACTATAAGTCATTGTTAACTATGAATGAAAAATATTCATGATAGATAAGTCATTATGATGAATAAGTCACTTGACACTACATTACTCATATGACTTGACACTCTCTCCCCTTTAAATCAATCTCTCCTAACTCGATGCTCTTTACACTCTCTCCCTCTTCATATCTCCCCCTTACATCAATCTCTCCCCCTGTATGCAATACAATGATTTATCACTCTCTCACAATGACTTGACACTCTCTCCCCCTTTGACATCATCAAAACAAGACTAGGGAGTTGAGAGAGGTAGAGACAAGAACAATGGCAGGTATTGAGAAAAAGGAAATGAATGAAGCTGTTAGGGATGAGAGGGAACGTTGGCATGAATGAGACTGTTCATGATTTTCAACATGGTCCATAAGAGAAGTTTTAATTGAGGGTAGAAATTGAGAAACACTCATCAATTTTCTTAAAGGCTAATTTAAAGACCTTATTGTTGCCAATGGTTCAAGACATATAAGCCTCAAATCTGAAGATAAAAACCAAGAGCAATTTCATTCTAGCACATATAACAGTGTTAAAACAACCTCTTCAAACTAGTTCCCGTCCAAGCTCTTTTGATTGTCAAAATGATTTCATTAGACACCTCTAGGAATGGTTTTTACTAGTATAAAGTTTAAACTTGCACAAGCTTTGATATTTGCCTTGGGTCAACTGTTTCACCATAATTCATCTTTTTTTTTTCATTTTCGGTCAGGTTCATCACATGCCTTTCTACACGAAGACACACGCTTTTTACACGCCAGAGTCCCCGGCTACTCAACATGCCTAACCATTCCGCCTGACTTTTGAGACAGAGTTAACTCGGCTCATCATGCCACACATGCCTCAATCGTTATTCAATATGATTTTTTTTTATTTTTGAAAGAGGCGACAGTTTCTCAGAAGCTAAATCATTGCTCTGGTAAGTTTTTCATGGCTATAGCGTACTCCCTTTTGGCCTTTTTTTTGAAGATACAAGTTTAAAAAAATACTGAGTTAAAACCTTTCAACTAGAGTATCCCACTACTATGAAAAATTCGATCTCAAGAGAAGGTGAGGACAAAATTCTATTAGGCTGATTCAAATCAGTTATATGAACACATGCTGAAATTTTCATTGGCATTTAATTTCAAATTTCAGAGGTTTATAGACCCCAAACCATTAACTTATTTTCATGGGTCAATTTCAATAGCTCTCTAAGAAACTAGAAGAGTATTTACCCATTACTCCCCCTGAAATTATGAACCTGTGTTGAAATCAAATGGGTTGGAATTATTGCAATAAGGATGTGAGAATGATGATATCAATTGATGACAGTGTATTGAGGAATTTTTGCAAGGGTTCTTGATAAGATGAGGGCAAATGCATGAACAACGTTTAGAGCAGCAGGGATAGAAAGACAGAAATGGACTGAGCTCCCCCTCAGTCAAATTAGGTGTCTCCATATGCATTCATGACATGTAATGCATCTGTTGACCTATCCAAAGCCTTTTCATACAAGAATTTTGGACCTTTGGTACTTGGCGGAGGTAAGTCCTCTACTCATAGTGTGGCTTTCAGACAAGCCTAACTTGCCCTTCCACCAATCACCATTTAATATACCACAAGAGTCCATGCTATGAATGCATGACTACTGCACAAGCAAACTCAGATATGATAATAGATGCATGACTCATGTAGAGTACCTATACCATATGTGCAGCTCCCCCTCACTGTGACATACATTTAACAATTACAATCAAGATAGTTGCAGCAAGATCATGGAATCTGTCAATAGACAAATGCAGCAGTTTCACGAAGCGGATTTCAATTCAGAAGAATTACCTGATTCCAATATGTTGTGCAGCTAATTAAGAGAGCAAAAACCTTACTGTTCAATCATAAGAAGAATTTCATTTGTTCCCCCTTAGTCATGCCTTGGACAACCATTTTCATGAAGCTCCTTGTTATGTATGGCTGTAAGGCCCATCTTCAAGCAAATTAGACTGCAGATTTGGGAACCCAAGCAGCTTTGGGTCCCTTTTTAGTATTTAACTCTTCAAGGCATGATAGAATGCATTTCGGTATCCACAGCTGCCTTGCTCGGGTTGAACTCTCATTAGGCATGCATGAAAGTTTCTCAACAATAGAGGAAAAAGCATTAGAATGGTTCACAAATTTTTGCTTCTCTACAAAATTCTTATTTCTTTGGCCAGAGAACCAGTGAGGTTGGCTCATCCAGGTTGGCCTATTAGGTTGAAACCTTTGCCATGGCCTAGCATCATTTCTTCTAGGAATAAAAGTGTGAAGTTTATTTCTGTCAAACCTGGTAGTCGACTTAAATTTCCCAGAATTCCTAGAAGAATTATGGGGTGAAGAGTATTTCTTCTAGTAAGAGTCGACTCTTGGATTCCCAGAATTCTTCCACGTTTCTGTTTCTTCCCCAAGTCGACTAGAGAGGGGTTCTTGGTCGACTGTTGTTCTGCCAGGCTTCAGGAAAGCTTCTGGTTCTGCCTATGGTCGACTCAGGATGGGGTCTGAGTCGACTTCTGTTCTGCTTCCAGAATTGTTTTTCTCTCATTTGATGGTGGTTGATTGACCTTGAAACTTGGCTTGGTAGTTTGTTCCTATTTGTTGAGAATTTTGATCTTTCTGACCCATCTAGATAGAGCTTCTGCTATCTTAGATCCTCTTTAGCTGTTTTGAAGTGGCCGGCTTGTTTCAGGGCCTTCTCATTTGATTTCTTGTCATTTGATCTCATGGTTGCTTGGATCTTGGTTGAAGTGCTTGCATCAGCTATCTTTTCTGACCCATACATGTCAACAAGAGGTTTTTTCCCTTTTATGTCTTTTTCAGCCATGAAGGTGACAGTTTTTAATTTAAATTCCTTTTTGGCTGTTGGGTTGAAACCTAATCCTTCCTTTTGAAAGTTTACTCTAGATCCTAACACAGCATCTAGGTTTTCTCTACCTTTCATCAACTTTTCCAAGGATTTTTATTTGTCTTTGAGTTCTTCTTGACTCTTTTCAATTTCCTTCTGAAGTTGACAGTTGACCTCCTTGATTGCATCATGTTTTTCATTGGCTAGTCTGGTTTCCTTTTCATAGTCTTGCAATTTCAGTTTGAGATCATCTATTACCCTTTTTAAGCTCTCATTTTCATCTTTCAAATCTTTTGAATCTGAAATTTGCATTTTCATTCTCAGTTCATCAATTTCATCTCTCAAATTTTCATTCTCATCTTCTAGATTATTTAGTTCAGCCTTGGAAGCCTCTAAATTATGAACTTGTTTCATCAGATTTGAAATCTCAGTTTGCAAGCATGCAATATTTTCAGATGAAGTTGTATCATGAGCCACAGTATTTATTTTCTTTTTCAATGCTTTGTTTTCTTTTCTTATAATATCGCATTTATCAAGCAATTCACCATATGCTTCTTGCCAATCATCAATGGTGAAATGCTCAAATGGAGAAGAGTTTTCACTTACCTCATACTGACCTATTGCCATAAGACCTAAGTCTTCATTGATTTCACTGGATGAACTCTTCCCTTCACTTTCCTCTTCGTCACTCCAGGTGCTTATCATGGCTTTCTTCTTGTCTTTCCTCTTGAAGTGTGTTTTCTTCTCATTGTGTGGACATTCAATTTTGATGTGTCCGGGCTTGCTGCAATTGTAACAAACAAGATTGTTAGATTTTTTCTCAGATGATTCAGATTTGAACTTGGATGACTTTCTTACCTGACCCTTTAGATTCTTGAAGTTCTTACCTTCCTTCTTCAAGAACTTTTCAAATTTTCTGGTTAGTGTGGCAAACTCACTGAAGTCCTCCTCAGTGCCGGATGACTCACTATCATCTGAGGACTCCTTGCTGTGCTCTTTAACCTTTAGTGCTAATGGCTTCTTCTTTGATGTTTCTTCCTCATTTCTCTTCAGGTTAAGCTCATAAGTCATCAATGAACCTATCAGCTCATCAACAGTCATAGTAGATAAGTTTTTAGAATCCTCAATCACTGTAGCTTTGGTATGCCAGATAGGAGTTAAAGATCTAAGGATTTTCCTCACAAGTTCATTATTAGTGTAGTTTTTCCCTAGACCTTTTAGACTATTAGTTAACTATGTTAGTCTAGCATACATTTCAGAAATGGATTCATGCGGTTCCATTTTGAACATTTCATAATCGGAAATAAGCATATTGGCTTTAGTTTCCCTTACCTCAGAAGTGCCTTCATATATTACCTCTAACCGGTCCCACATTTCCTTGGCAGTGGCACATGAGGAAACTCTTGAAAATTCTGTTGGGTGAAGCGAGCACTATATAATATTCATTGCACTCCAGTTTAGATTTGACTTCTTTATCTGCTCTCGTGTCCAGGTGTCTTCATCTTCAAGGAGTTGATGTGGCCCATGACTTACAACTCTCCATATTTCATGGTCCTGCGCTCTGAGAAAGACCTGCATCCGATTTTTCCAATACGGGTAGTTAGTACCATCAAAATATGGTGGCCTAGTCACCAAATGACCCTCAGCCAACAATCCTTTGGCATCCATTCCACTGATCTATCCGGGTCGTTGGACCTCTTAAACGGATAAAGCTCGCTCTGATACCACGTGTTGTGTAGGTGGAACGGCGGTCTAGAGGGGGGGTGAATAGATCCGCCCCCAAATTCAAAAACTATTACAGACTTATGTAAACAATTTAAACTATGCAGCTTAAGCGGAAATTAAAGTGTATACTCTATGCATAACAAAGACGGACCTAGGCATGCATCTTGCGAAAGTCACAAGCGAATGCAAACAATCACAAACAAATAGAGACAGGGATTTTTAGGTGGTTCAGCCAGACATCTAGTCTGCCTACGTCCACCCCTCACCAAACCCGGTGAGGCTTCCTTCCGCTGACTCACAGCTTAAAAACTCTGCTGACTCACAACTTAAACACTCCGCTGACTCACAGCTTGATACACTGACTCACAGCTTGACACGCTGACTCACAGCTTGAACAAGGATTTGAAAATGAAAACAGAATTTATAAGACATGAAATAGATCAAGTTTCAGAAATGTTATCCCAATTTGTAGATGACTCGATCTAAAGATGAAGATCGCCTGTTGCTTGGATTCCTCAAATCAAGTTCTCTTCAAGGAAAGCTTTGAGATCTACCGTAACTTGAGGCTTGAGGATGAGAGTTGATGCTTGGATCTGATGCCTTCTTCAGATCTTGAACTACAGTGGCTTCTTCTAGATTGGAAACCCTTCCTCCAAGAGTTTCCTCCCTCTTTTTCCTTGGAGATGCCCTTCTTCTTGGCTGCTTATGGTTCTTTGCTCTCTTCCTTCTTGTTGCTTGCTGGAGCCTTCTTCTCTGATCACCTGCACCTTCTTCTCTACTACTTGGCCCTTGTGCTTTCTTGCTCTTTCCTATTTTCTCTCTTATCTGGATCACACATGCCCTTCCTCTCTTCCTCTTTTCACTAGATGCAGAGCAACTTCTTCCAGCAGCCACGCCCTCTGTTTCTTCACTGCTCTATGCTACTCGTTGTCCTTTTTCAGCCTTCCCGCCACCTATATTCAACTTCATGAAGTGCGCCCTAGATATCAAATGATCTGGTTGGAAAACCAGTGGGAATCTCCTATTTTTCAGCGAGTTAGTTGAAGACCAAGTCATATCCATGAAAGGAACCAAAACCTGATAAAGACCCACGTTTCCTGGCTTATCTGGACCCTCTAAGTGTGTGCCATAGTGGATCCACGGCTTGGGTAATGGATCTTGCAAGAAACGGGTCCATTTTAGGGTTTACAATTCGCATCTCCGACGGTGGTCGACTTACAGGGCCTTCGTGGTCGACTTCTGAAACAGTCCAGAACCTGGGTGGTTCTATCTGCAACCTGTGGTCGACACCTAACCCCCTGAGAGTCGACACCTGTGCCTGGCCAGAATCTGGGTGATTCTATCTGGGCTTCCAGAGTCGACTGCCAGTGCTCTGGGTGTCGACTCTTGCCTCCAACCAGCAATATCTTCTCCAGATTGGGGATCTTGAAGGCTGCACTTTTTGATGGTGATTTGGTTCATCCCTCTTCTTTGACTGATCTCTTTAACCATCAATGTACCTGCATTTGGCATTTAAACATTAACATGTGCAAGCTAATATTCATGTCATTGGACTTACTTATTAATGGCAAACCAAGGTTTAGTTTAACACATCTCATACTTTGAGGGTAAATACAATGAGTTATAGATTGTCATCATCAAAACAAGAGGTGCTCAACATACGCTTCTATTAAACCGGCGAGGTGATATGTCGAAAATGATTTATTGATAAAAAATTCTGAGTTTTACAGAATTCCATGTCCTGGGTACCTCTTGCCCCTCTAGCGTCGTTAGCTTGTACGCTCCTTTGCCGAGCACTTCCGCTACCCTATATGGACCTTCCCAATTTGGTGCTAGTTTTCCCATGGCTGCTCTCGGGTCCGCCACGCTCGTTCGTCGTAGCACCAGGTCTCTGGGGAGGAAGTGGCGTTCTTTGATGCGAGCATTGTAGTATTGGGCCAGTTTCTGCTGATAGGCTATGAGCCTTAACTGGGCGCGCTCTTTGTCTTCCTCAACCAGGTCTAAATTTTCTCACATTGCCTAGTTGTTTCCTGCCTCGTCGAACTGCCCAACTCGTAGAAATGGGTTGGATATTTCAACTAGTATGACCGCCTCTGCTCCGTATGCGAGGTGGAACGGAGTCTCTCCTATGGCGGCCCTAGCGGTGGTCCGGTGTGCCCATAGTATGTTTGGAATGGAGTCTATCCATGAGTCGCCTGCTTGCTCCAGGCGGGTCTTGATGCCATGAAGAAGTGTTCTGTTGGCATTTTCTATTAGACCGTTCGCCTGGGGGTGGCCCACCGATGTGTAGTGATTCCAAATCCCCAGCCCCGAGCACTTTTCCTAGAAGGCCGTGCTTGCAAACTGCCTGCCATTGTCGGTTGTAAGGACGCGTGGGATCCCAAACAGGTAAATGATGCTCCGTAGCATGAACTTCCATGTTGCATCGCTTGTAATTTTTCCTAATGGTTCTGCCTCGACCCATTTGGTGAAGTAATCAATCACAACGATGAGGAATTTCTTCCTCACCTGAGCCTCGAGGAAGGGACCCAGTATGTCCACCCCCCACTACTATGGGCCCCCAGGCGCCGTAAGACTCGCCAGAGAACCGTCCGACTCAGGAGGAACGGACCCTTAACGGGAAACTCCCTACGATCGCGGGAGACGTTACTCCACGACTTACGCCCTTCCCTGCTAAGGGACTAGCTCTTGCTACCAGGACAACCCCCTATAAATGGGACTTCGACAGACAGGCAGAGGGATGGTGAATTCCACCAAGAAACACACACTCATCTCTAGACAAGGGAAAAGAGAAGCCAACCTGCTGTTAAGAGAGGAAGTCCCCGACAGGCACCAGCCGCCCTCCGACCACCCTTACCGCCCAGCGAACACTCTCTGAGCGCCCACTGGTCACGGCGAGAACCCCCCAGAAGGCAGTCTGTCCATCCAAGCTTGCTACGCTATCTTTCAACTCTCTCTCTCTCTCTCATCCTTCTTCTTGCTTCTCCGTCTCCCGAGTGCTAACTTAAGCATCGGAGGGTTGTCCCCTGAGATAATGCCTGGGGCTCCTTTTGACGCCCTTCATTTCTGGTGTTTGCAGGCTTCCACGAGTGTCGGGCGGTCTTCCCCAATAAATAAATAGAAAAGTGTGGTACGACGGCTGGGGATCATTTTTCCACCTCTACACTTTTTGGCGCCATCTGTGGGAGGCAATGTTATCAGAACCGAACCAGTACCTGAACTGGTCAATGAGCTGGTTCGGTTCGAACCGGTTAAACCGTTCAATCGAACCGGTTTGA
The DNA here is from genome assembly GCA_022559845.1 of Amorphophallus konjac. Classification (NCBI taxonomy): domain Eukaryota; kingdom Viridiplantae; phylum Streptophyta; class Magnoliopsida; order Alismatales; family Araceae; genus Amorphophallus; species Amorphophallus konjac. The sequence continues at coordinate 213,630,946 of CM040126.1, read as the reverse complement.
ACCGTGATGTCATCGTAATATTGATAGATGGTCCGACCCTATTTTATAACCCAAGACAATAAAAAATAAGACATAATGATCAAAATAAATAAACATACATGTATAATTATTAGTCATGATTACGTAACTATACAAGTAAAAAAATAACAATAACACGGTTAAATAAACTAACCTTAAAATTTTGTAATATTTCATTGGTCTTCACTCTTCACAATTGATATCTATACTCTTTTAAATATTTAAACTTCAAATATATTTAAAATAAATGATAAATAACAACAAATCAATAATAATAAGATAATTTTGTTCACACATTCATATAATTTTGAATATCAAAATATTTTTATTTTTTTTATTCTTTTTATTTCAAAGGATGAAATCAGGTTGGACCGGTTCGGACCGATTCACCGATCGAACCGCGGTTCGTCCGGTTCGTCCGGTTCGTTCGGTTCTTTAACATTAGACCAGACCGGCCTTAATCGAATTGGTTCCGAGACCAGTTCACGGTCGAACCGGTTCGACCGACCGGTTCGGTCCAGTTCTGATAACACTGGTGGGAGGTAATGTTTGGTCGCCGCAGGGTCATCCGGCGGCCGTTGCGCCTGGGTCGAAGCTCTTCATGCACTGGCGCATCCAAAGATGATCCATCCCGAGCCGTCCGCGTCGGGCTGTGGCCGTCGAGGCCCGACAGGCACGTTGTAGACTGTGGGCCTGATTGGGCCTGACGAAAATGGGCCTTACGTGGGGCCGAACCGATTTTACCCTCCTCAAGACCCATTAAGACTTTTAATATTAGCCCATCACTTAATTATAAATTTTAAATTTATTCATATGACTTATTATATTTATATGGAATATGTTCTTATTTATTCAAGAAAATTTTATTTTCTTAATTAATAATTCTTTTTAAATTCGGGTCACTACAACAGACATTTTTGGGCATCTGACATGCACTCTCGGTGACACTGCTAGGATTAAAGGAGGTAACCTTTCCTACTCACCTAATTGCTTAGAACTAACATGTGTTTTTGATGACATTGAAAAGATGTACTTGTCAAATTGTAAGTCATATCACAATCTCAAAGGATACCTAAGAAAATAGCAATAAATAGGGCAAGCTAGCTTTAGAAGAAGAAGTTGGAGTTCATACACAATTGAAAAAATCCTCTCTAAGCGAGATGAACAATAGATAGAAGGCTGTACGAAATTGAAACTGTGTCTAATGGATATCTCACCAGAAGCTCTATAAACAGAAATTCTTCTTGCTCCTTAGTGGAATAACTAATAAAAGTACGGGAGTGAACCTAAGCATTATTCAATCCAAGTGCTATGAGCAACCAAAGGAACCAACCAGCGCAGGAACTTCATTGAAAAAACTCCTTGTTCAGTGAGACAAAGCATTTAAGAGTGCATTCATAGTGTTGCATGCGCCCACTGAAATTGGAGAGCTTCCATGTGCATACCAACATTTTGATTTATCATGATTTTCGTTCTTTTAGTAATTTCATTCTTCCACATCCTGTCTAGTGTAAATGTTTCACTTCTTGCAGAATATTCTTTTGTTCTTATTTTTGTTGATTGATTGAACTGTTAGGGTCACTTTGATAACAGAATAAGGGAGAATAAGATGAGTTATTCCATCTAATCACCCTTAACCTAGTTTGATAGCAGGGTTAAGTTATTTAGGGTCGGTTAGGAATAAGGCCCTTAGTCTAGGAGTAACTCATTCTACCATTTCACATGGGTTGAGTTATTCTCGGGATAAGAATAAGTTGTCAAACTTAAAAAAGACAAACCCAAGGAATAACTCACCCTGACCCACCTCATATAACTTATCCTAACATGTTATCAAAGAGGCCCTTAGAGTCCAGTTAAAGATCCATAGATTTTGAGTGTAAGGACCACTTGAGGGTAGTGGCTTGGTGCATTGGTCACTTGAGCAAAACCCAATAAATGTTGCTTGTGGCATTGTGTGGGGTGTGTTAATTGGACACCAAATCAAGAACCAACGTGTATACTTTTGAGGAAGTAGTGAAACCCTAAGTAGTCAGTTGGGTAGTAGACATAGGTTATAGATGTGATCGAAACTAGTATAAAAATATTGTGTTCTTGTGACTTGTCCTTCTCTCCTCGTCTCTTTCACATGTGATTACTTTTATTGCACACGTTTTTAGTTCGTAATTTTTATTTGGCACTCTCATTTAGTTAACTCCTAAGGTTTAAAAAAGTATTTTCATACATAAGATTATTAAACTAAAATTAATAATTTTATGTATTGAAATTTTAAGCTTAAATTATGTTTTGTAAAAATAATTTTATATATTCTATTTTTAATAAAATATTTTCTCCTATTCCCCCCTCTCAATTTGTTTTGGCTCTACCACCTGTGACTTGGAAACATTTTAATTAGAAATTGATAAGATCATACTATTTCCTATCTTGACTAGTGGCAGAATCACATGGATTCATAATGGACTTTGAGATCTTTTTAGTGACCCTAGCTCGATAGGATATTGTTTCAAGAAACTAAGATCCATGAAGATGACAAACCTGTAAAAACTGAGCAGCCCATAGTCAAGTGGACATAGTCATGCTATTTCTAAGGTTTTTTTAGCTTTCAACCCATAATTTTTCATAGCTACAAATTAATCCCTCCAATATAGATATTAATTTCTATGTCCTCACAATTACACATTTATATGATAAACACTCTTTTTGGGGATTTTTTCATAATAACTGAAAGTCTCTATAATGTTATCGGGTGTTTTACTAAATAACTTGAGATTTTGAGGAGTTAAAAATAAATATCTGGATTGGAGCGACTAATCTGTAAATATGAAAGATTATAGGAGTTGAAAAATAAAAATCCCTATTTGATATTTTTGAGTTTTGAATAAAGTGTTAAATATAAAATTGACATAATTACACGTATGATCCTAAAATCATATAGATACTACTTTATACTATTAACGTTCTTCATATTGCCAACTATATCTCCTCGTTAAGTTATGCCTTTCGGATTTTAATACCAATAGAGTTAGAGCATTTTATTGAACTCGTAAAATATATACAAGAGATTATGAAAGATTCTAGAGATAATATGCGTCGTTAGTTTAATTGTTTGCAGATTCAACTACTGCAGATCAGCCTTTTTCTTGTCTTCGTCCACCTAAAGTTACATTGAACAAAGGGCAAATGACACTATACCGCAATTCGGTTTATTGTAGTGAAATATATGATAAGAGGAAGAATATATGTATAGATTAGGTATGTGAAATATTGGGGACATAGACATAATTATCCCTCTCACATCCTGTGGAAGACTGGTCCAATCATGCACGAGGAAAAGAAAGAGGATGCGGAGTACAAACTTATTTAATTGGTCAATCCATTCATTAGGTAGTGATGGATCTCTCTCTCTCTCTCTCTCTCTCTCTCTCTCTCTCTAAATATGGTTGGTCAATGGTGATGCGAAGAAGAGCCAACTCCAAGACGGACATATAGAAGATCTTGTTCCCTTTGCCCTTTTTTTATTAGATGATGATTTACATCTGTTAAAGTCTAAAAACGTGAACCCCGATATATCTTCTAGGTTTTCATGTATAGCACACCCACCATTATAAACCATACACCATCAATTTTAACCTTATCTATTTATTTATTTTTTTTATTTTTTTTTGGGGGGGAGGGGGGTGGTGGGTTTCTTAACCTTGATAGGTTGTGAGGGAAGGAAACTAGCCCGTCCTTATCTAACCTCTTCCATATCATCAGGACTGAGTAACCTTGAAACAGGATAGCTCTGCGTCTTATGAGCTGTGGGAGGCTATTTTCAACTAGAATACAAGGTTAGTTATGTCTCCATCACTTGAATTTACGTGTCTAATGTTGATGATACGTTACAGACAACATAATATTATTTAGGAATAATTATTTTTAAAAACACTGTTATATGTATAATTATCAAAATGCCACTGTTACATACATATTTATTAATATAATCTCACGACATTAATGCAAGTACAAAAATGATGCGACAACGCGACGTTTACATGAGGATGGGGATGGTGAAGACGACTAAGTTTTTTTATACCTTGATCAGCATGACGACGAAAAGAAAAAACTAAACGAGACTGCTGCTTAATAGTTGCTAAACTAAAGATAGAATAGGGCGAGTTATTCACAGTATTACGTAAAATATTCATGGTCGGATGAGTTGCTCCGGAGTTAAAGGTCGAATAACTAATTCCACCAAAAAAAATATCAAATTAGTTGTTCTAGGTCGAAGTATGCTTACCCCGACAAACCAGCTTTTATCCTAACCGGTCGTCAAACTGACCCTTCTACCAAGAGAAGTGATGACTTACAGCCAAACGTCCAAGGTACCGTACTCCCTTTTCTGCAAAAACAGCATGAAAAGCCCTTCAGAAATCATTATGCCACTCTGATATAAATACGAAAATGTTTACTACCTTTTGACAATTTTGATGAGCTTGACCTCATTTCCAAGGGAAAATCATACAGTTAAACATATCTCTCGTTCCACAGAATCTGAAATTTCATGCAGAAGGAGAATAACCCTTTAATAAAGAATTCACAATGCCAATGCCGGGGCCAATTCAGCTAATTATCCAATTTAAGATGCCCATGTAAAACAGATCTAGATGATGAGTACGTGCTCCACAACCTCTAATTATGCCATCCTTTCCAACAACAAATGTTCCCGACTTTTCTTCTTGACACATCTTTGTTGTATCTTACATTTAGCCCTTCCAAACACCAAACATGATGACCGAGCATTTGGGCACAGACCAACGCCCGAGAAATGGTACAAAAGTAGGGAAGCTGAAACCCCGACAAAAGGGTAACAAATTTGTTCTTTTTGAAATTGGGGGGGGGGGGGGGGGGGTAAACAGTAAAGGGTCGTCCCCGACATGACAATTTTGGGTTTTTAAGCCACTGTTCCCAAGAAATCCCAACAAATACAAAAAAAATGCAATGACCGTGTACAACAACAAAATTGCCATCTCCCCGGAAACCCTCGGCTACCTAGAAGCGTTAGCAGGTGGCTTTGCTTGGTTTATTGTTTGTTGTTGTTACACTGCCACTCGGCAGCGGATGATCTTTGACACCCGTTTTACCACTCGGTCGAGGATCCTTTACCCATTTTGGAGGTCCATCAATGGCAATATTTCCCAATTCAACGGCCATTGCCTCCCTGTCATCTTCCTCATTCTTGTTGGAGGCACCCAGAGAGAGCCGCGTTTGAGCATTATTTTTGGATGGCTGGAGATGTAGAGGTCCGGCATCAAGCCAGGGGTGGTGAAGCAACTGTGCGGCCGTTGGCCGCTTCTCCGGGACAAAGTCTAATATGGGGGCGAGAAAGTTTGCCATCTCGTTTGCATCCTGCTCGCTGAACTCGTACTTCTCCGTAAATACTTTATTGAGGGGCCAAAACCGCAAGCGCCGGATGTGCCTCAACTCCCCATACCGATTGAAGAAGTCACGAGAGTACCGACCGCCCAAAGCAATCTGACAAAAAAGTATTCTCAGTATATATATATATATATATATATATATATATAGCTAAAAGTTACAAACTAGGAGTTGGAAGGACAGAGATGACTGACCTTGCGAGGCATCATCCCAAGAAGCTCCATCATTAAAGCCAAGTGATCCTACAAACAGAAAGCAGAAGTGGGCAACTAATTCAAAAACAAAGCTCTTTTTCCCCATTCAAAACAACATATTCCGGTTCAATATAAATCACGGGTGTTATTTTGTTCAGCACAGATCCTTAACGACTTCCTTTTAATAGTAATGAAGATTTTGCAGAATATTCTTTATTCCAATCATTAACCTCCAATAACGATGTTGGTTGTAGATTCAAAGCCCAAGCGTTCCTTTTGCCCTTTTTACCACTATTGAGAAGACAAGGTCCACACCACACCCTAATCATATGGAATGCAAGGAATATATGTACGTTACAGTCTCACATTTCTCATCGAGTAATGCTTCCTGCACTGCCGACGGTTCAGGAAGTATCTGCACCGCTCGGAAGTGCAGAGATTTTTCATTTATTTATTTTTTTTGTGCGTGGGGCCCAAGTCCCCCACCTTGGCCTTAGACCCAAGCCCCAAAAATTTCTCGTCTTGCATCCCAAGAAAAAAAAATGTGCACAGTGCCATTTTGAAAATTGCACTATTCACAGGATTTTTTTTTTCTCTTGCTGTGTGGGCTATGAGAGGGCTTGGGCCTCACTCCAAGATAAAGGATCTTGGGCCCCACTCAAAAAAAATCAAAAAAAAATGCACCGCCGACAGTGCAAGAAACACTACTCATTCCCATCACTGACAGGCTTAAAGAGAATGGTAGCAAAATATTTGATGCTAAAGAACAAGAAACCTTTACGACATAAATTTCAATAAACGTATGCCTAAAACAAGAGCAAACCGTCCGTAGCCCAAAAGTCAAGAATGTCCATATGCTTAAAACATGGGACATAGCACAAAGGTGAAGACATGATTCTTGTCAGGACCAAATGGGGAGATAATATGGCAGAAAAATCAGACTTGGACTACTGCAAAAGAAACCATGATTATGATTCTATATTGTCAAAAATATATTTTTTATGGTATTCAAATTGCAACATGGGTGCTGTAACTGAATATACTTGTATATCCCTTCTTTCATATTTAATACAATAGTGGTACCACCCACTTTCAAAAAAACAAAAACAGATTACAGATATAAAGGTTCAACAAGTTAAAAGATTTGCTTTCTCACGTCTTGCGAAATATCCACTTACTCATGCGAACTTCATTTCAGTCTCACTGGTTATAGCAGATACAATCTCAAACTGAAATAACCATAAATTGGAGGACTTGTTGATTATGTCATAATCATATTCGCACAGTATGCAAATCTGTGTTATCAAAGGCGATGGACGCGATAGAGGCAGCCACAAGTCGCCTCGCCTCTGCCACAAGTCACCTCGCCTCTGCCACAATCGCCTCAATCCGGCCCATTTGATTTTTTTGTTTAAATTTGTTTAGATGTGTTGTTAATTTTATTTAATTTCTTTATTTTAAGAATGAATGAATTTGGGAAGTTTATTGATTTTATGTATGTATGTTTTGTGATATTTAGACATATATTTATATTTTTGAGTTATATATATTATTTTAATAAAATATGGTCTCAATCACCTAGGCCATCGCCTAGCCATTTGAGGTATGAGGTGACCCCTTGGTCACCTCTCGCCTCTGACCGGCAAATCTAGAAGTAGAAAGAGTACTTTGTCATCCACCGTTTAACATAGGGGGCTCAATGAAAGCCAATCTAACCTACATTAATGTTACAATTTTCAGCAGGAAGTCCTGTCAATATGCCCCCAAAAAAGGCAATTAAAATCATTACTCCAAATTAAAGATCAAGATGTCACAACTGCCTCCCTACTTGTTTTGAAGTCTTCCCGGACTCATATCCTTGCACATGACAACTTTGAGATTGAATGGAATTACCTCTTTTTGTTATTAAAGAAACGAGGTCACCACCATGCATCACTAATGACAAAGAAGCTGCACAAGAAGCACCTTCATATGAAAAAGACCCTGCAGGGTATCGAAAGTACTTTACATTCAGAAAACAGAAATGTCCTCCCATGAGACTCTGGGACTTGGCACAATATTCTGTGCACTTAAACCTGATGTCGTACTGTCTTCCAAACTATCTTTCAGATTATATTTTTCATGATCATCTCTTCTCAAGCCAGCTGATGAAATGCTACATAGTTCCTCTCCATTCAGATAACCATTAAGTACCAGACATAAAATTTCCCATTCTTTTTGAGTGCCTATTGCCACCATCCTCTAGAAAGCCCTTGTCTAGAAATGCCTATATCACTTGTAACCCTACCACATCCTCCTTGTGAAGAGGCACAAAAGGAATAGGTGCTCAATAGACTACATCTCTCTATTACACAACTAGCATATGTGTTGCATGATAGGGATAGGAGCAACAATCTGTCACAGGTTGGTAGCCTCAGCTTTGCCACTCTCCACATTGAGAATTTAGCTTTAAGGGGAAATGGCAGTCTCCATGCAGCCTTGGCAACTGAGCATCCACCAATTGGCGATGAAGATGCAGGTCATCTTCACAGAGAATGCACCTCAATTCCCCCACCACCATCTCCGACTGTCTTCCTTCTCAGTAAGTGAGAAACAACCTTCTAGTTTTCCTGAAAATTCTATAGCTTGCTCAACACCCTGCATAACAAAGTTCCCGTGAAAGAGAGGGTCCAACTCCCTGCATCAAAGTAGTGCATCAACCTTGCCAGCTTATTCACTGCTGATTTGAGGAGACCTGAAAAGCGAAGACATGGATGAAGCTCACAGCACCATGAACCAAGCCAGAAACGTAAATCTGCATCATGCCTCACAACCAAAGTAAGAAGGATTGTTGATTGGGCTCAGATCGGAGGCCCAAAAGCCGATCTAGATCGGCTGGATCTGGCGATCCAAGCCCGATCCTCATCCGATCCAGCCCAATCCAGTTTTAAAGATTTTTGAGGTCAACCTTCCCATGGGTACCGGCGGATTCCATTTCTACCCAGTCATGTATTCATTAATGTACAAGAGTTCTATTGCAATTCTGTAAGGGTTTTATCATCCGGTCAACTTTCCCATGATTTCCTACCCCACTTTCCCTTCTCTCTAGTCTTCTTTTGCAAGGGGGAAAGAATGCAAGGCAGAATGAGAAAGGGGGGAAGGGGGGAGACCGCAGTAACATCAGTGGCAGCCAGACAGTGCACTGGACAGAAGTGGCAACAGCAGCACCAACCAGTGACGGTGACATCAGGTGAGTAATTTTTTCCCTCTTCGTTCTTCATTTTTCTTCTCCATCTCTTCTTCAATCTTCAGTCTTCTTCTTCTTCTTGTTGTTTCTTGTTCTTCTTCTCCCTCTTTGTTCTTCATTTTTCTTCTTGATTCCTTCTTCAATCTTCAGTCTTCTTCGTTGGGACTTCATATGGATCAGGTGGATCAGGCAAGCCCACCCGATCCATGGCCGATTCGCCCAACCCGGCGATCTCCATGAAGAATTGGAGATGGACGGGGTCAGGTTTTTTTGCCAGTTCTTTGACCAGATCGGCCAATCCGATCCGATTCGACATTCCTTGACCACAACTATTGACATAATCTCACCATATTTTTTAGTTGTCCCCTTTTACAGTTCGTTGGAACTTCATATGGATCGGGTGGGATCGGATGGCCGATTCGCCTAGCCCAGCCCCTTCTACAGTTCGTTGGGACTTCATATGGATCGGCTGGATCGGCTGATCCCACTCGATCCATGGCCGATTCACCCAACCCAGCCAATCTCCATGAAGAATTGGGGATTGACGGACGGGTTCAGGGTTTTTTTGCCAGTTCTCTGATTAGATCGGACAATCCAATCCGATTCAGCATTCCTTGACCACTATTGACATAAACTCACCATATGTGTGCCAAATGGCAGAGAAAATTGTAGGTTGTAGGCAGCACAATATTCTACATACTCCCTCTTCCATAATACTTTTCCCTGATATTCATTTCCAAGATTCCTCCTTCCCTCATGCCCAAGTGCCAAATCTACTTATCGAAGAGAGTTAGTTCAGGCCCCCAAGTCTTGTAAGCCAATGCCCTTGTTCCTTCTCCCTACAAGCAACCTCCTACCTGATTCTCTTACAAATCCCCCTGTGCCACTCACCCTCATCAAGGGAGTCTTTTCTGAAGTCTATGCAATGCAATCTAAAATGACTTTGGTAAACAAAGAAGCAGCAAAGTGGGAGGTATAAGAGGTTCTGCCTTGCATAACATCAGTTTGCCACATGACAATGAGCAGCTCTTGCAGGCCGCCATCAACATCTTTTCCAATATCTGAATAGTTGCCTCTGAATCATGGCAAAGGTAAGTACTAGAAAAAGAGTCCACTCTGCAACCCAGGATCATGGCCCCTGTCCGCACTTATCATTCTCACTGTGTTCTATGCCCACCAAAGTAGTTTTGACAAAATTAACTATGGGGCAAGTGACCATCCGGAGCACAAGATGTGGCATTATTGCACACAATTCATACAGCTACCCTGAGAAACGTATGGCTGCATTCTCAGAAACCGACAATTGGCTGTTCCCCCTCCATGGCAGATAAATAAAGAGGAAAAAACAGCACGTAAGCAGCCACTCATTTCACCTACATCACCCCTATTATTCTTATGTTTCTATGCCTTACCTCCATGGTTATCTTTACTATTTTTTCTCTCCTGCTTTTCTTCTCAATTCACACACTCTTTAGAGGCACTTCACTCATTCTACTAAGTGCCCACAAGGAAGCTAGAACAACTCATTGTGAGTTGGGTGTATGTCACCAGTTCAAGACACAGGTTCTAGAAAATGTCATGATACCTTTAGTAGTTAGTCTTTTCTTGAGACTGTTATCAAACCTTGGATGTGTGCAAACAGTAGGCAACTGCTAACCATCCAGTGTTGTTGATTTCCAAAAAACAAAACAAAAGCAGCAACAATAACAACAAATGATACACAAAACTTGATTCCACACCATGTCATGTAAGTAAAGCCACATGGAATAATAAATGCATAGATAAGGTGACCAAGGCAAGCAAGCCAATCAACTACCGGGTTTCTGCTTGGGTGACAAGATAAGGTGCCAAAGCTAAGCTTTGTTTAACAAATTTTGTAATACCAAATGACTTTAATTAAAAGAATTTATTTTAATCATCATTGTCATCAAAGCATTATCCCATTCACTGAGATAATATTAGTTTAACATGACATTCAATTATTGGCATGCTGGATTGCTGGAGGAAAGATTATTGTCATGGTAAAAGAATGTGAGTTTGGCAGTTGGTTTGAGTGTCTCTGAATCATGCATGGAGAAAGTTCCCAAATCTTTTCCTCTGGGTTCACATAGTGCTAACATAGAATTATAAATTTGGGGAAACAACCACCTTGTTCTTCTGTCACAAATTCGGGGACACATAGCCCCCACTCGTTGCAAACTTTGTCATGCCTCCCCGACCTTCCTTCCAACTACCTCACGGACCGACTGCCTGTCTCCCACACTTCTCTCCCAGGTTTCATCTTGTCCGCAACTTTCCTATTAGACATGTGTCATCTCCACAAAGAAACCCTCTTTTGTCTTTTCAATAGAGTTTGACTCATGAAAAAAATGCTCTATGCCATTTCTAAAGCCTCACTTAATTAACAAGAAAATGAAGAGTAATGGAGGGAAAAGACAAAAGATACAGAAAATCAATGAAAGGTTTTCAGTTTGTGCCAACAGTTTCCATATGCTTCTCTATCGATGGTTGGAACTTCACAAAATGATGGCTAAATGGACCTAAGATGTTCGTCTCACTCCATGGCTTAATATCACTTGTGGGAACTGACAAATGTTATTCATTCTTTTGGGGAAAAAAAGTAGGAGCATTCAAAGACACAAGTCTGTCAACAGGGGACAGTTGCACAAGTTCGCTCAATCACCATTATAGGAAACAATGCACACAGGTTCACCACTGGCACTAGAAGCAGCCGCATGCGACAGCAAGGGTGCTGGCCACAGCAAACAAATACACCAACAGGAGAGCAGAGGTCATTAAAAAATGAGAAGAAATGGAGAAATATGTAAGTGAAAGAGCTATAGAGCTGCTGCACAAGAAAGTGGGAAGAAATTACATGTCATTTCATCTTCCTCTCTTTTAAAGCCTATATAATGAATTCACTTAACCTGCCCTTGCATTACCATAAATTCAAAAGATAACCTCACTGATTAACATAAGTTTATTTATTTATTTATTTTGGGGGGGTTGGACTGTGAAATAAGTTTGAAAAAAAGTGCCCCATACCACCAATTTATTAGATAAATTGCAGATTTTTCTTCTGATGTAAACCAAAAACTAAGAAATATCAAAGGTATACCAATGTGTGCACGTGCCTCCCCAGGCACTTTCATTGCCTTGCCTCTCCATAATAATTGTCGCCTAGGAAATGCTTAGGCATTGCAAAAGTGATGCTTTGAAAACAATGCATAAAAGCTACTGTATAGCATTGGCTCTGATGCAAGTGATTTAAAGGTAAAAGGAAATCAAATTTCACAGCACCTAGGCTTTACAACGATAAATTGTAGCGAATGAACAGCCAAAAAGTGATGAACAAAATTTCATCTTGATGTGCATTGTAACAACTTTTATAGTCTAAAGGCCGATCTTTTTTTATATTTTTGAAGGTGAGTCTAAAGGCTGATATAACTGGAAACAGGATGATGATAAGTTCCAAAACATCTAAGCTTCATCATCCTCAATCCTATAGAAAGAAAATTTGACCCATATGCTATACCATATAATACATCCCAAAATGTCTGTCCATGTAACAACAGAAAAGATGACAAATTTTATACTGTTCAGCTGGCATTCCACCAAATCTCAGATGCCACCAGCTCCTAACAGGAGATTCAACTTCAATATCAATAGGCATTAAAACAAAACTATCAAACAAATCAAATCCTTCATATTTCTAAATCTTTCCCCACACTGCATGTAGGATGCTTTCTCAAATGGATTCATCATTGACAAACTATCCCATTGAAAATATTTGGATGAAGATATCCTTTGGAACTCATTATGGAACAACCAGATTCTCAAAAAAATCACTTTCACAGAGAAATATCATGTATTAATGCCAGTTTGCAACTAAAAGATGTAACTAACTTTGCATCAAAACCATCTTATAGATTTCCATTTGGAGTTAATCATTGGAGTACATGATCACATGTCCATAATCAGACAGGAACTGTGAAAACACAGTTTTTTTAACAAGCAAACAATCAATAGTGGGGCTGAATCTAAGTTCCAAAGAGAATTCTTACCCAAAAATCTCATTCAATCACGTTGGAGATCTAAGAAATTGCAGCAGCTTCAGAGGTAAGCATTGATAGCCCGTCATGGATTTCGATATTAAATTAGTCCTTGAAAATGTTAATCACAAACAATTGAATTGTGATTCTTTGATTTCCCAGTCAGATAAAAAACCATGTGAGAACAAATAACCCCAATATTGCTAGTGACTGCATACTGGCGGCATATTATTTTAGCAAAAGTCAACAGGCATCACCTATAGAACTGCAACAGCATTTTTTCTTTTTGAAAGTGGCTGGTACCACCAGATGTATTAATAAGAAAAGAGGGATTTACAAGTTTGGATTGTGAAATTTTAAAATATTGTCTAACTTCTCCACACTTTAGACCCAATTTTGCTCCATATGGGTAAACAACTTTTCAATCCACTCCAGCACAGCCCCTGATTTCTTTTCTTATACTCTAGGTACCACACTCTAAATCCCCAATAACCAACATCATCTTCATTGACAATAATATACTAGAAATGTTCTATTTTACTAAATAATATCAAGAAGATGACTCAGAAGTCTCATCCTTTCAAACAACACAACATGCAACACCCAATGACAGCTCAGTTGGTACTAGGTGGAATTTTGGGAGGGATGGAGGGGGCTTCTGAGTTTAAACATGGGTTGTGGGGCATTTCTGGATCTTCATGCAATGAGCCCTATCACTATGGCAGGGGCATCTTGGGAAAAACACACAGGCAATATTTTTGCTTTCATTCCTCCATGCATTCCAATTATCTTCATGTTTATTATTTTTATCTTGTATGGTTAAACACGAAAGGCAGGCAAGCGACCAGGGCTTGCCTCAGACTCAGATGCTGAAGCGAGCATCCAGGAGTTTGATGCAATGAAGGAAAATAAAGAAAATGTCTAAGATAATGATGGGTACGGCTCGAAGAAACATTCATCACATCCAATATGTAAAGACCAATTCATATAAAGCTCTCATATAAGTAGTGTATGGTCTTAGGAATCATCAAAATTAAAATATATATATATATATGATAATATATAAGAGGAAAAGGGCACTGGGAAGTATTAAAGCAGGCACTAGCCACTTGGGGGTGGGGAAGAGAACGGTACCACATATGCAATAAATAAATAAATTTGCCTAGGTAAGCACCCAGGTGAGTGAGGCGAACATAAGGTGATGTGAGTTTTTTTTTTATTTTTTTGCTTGACTTGCCTTGCCTCATCACCTAGGTGAGAGAGGTGATCATCTTTGGTAACATAGTTTTTTACTTCAGATCTTATAAGTTTTTTACTTTCAATCTTATAAGGAGAGTAAGTGAACAATCACCCAAAGGTTGATCCATATATCAATATGCTTCACCAATGAAAGGTTTCCTTTACAAATCCAGTATGATGGTTTTAAAACATCATTCAACTATAATCAGTTTGAGTTGTCTATAATCTTTCTGGTTGCTTTTTGTTGAGCGCTGGTTAAATTTAAAAATATATATTATCATCAAATAATCAGCTAATAATAACATTAATTACTTCAGAAAATCAGCCCATTTTCATGGAAAACATTCCCAAAAAACCAGCAAAAACACTATCAGCCAGAGAATGTTCTATAATAACACCAATGCTGACTTTTCAGGAGGGTGGGTGGGGGACGAGGGGAATCTTTTCAAAAGACAACATCATCGCTGCTTTTGCCAACATACCTCTCTTTGTTCTTTGAATCCTAATAAGTGTCAAATGAAAAATGTAATCTAAATAGTTAAACCCTATAGGTCCCCAAACAGCTTGTTCACTACTGGATGTACATTTACATAAATGCAAATCTTAATTTTCTATGCAAAGGATTCCAACCAATATAATTCTAGACATTAGTCCTGCACCCCATTTGCCCCTTTTGAAGTACTTTTGTGGACATTCTCTAAAAGTAAACCATAAAGTGATAGCTGCTCTCTTTCATCCTATTCCATGGTCTATTTACAACACTTCCATGAAGAACTTGCCTAAAACAAGGGAATCAACAAAGGCTTAGATCAGATTTGATACACATTGAACAAGGTATATGACAAAGCACAATTTTCATGTCCTTGTTTCAAAAAAACCTGCTTACTGACGCATCACTTTCTCCTTTATTAATGGGAAGTTCACAATATGTTCATTCAGAATATGCCCATCACCATGGGTTGGTTGATGCAATGGCACGCCAGGGTGCAACTTCACCCATTTCGCTGGTATTCAAGGCTGTTTAACTGAATATATATGCGCACACATACGTGTACATAGATATTTAACTGCATATATATGCGCACATACGTGTAGATAGATAGATAGATAGATAGATAGATAGATAACTCTTATAAACCTCACTGCCAACCCCATGAACTCTTAGGCTGAAGGAACCCAGCATGGGAAAGTTATGATTGGCGACACAGTCTCCGTGAACTCTTAGGCTGAAGGCACCCAGCATGAGAAAGTTATGATTGGCAACACACAGTAACAGAGCGTGGCCTGGTCACAGCTCAGAGTACCGGTGGCGGTGATTCAAGGCTGATCATATTTGGGTGGGTTTACCCTTGATATTTCCAATAAAACAAGGAAAGAGGACCCCGGATGCATATATGTACATGGATGTATGTACATGTCCAAGTAAGAACAGATTGCATTGGATGGAAGTGATATCACTTTATCATAAAATATGCACATGAAGCTACTATTTTGTGAGCCATAGGCACATGATACACTTTTTGGTACGGCAAAGACTAAGAAAAAAATACTTGGAAATAAGATACGGGGGTACAATAAGTATATAGATGAGGATATATTCATGTTTTTTAATAATACATGCAACAAATAGAGTATGATGGATAGAAATTCGTCTAAAATGCAAAAAGATAAACATTAATCAGGTTATTGAACCTTAGGATCCAAACAAATATTTACAAGAATTGTTGGACTGCTCACTTAGAAATTCTAAAATGGAGCATCGATACGACTCTTCAATGCCACCAAATCATAAATATGAACTATCGATAAACACCAATAAATTTCGTAAGAAAGCGGAAGGAGAAAGCAAGACTGACAAATTAAAAAAGAAAAATCAAAATCACTTGGACAAATCAAACAAGCTATATGTATAGAAGAGTAATTAGGTGAAGCATTGAACACTAATTATTTTTTTCGAAAGTAACTATTTGGAACAATAATTATTTTGCTAAACATCAACAAAGTCAAATGCCAGTCCACTGGATCAAAAATATAAAATACGGAAGTGCACAATGATGTTAATCTAACTAGCTAAGCACACTGCAGTTCTCAAAACTTCTGCTTTTGTTTAGAGAGGATTAATACATTTGCCAGGAATAACATGTATTCATAATATATACAAGAACATTCAGCGCTTAGTAAATGGATCTTAATATTTAATGGAGTGTTTATAAATTGTAATTCACACATTTCATTCATACAGAGACCTAGAGTTACGCTAAAAATTAGTTTGTTTTACACCAATACTGGTACTTTCTCAAACAGCTGTACCCTTTCTCAAGGTTAACCACCACTCAATAGATATGCCCATTTGTGGAGCTTCAATTGATATAGTTCTGATCTCTTTTTCCTTCTAACTTCCAAGAGCACTTTTCAAATGTTTTATCACAGTCACTATATTCAGAAAAACTTGTCAGATTATTTTTCAACGAAGGAAGCAACAAAAGACATCTCACATTACCTCATCTCGGTCAAAATTGTCCCCACTATGTGGATCAAACAGCACATCCCCAGTCGCCAATTCAAAGCATATGCAGGCGAACGACCACATATCTGCTGATGTGGAGTATTTTGATCCCAAAAGCACCTCGGGGCACCTGTACTGCCTTGTTTGAATGTCACTCGTGAATTGTTTGTACGTCCAACACGCATTCCCGAAGTCAACCAATTTGCATCTCAAGTCAGCCTCCATAAGCAGCTTCCTTCGTGTTCCTCTGCTGCCCCTCTTGTGTCCCAGCCCCCCACCTCTCTCTTGTCCCTGGACCAGGTCGCACCCACCGCTGTCATCCTTACCATCGCGCAACTCGGCATCATCAAGGGCAGCCGTGGACTCGGCAATCGCTGCTGCTGCAGCCCGCTTCGCCCTACGCCGGATTTTCTTCTTTTGATTCTTCGTCAGGTCCCCATTCGCACTGGGGATAGCAACAGAAATGGTGGACGCAGGCCCCGGAGAAGCAGAAGTCGAGGTCTTGGAGCTGTCAGGCTTCGTGGGGAGGACAAGAGGGGCTCCAGAGCGCCTCGGGTCCTTTGCAGGATCGAGTGTGGAGAGGAGCAGGATATTCTCCGGCTTGAGGTCGGTGTGGATTATGTTCAGCTGGCGATGAAGATAGTCGAGCCCAAGGAGCACGTACCGGCAGATCCCTTTCACCATCGGGAGGGTGACGCCGCGATAATCGGAGTACTTGATTAGGGTCAAGAGATTATCCCCAAGGAACTCGAACACCATACAGACATGTTGCCCGTTGGGCCCCGAGTGCTTGAAGTGGTCGAGCAGCTTCACCACGCACTTGGAGTCGTCCGGATCGCCGTCCGCGATCTGCTTCAGGATCGTGATCTCATCCATCGCCGCCTCCGTGTAGTGCTGCGCGCTCTTCTGCACCTTCAGCGCCACATACCTCTGAAACCCACCAGCCGTCACCGCCGCGATTACCAACATCAAGAGAAACGGCCAAAGAGAAGAAAAAGGGAAACGACGGTAGAAGTTTGGAGTACCGAGTGGACGGTATCCCAGGCGAGCCAGACGGTGGAGAAGTGGCCCCAGCCGAGCTTGGCCTGGACGACATAGGCGCCCTGCTTGAAGGTGTCCCCGATGCGAACGGCATGATAGCCGCCGCGTCGGTAGCCCTCGGTCCCTTCGTCCTCGGAGGTGAAGTCGTCGCCGCTGCTCTCCCCGGCTGCGCGGCGGTCGTCATCCTCCTCTTCCATCCCCGAAGCCGGTCGCCCACCGCGGAACAACAAGGTCCCTCCTCCCGCCTGCCTCCCTCCTTCTTCCTCCCCGGCGGGCAAGAGGGAAGAAGAGTTGGGGGGGTCGAGGGTTGGGTAGGGTTCCGATTAGGGTTCGCCTCTGTCTTGGAAGGAAGCGCTCCCTCCCTCAGTGCTTGCTCACGCTCCGGGAAGTTGAAAAAAGAGGGGAAAAGAAAAAAAGGAGGGGGGGCGGGGTGGGGGCGTGGGGAGCTATGGCTTTGTGAGGAAGTGAAGACGACTCTCCACTCTCCAACAGATTAGGGTACAATACGGTCTTTAATAATAAGGGTCTAAACAACTTAGAACAATACATCTCGACCGTCGAATCTCCTCACGTCCTACGATGAACCCCTACAGTTCCAAGTCGGGAACGGGGGAGATAAGTTTGGTACGTGAACAACGGTTGGGCCCACCTGGCTGGGGCCAGCCAGGTGGGCCCCGGAGCTGATCTACAGATTGCAGTCGACGTCGTCGTCGCGAAGCATCCGAAAGGAAGCAACGAAACGTGGGCCGTACAGGGGCAGAGGGGCCCATCCGAAGGTGGCGGGTACTTGTGGCCCAGTAATAATAGCGCCCAATGATGCACCGCGGCGCGTGTAGACTGCACGTGCGAGTCTCCTGCCTATTTTAATTTTAGATGAATTTTTTTTATTTTTGATTTTGGTCATGAAATTTTTTTTTGATCTAATCAACTACTTCGACTTTAGGTAGAGTTTTTTTATTATGGCACCCCCAAAAAGAATTGAATTCTTTAAAGACGACGGTTGGTGCGGAGATTTCGAGAAGAGAGATTAGACACGCTTCTACCTTGTTAATTAATTAATTACCGTCTGTCTATTTTCATGTGTATGCAATGCTTTAGACAAACGACGAGATTCCACCGCAGACACCCATTGTTTGGTTGTCGATTTTACTGTTTATTATTATCATATTTAGTGCTCTCTAAAAAGTTTAGTTGGTCACAATCATCATTCGATTTTACCTCCATTAATTATAAAATTTTGAACGTCAAATCTATTCACGTCAAGGTTTCACCACGGCATTCCTTCGAAGGCATCCATCTGATATGACTCTTGTGATTCCTCAGAAAATTTATTGATCATTTGCATCAGTTGATTGATATGATGACGTGTTTATGTTAGGCTACTTCAGTTTGATATGCAGTGTGTAAGTCTTATCCCTACCTAGAGCACGCCCCATGTTGCACCATCGCGGCGATTCACACAACGAGCATCTCTCTCTCTCTCTCTCTCTCTCTCTCTCTCTCTCTCTCTCTCCATTTCACTCATTTTGCATCATCTTTGCATCATTTCTTTTTTCAAAATCTATCAATTCTTCTCGCCTCTCATGTTCCCACAATATACGAACAAACCTAAGGTAAATCTGATATAACATACCACTAGACAACCGGTTGCAGCGAGTATCTCTTTCAGGTTAATTCCTTTTGTTGTAAGGCCTCGGACATCTACTTTCTTGTCAAGAAGTAGGTATCTGTTCTAAATCGAGCCATAACTTGCTTGGTGATGAACTCTGAGACCTCCTGTGTCCTACTGTTGCCGCCACTCCTTTAATCGGTCTCCCTAAAGTTTCAAAGAGATTGTGAGGGATGAACGAAGTCTCTTAAGAGAGAGAGCTTCAAGCTTTCCACATATTGAGACTAGGATGGAGGAGATGAGAGGAGAAATTGCTAGAGAGATTGAGGTGGGAAGATGAAAAGAGAAGGAGAAGTTTGGGCAAAACGAGGACGGTTATGTCTCTGACGTAACTGACCTTTTAATATCATTTTTAATTCACCCACCTTCTCAACCTATTTTAAATTTCATTTAAATTTCGTCTAATTTCAATATATCAGGCAGTTAGATGACTCCTCTTTTGTCCTTTGCAATGGTGAGACAAAATTTCGTCTAACCTCACCTTTTCTTTGGCATCTAAGAGTCCAACTCTAGAGGATGGCTTAACTGCATACATATTTGCAAATATAACTTTGTTTTGGGTACCAAAATTTCTACCAATAGAGTCTTCCTATTAAACACCGCGTATGTCTACTGATCTGATGCATATTCCAGGAATATGCCCTCATCAGATTTGACATCAAGCTTACCGAGGTTCTCCTTACAATTATTATGGATCATGTAGGGGCATTGTTCGACACATTTTATTTTATCTTGGTTTATTTTATTTATTTGTTTATTTATTTATTTATTTATTATTTATTTATTGGCGTGCCAGTCACCGTGGTGACGATTTTTATTGTGCGCTCGATCTGACATGGTCAGTCGATTGTGAAGTCCGAGTCAGGACCCGAAGTCCGTCATACCATGAACGTTATGACGTTAATTACGTCCTTCCAAGGAAGGACAACCCTTGATTAAACGCTAAAAGTAGGAGGCCTCGAGAGGCAAACGTATATTCATGTGCGGAAATGGAACTTCATACTGAAGCCAGGAAGGCGGGCAAGATAATGACACCAACCGTAGAAACAGATGATATCGCTAAGTCAGCGGTTCAAAGCCCGGGGTTAAGGGGGGAAGGAGGATCTCAATCACAGGTAGCCTGAGCCGCGACCGTGATGAGGTTTAAAACATCGATCAGTATTTCGACAGCATCTTCCCTTTATTTGGGTTATGCCCAGGGGGAAATAGGCTGTCACCCACGGAGTGCCGGGATGAAAGCCAAGAGAGAGAGAAGTGTTGAACTTCCCGAATCGCATATTTGCCATGGGGCAATGTTTGGTATTCCCTGTAGAAGCCGGTGGAACTCATGCAGTGGCAGAGCCCTCCCGAGCTAAAGGGGTTATTCATGAACCCGATGCGGGACGACGGAAAGTGAGCGAACGCTCAATGTTGCGCCCTCGCACGCGGATCGACCTGCGCGGTTAGGTCGCGGGGATCGACCTGCCCGGTCAGGTCGCGGGGGTCAAGGGGGCAGCGCCCCTTGCGGGGGTTTCCGGGGGCGGAGCCCCCGGAACAAAATTCGGATTTAAGATTCGGTAACAACATTTGAGTAGGTTATCAATGCAGTTCAAGTGCGCAAAGGTTCCCGAGGGCAGCTTAATATTGGCTTTCATCATCCTGGGGGAATTTTGGCAGCACCTCCCCTAGACTTAGCATCTACCAAGGGATGATATAGGCTGACATCGACGGAATGCCGGGATGAAAGCCGAAAAGCGGGGGGAGCACTAAGGCTCAAGGAGACTGTACATGTCTCTATCATCAATCACTATTCCCCGTCTCGGAGGTCGACGAGACCCTTGTAAAGACAAGGTCCGCCGAACCCGCGGGGTTGCATGTGAATCCAGTTAGGGACCGCATAATATAGGGGAGGCCAGTTGGGCAGCAGAGCAGGCTCTCGGCACAGCAAAGTGGGAAGGGAGGCTCCCGGCACGAAGGCAAGGAGGCAAAGGGGTTCCCGGCGCGAGGTTCTCGGCGCAGAGGGAAGACGGCAGAAAGCTCCCGGCGCGAGGGGCTTCTCGGCGCGCTATTCCCTGGCCGAAGGGAGCTTCTCGGCGTGGGCTATAGTAGGGGCTTCTCGGCGCGCCAATGAAGTGGCCGGGAGAGGCTCTCGGCCTGGGCCTAAGTGGCAGAAAGGGGGGGGGGCTCTCGGCGCGAGGCTTCCCGGCGCGCTCCTGGGCGCGCCGGGAGCCTGGCGCCGGGAGCTTGGTGCCGGGAGGCTCATGTGGAAGGGTCTGAAATGGGTTTTCTGTCGTTTAGTAGGAGAGGGAGGCCTCTCGGCTGAGGGGTTTTCGGCGGGCAAATGGCATGCCGAGAAGGCTGAATTGCTACGAGGTTTAGGGTTTCCAGAGATGCTACGGTACTCTGTTTCTGGGATTTCTGGATTTTATGGCTCAGATCGAGACCGAATCAAGGGTGCATGAGGAGGTTTCATGAGTGTCTCTGCTAGAAGGACGCCAAGGGAGCTGAGAGGCCGAATCATCAGGGGGAGGAGAGACCATCATCGGGGCTGAGTAGCCTTTATCTATATACTGCCAGACGTCTGGGGGAGTCAAGAGATGGCTGTCTCTGATCCCCCGGACTAGCATGGTATCATCCGGGAA
Source organism: Amorphophallus konjac (assembly GCA_022559845.1). Classification (NCBI taxonomy): domain Eukaryota; kingdom Viridiplantae; phylum Streptophyta; class Magnoliopsida; order Alismatales; family Araceae; genus Amorphophallus; species Amorphophallus konjac. The sequence goes on along the minus strand of CM040126.1, from coordinate 213,608,965 downwards.
GCAGATCTGCAATGAGAGAACCCTTGATGCTGAGACCTCAGACCCTAATCATTCAACGATTGGAATGAGGATCCAGGGTAGCATTCAGCCTTTATCTGTATACTGCCAGACGTCTGGGGGAGTCAAGAGATGGCTGTCTCTGATCCCCCGGACTAGCATGGTATCATCCGGGAAGCAGATCTGCAATGAGAGAACCCTTGATGCTGAGACCTCAGACCCTAATCATTCAACGATTGGAATGAGGATCCAGGGTAGCATTCGTCTACGGGTTCAAATGCATCATTTATAGCCGGCGGGCTAGGGAACCAAGAGATTGATGTCTCTGGTTCCCGGACAGCACAAGGGGCTTGAGGAACAGACTCAAATACATACGGAGGGCATGCTATTGAAGCGGGAAGAGGGAAGAGAATAGAACCCAGCAACCCATTGAACAAGGGTGGGGGTTCTACCTTCATCCCCGTTCGAAGAACAGACCTGACTCCGAAGCCTGAGTCATTTCGCCCATGGGGCATTCATACAAACAGTATGCATACATATGGAGACAAAAGAAGATAGTATTGCCTAAAATCCATCACGGCCATTGCATTTATTCATCTCACCTTCACTTACATCGACTTCATAACTGAAGCCAAGAAACATACAGGGGAGGAAAAGGGAGAGAATCGTATGAATGATCCAAACATCAAGACTTCGACTATTTCATACGGAGAATCAGTAATAAGAAACAGAAAAGAAAGAAAAAGAAGAAAACATCGAACATGGGGGGGGGGGGGGGGGGAAGGTGGAGTATTGACTCCTCTCCCTCCCCCTATCAGCCCACCTGGAGCCTCTCTTCCTTCCCTTCTTCTGCTTCCCCTTTCGACGGAGACTCTCTCCCTCTCTTTTCCTATCTCTTTTCTTTCTGGCTATCTGTTCGCTCCTTTTTTTCTTTGCCTCTTTCTTCTCTTTTCTGGGCCCTTTTTCTCTTCTTCGCTTCTCTCCCTGTTCGAAGGGGGGGTGCTTTTATAGCCATTTCCCTCTTCTCGGCAGACACCATCTCGGCGCGCCTCAAACGGGCTTCCCGGCGCGCCTGCCTTCAGGCTCTCGGCGCCCCCTTTGGGCTTCAGCAAGTGGCTCTCGGCACCACCTTTGTAAGCCCAATTAAGGCATTTTAGCCACTTTCATAGGCCCATTTGGGTCTTTCAAGGGCATCATCACCCGAAAGGGCTTTTTCATTGATGATAAATATCGTATCGAGATCATCTCGAGGTTCCATCAGTGAACAAACTGGGGTTTTATCAGTATTGCCACCTGAATGATGACGATAACACCGGACATTAGCCAGGCCTGAGATGGTCCTAGCCGGGCAATTGGTTGGTGGTGAGGATCCTCCCTCAATCCTGACTTTGCAGGCATCTTCCAGTCTTCGTTGCTGGTCTGGTCCCATCTTTATCTTTGTTCATATTTTAGCTGTCAACAGGCATCTGAACGGGTTGAAGTGATTGATTGACCTTGGCTTTTCATCCCTTGTAAAACTCATAGGGTGTCTTCTTCAAGATAGGTCTGATCATGACATAGTTTATGATATAATGGACAGTGTTAACTACTTCACCCGAGAAGTACTTAGGGAGGTTTGTTTCATTTAGCATCGTCCTTGCCATCTCCACTAAAGTACAATTCTTTCTTAACTACACCGTTCTGCTGGGGAGTCCTGGGAGAGCAGAGAAGCTGTGGATGATTCCGTTCTCTTCATAAAACTCCAGAAATTCTACATTCTGGAACTATGTAATGTGGTCACTCCTTAGGTTCAATATCTTGTGCATACCATCTGAAGAGGGGCGATCTCGCGCTGCTCCTGAGCGGGGAGGAAGATGACCACGTACCCTTAAAGTATAAACTGCAAGAAGAGAAACCAGTCAGAGGTGCCTAGGGATAGATCCCGGGGGAAGACCCTCCGATGCTTAAGTCAGCACAGGTAGTAGAGCACAGATGCGAAGAGGAGAGTTGGGAGGAAAGTGGGAGCGCGAGATTCCTCTCCACCAAAAGGTGAAGTGGTTCCTGCTCAGGGTTCCTGGCTCTTGCCTTGCTTAGGCTTACCTGAGCTTACCTTGTCACAGTGGGGCATGTCCTGTTTAAATAGTGGCCTGTTGTGCGAAGTGATCCCTGTAAGCGGAGGGGTTCTAGGGGGGGTTACGTCCTTCATGCGGGCTCCTTACGATGTGCGAACTCTTGGCTTCCCCTGTCTCATTTGAGCTTCCTGTCATTAAGGGATTCGCAACGGCCGAATCATTAAGCTTCCATCAGTGAGCCCGAGCGAATGGCACTTGTTCAGGAGTGGTCTCCCGAGTGATAAGTGTTGGGTCGGGACAAGGAATAGGGGGCTCCAAGGGAGCTTTCCTGATCGACTGATGCTCGGACTTCCCAACCTGAAGGCCGCCTAGGAAGCGCTTGTACCGAGTGAATTTTTGGGCTTCATAATAAGTGGGCCCGGGGGCTGCCACTTTGAGGAGTTGAGCCTTGTTCGGTCCGATTTGGACCTCGTTTGGCCTCTCCATACGGGCGGTGAGATTTCTCCTCTCCACTTGTCCCCCTCGTACTCCCGAGCTAGGATTAGGCTCGGATGAGTAGCAATTGGGCTGGACTGTCTGTGGCACTAGTTGGGTAAAGATATCTCTTTGGTAGGGGCCACGTGACGCAGCTCACCTTGAAAGTATGCCCGTTATGATGAGTAAGAGAAGGCCCCTCCTCGGAAGATCGGACGCCGCGCCGCCTCCCGTCAGGGTTTTTAGGCATTGCGTGTTTTGCGTCCCTTTATCTCCAGGGTTTTAGGGTTTTGCCTCTCTTTGTAGTTATATCTGAGGGAGGCTCCTGCGCTATGAGAGTAGTTTCGGAAGAGCGAAGAATCGTTGTAGCCGTCGGAGCTAGAAGGGCTTCCTGAGGCGGTGATTCGTAAGCTCCCTTTCTTCTCCGAAGTTCTCTGGCTCAGAGCTTTTCCCTTCTCTATCTCATGGCAGACCGTCATTCTGAGGCTGAGGGGCGGCAGAGAGAACGGACCCCCAGAGTTTTCTTGATGCCGTCGGAGCTGTTCTGCAGTGAGCTGGGGGAGGCGGAGGTGAAGCGGCTGGAGAGTTGCTACGGGCTGCCTTGGCGGTTCCAGTTCCTGGCCCCTGAGCCCCATGAGTCTAGCTTGTCCACATGCTCCGGCCTCTTTTGCTCCTTTCTTCTGGCTTGGAAGTGTGGCTTTCGTCTGCCCCTTCATCCCTTTGTTGCCTATTTGCTTCGGTTCTACCGGCTGGCTCCTATCCAGCTGGTCTCCAACTCTTGTACCGTCATCTTCTCCTTCATTTTCCTTTGCGGCCAGTGTGGGGTGCGCTCCTCACAGGATCTTTTCCATTACTTCTTTGAGTTAAAGGAGCATACTCATGCGGGGAGAGGCTTCTTCTATATTCAGGCGAGGCGGGGGAGGAGCTGTGTGTCCCTCTCTGGGAAAGATTCTTCTCACAAAGGGTGGAAGACCCAATATTTCTGGGTGGGCCCGTCGGCAGTTGGCGTAGTCTGGGATTTCCCGACGGCGCCCAATTTCCATCCGAACATTCCTCCGAAGCAGACCATGTTTTCTCTGAAGGTGGAAGATGAGGCTGCCATCCTTCAGCAGAATCGCCAGGAGACTGCTGATTTGGTGACTTCTTCCAACATTGAGGGCTATCTCGCTCGAGTGCTGTTGCCGACAGGTAAGGAGTTCTGGAACTTGGTCTTCCTTCTTGCGGAGTTGGGATCTTCCTTCTCTTAGTCTGCTTTCTGTGGTTCAGACACGAGGCTAGCAGTTGAGGAGGAGGCACCGTCGACCGAGTTGGAGATCATTGATTTGGACGAGGTGCCGGCTCCTGACGATCTTTAAGCTTCGGAGGGCTCGTCCCGCTCCCGAGACAAGGGCAAGCGGGTGGCTCGGGATGACGTTTTCGAGCGCCGGGGGGTCAAGCGCAAGGATCTCGTGGTCAAGTTGTTGCGGTCTTTAATGCAGGCTCAGTCTGCTGAGAAGAAACGGGCGAGGAAGGAGGAGGTCGTCCATGCGTCCGGAGGAGATTCCCTGTCGGCTCTCCCCTCTACTGAACAAGAGGGGGCCGATGAAGGAGGGATCACCGCCGATGCTGAGGCGCCGAGCGTAGCGGAGGGGACGCCAGACAAGGTGGTCCGGTCTGAGCCGGTCGAGGCTGGAGGGTCGCAGGGGGAGGCGACTCGATCTCATCCGACCAAAATTGGGGAGGTACGCGGTGGGGCCGCTCAGGCCGAGCCAACCGGTGGGGCCCACGAGAGGGGATTGCCCGATGGAGATGCCCCGGTCCCAGCCGCTCCGATGAGAGCTTCCCCTCCTTCTACCAGCACCTTCAGTGTCCGGGCTCCTCTGTACCGGGCATGCCATTCCTTAGCTTCTCGAGACTTGCGGGAAAAAGTCTGGAAGGGTCCCCCCCTCTTCGCTGTTTGAGCAGATTATGGAGGAAGGGCTGATTTTGGCCCAGCTGGGGGCTGAAGCTGTGGACGCGTACGCTCGGGTGGAGTCTGAGTGGGAGACTCTCTCGTGGACCCGCGGTGCGCTTGATCAGAAAGTCGAGCGTCTAACTCTCGATCTTGGAGACCTTCACCGGGAGATGGCTTCGCTCCAAGTGCTAGCGCAGTCGAGCCAAGCGGAGGCTCGGTCTTTGGCGGAGCGGCTGGCCCAGGCTCGTCGCATGGTCGACCGGAAGAGTGAGCTACTAGAGTCGGAGCGCAGAAACCAGGTCGAGTGCGATGACCAATGGAGGGCCGAGTGAGAGGGGCTCGAGGTTCGAGTTCTGGCGGCCAAGGGTTCACGGAACGAGGTCGAGCGAAGGCTGTCCGAAATCGAGAGAAGGTTGTCTGAGTCCGAGCAGCGGATAGCTGAGCTCGAGAGGAAGGCGGAGCTGGCTGGGAAGGAAGCGCTCAAGGAACATAAGTGCTTAGAGGCTTATCAGGCAGCTTTACAGCAGGCGGCCTTTCCTTATTACGAGTCAGGCTATCGACGGGGACTCCAGAAGGGCTTCTCCCAAGGCTACGATCGGGCCATCCTAGAGGCAGAGGCCCAGTCATCTACGCTCGTTTTTCCTTCCGGTCAACGCTATGACTCGGAGTGGGGCTCCACTGACTCTTCCCACTACACGTCGAGTGAAGAGGTGAGTTCGGCCTCGTCCGAGTGACCGCCAACTCCAGCGTCCTCGGGAGGGCACACGGCCAAGATAGTGCCCACACAGGTGGGGTCAGTGTCTGGGCCGGCCGTCACCGAGAACATTGGGGGTAGATCGTCTGGTGCCGAAGAAGCCTTGTCTGTCGAGCTTGGAGATGGGCCCGAGACCTGATGTAATAGCTCTTTTCTTTTTCCTTTCTTTTTCATATGTAGCCGAGTAAGGCTCTATTTGGAAACTATACTAGCGGCAGTATTGAATGCCGAATTGACTATTTCTTAGCGCTTTTGATGTGATTTGATTGCCATATCCGCAGTCATTTGAAGAGGGCGTCGATTTCCTACGGATCTTGCGCGTGCTGATCTGTCAAATAACTGACATGGCGTTGGCACCTTTCTATTTTTCTATACCGCCCTTAATGACTTGCCGCTTCGCGCGTTCCGCTGGGGGAATATCGGGAAATGAGGTAACTAACCCAGGGAAAGCCTTGGTAGCGTGTTTTGGGGAGAGTCATTTAAAGCGATCAGCTTCCCCTTCGTCCTATAAAAGGTCCGAGGGGCGTCTCCTTTTCCCTTCATTGCTTAATGCCGTTCCTGGCGATTTTTCCCTTCCGTGAAGCGTTGTGCTGTTAGTCTTGGCGGGGCATGGAAGGCATTTCAGAAGATGATGATGCAGATGGCGGTAGGAGGGAAGCTCATGTTGTTTCACTCTGGAAGAGGGTTCGTCAGTCGGAGGTCACTCAGGAAGAGGGCTCGTCATGCCGGAGCATGTCGCACTCCTATCCCTGACCCGCCGACGCCATCCCGCAAGGAGGAGGGGAGCTAATTAAGCTCCCTCCTTTCTGGCCTCTTCGTCCACCTCTGCCATTTTCTTTTTCTCCCTCCCCTTTCACTCTTCAGAGGGTGCCTGCACTCTCTGCCTTCCAAAGAGTTGGCAGAGAGGAGGCCTTCACTTGTATTCCTTCCTCTCTTCTTCTTATTGTTTCCCCCTTTTTCTTTTTCCTCCGAGCTTTCTCAAACCAACGAAGCCGGCGATCCCTTATCCGAGCCAGTTTCTACACGAGGCAGAGTCAGTGGCTGGACGTGGGAGCGCCTACTGGGTCGGCCGAGCGTTCTGCTCGCGTTATAGTACCAGGGGATGTAATTTTTTGTACATGTAGACTATATCGGCTACGGCCTTCTTGATATACATCAAAGTTTAATAAGAGGAGAAGAATGGTGATTATTCTATTTCGCTTACATGTGTATGCTTGCCAAATGTTCAAAAGTAGAACTTGCGAAGATTTTTAGCGTTCCATGTCCAAGGGACGGGTGTTCCTTCCATGGTGGACAATCGGCATGCTCCTTTCCCGAGCTTCTCGACCACTCGGTAGGGACCTTCCCAGGTAGGGGCCAGCTTCCCCGCTGCCTCTAGTGGTCGAGATGATTCGGCCTTCCTCAGGATGAAGTCTCATGGCTGGAAGGATCTATCTCAGACTCTGTTGTTGTAGTATCGAGTGATGCGCCGTTGGTATTCCGTTGCTCGGATCCTTGCATTCTCTCAGATCTCGTCCGCTAAGTCGAGGTTCTCTCGCAATTTCTGCTCGTTTACCTCAGGCTCGAAGTGGACGACTCGGAGAGAGGGATTGCTGATCTCCAACGGAATTACGGCTTCCGTGCCATACACCAGCTGAAAAGGTGTTTCACCAGTAGCCGTTCTCGGAGTAGTTCGGTGCGACCATAGTACGCTTGGCAATTCCTCGAGCCAACTTCCCTAGGCTTTGCCGAGCCTGGTTTTGATGCCTTTTAAGATAGTCTTATTGGCATTCTCGACCAGTCCGTTAGCCTGAGGGTGGGCTAACGAAGTGAAGTGATTGCGAATGCCTAGGTCGGCACATCTGTCTCTGAAATAATGAGAGTCAAACTGTCGACTATTATCGCTCACGATCACTCGAGGGACACCATAGTGACAGATGATCGATTTCCAAACAAAACTCCATACGACTGATTCGGTGATCCTGGTGGTGGCTTCGGCCTTGATCCATTTGGTGAAATAGTCGATGGGGACGATGACGAACTTCTTTTGAGCTTGATCTGTAGGGAATGGCCCCAGAATGTCGATCTCCTACCGAGCAAAAGGGTATGGCTCGGCAAGGGTGATGAGCTCCACAGCGGGCTGATGAATCAGATGGTCGAAGCGCTGGCATCGATCGCACTTCTGCACGTAGGTCGAGCAGTCACGCTGGAGAGTGGGCCACCAGTAACCCTGCCGTAGCAGGATCCTGGCGAGTGATCTTCCTCCTTGGTGCACTCTACAGATGCCTTCGTGAACTTCCTGAATCGCTCGGCTGGCTTCGTCGGTGCTGATGCACTTGAGGAGGGGACCGGAGAAAGATCTTCGGTACAAGGCACCATCTAGCATGACGAAACGCCGAGCTTGGTACTTGAGCTTCCGAGCCTCCCGAGGATCGGTGGGCTCTTGAGAATCCCGGATCCATGACATGTAGGGGGTCCGCCAGTCGCTTGAGGGTGCCAGGTCAATAGTCATAAGCTCGGATTCGATGCTCGGTTGCCCGAGCTCTTCGAGGAGGACCGATCGTGTACTTGTGGGGTCGGGCGAGGAGGCCAGTCGAGAGAGGGCATCCGCTTGGGAGTTTTTGTTAGTGTTGGTGTGCTACAGGCCAATTTTGGGTCGGGTAGGCCCGATAGATGTACGATCTTGTTCATTGTTAATAAAGTGGTATTTGAGCGTAAATATGTGATTGTATATTACTTTACGATGTCCCTAGGATATGTGGTTATAAAGTCAACTCGAGATGGGATCTCGAACGTGAGACTGACTTTACATGGACACATACCTTAAACTGTTCATGGTTGGAGGGTAATCACTCGGGGACTTTGATTACCTATTAAACCAGTACACATGATGTGTCAGTGACCAGTCTCATGGTCATTGGTGCGGGGAACCAACACATATGTGTATGTGTACGTCTTGGGAGGAAGTGCACTGAACTGATCCGCTATTGGATCTTCAGATGGTTGATTATACCTAATGTCAACTGAAGATCCAACGGTCTCAGTAGCATCGTTGGTCCTTTGACCTGAGACATTGATCTTACATAAGGACTGGAATGGTTTAATTACTTGGCTAAGTGACTTTAACCATAAGTCATGAGTTTCCGAGTCATTAACCACTCCAGGATACGTGTGAAGATCATCAATGGTCAAAAGGGGATCGCTCACTGTCGGGTATATATCAGACAGTTAATGGGTCATGACATTGACGCTCCGTTAAATCCCTGGCCAGGGTCGTGTGAGTTCGTTTAGAACTGACGTCATACACTTTAAGGAGGTCATGGTAAAATGGCACGGTCTTGGGGTTTGATAGAAACCATACCCTCGATCATTCCAGACTCATAGAATGAGCGAGGGATTATATCGATGCGGTAAATGTGGACTTACAGGTACCAGACAGGCTGGTTTAAACCCGGCGTCCTCTAGGATCATGCGGATTTTCTTGACCCAACGTGATCAAAGGTTCGGAATAAATTAAACTATTATTCGGCTCTAGTAGAAGCGAATAATAAGTTTAATTTACTTCTAATTGGGAATTAGAAGTTAATAGGCCTTAAACTAGAGTGACTAAGGGCCTAGAGGATCACACACAATGGATTCTTGGGTGACGGATTATTATACAAATGTATATATTAATTCCTTTGAATACCTTTTGGAAAGGAGTATAAAAAGGGCTTAATATATATGTATAATAATAGAAAGGTCATATATACAGTTTTAGTCCTTTGAAGCTCTTTTAGAAAAAGGCCAAATTCTATATATATAAATGCTACGAGAATCACTTCCTTCTCTTGGCTAAGCAAGCACATACGCAAGGGAAGGAGTGATTAACTCCTCCCCCCTCTCTCTCTCTTGCTCTCTCTCTCTCTAGAAGCTCTCTCTCTAGAAAGGGAAGCTAAGGAAAGATCGGGGTTGGGAGATACCGTCACTGCGAAGGATTCGTGTGGATCTGCTCTAGAGGCCGTGCATCTGTGCGGCTTGGGATCCTCGGTATTCTGCATCGGACTTTGCGGACAACGTCGTTCCGCGCAAGGTATAAATATGCAACCCGTAGTTAGGGGTTGGGGCGATTAAAACGTCGATCAGAGCATGGATCTGGGAATCCATGCAGCCAGGTTCGGGCAAATGAATTTTTGTTATCCGCTGCATTGCCCGAGAGTGCTGTGTGGAACCTTACAGTTTTCCTCTCGAGTTATTCGGACTACCTCAAAGCTCTCGAAGAGTTGGGCCATCCTCTTGACCGCCTGGAGGTACTTGACCATTTGTCATTCCCGAGCTTCGTATTCACCGTTGACTTGGCTAGTGACCAATTGGGAGTCAGTGTGGATCTTGACTCGTTCAGCCCCCAGTCTTTGAGCCATCCTGGCTCCTGAGATAATGGCTTCATACTCGGAGGCATTGTTGGACGCCTGGAAGTTGAACTTTAGGGCATACCGCAGTTGCACTCCTTCGGGGGACTTGAGGAGAATGCCGGCACCGCTTCCTATCGAATTGGAGGATCCATCGATGAACAGATCCCAGGTAGGCCCAGTCGCTGGTGGAAGTGCCTCTTCAATCGGGACCGTGCTTTCAGCGATGAAGTCTGCGAGAGCCTGTCCTTTAATAGCCAAGCGAGGGCGATACGAAATATCGTAGGCCCCGAGCATGATGGCCCACTTGACGAGGCGTCCCGAGGCTTCAGGGTGAAAGAGAATCTTCTTCAGGGGTTCGCTGGTCAATACGACGATGGAGTGCCCTTGGAAGTAGGGTCGGAGGCGCTTGGCCGAGGTAACCAACGCTAGCACGAGTTTCTTGGTTGCGGAGTACCTTCTTTCGGCCTCATTAAGCACCTTGCTGGCGTAGTAAACGGGTCTCTCGACTCCTGCGTCATTCCTGACCAAGACCGAGCTTACAGTAGAAGGGGTTGCCGAGAGGTAGAGGTGTAGAGCTTCGCCTTGGATTGGTTTGGACAGCACCGGGGGTGAGGCCAAGAATTCCTTGAGTTCAGTGAATGCCTTCTGACATTCCTCGTCCCAGGCGAACGTAGTTGATGCCATTTTAGGTCCCCTCAATAATTTGAAGAAGGGTAAGCATCGTTCGGCCGCCCGAGACAGGAAACGGTTGAGTGCAGCAACGCACCTCGTTAGGCGCTGGACGTCCTTGATGCAGGTAGGTGGCCTCATGTCCAGGATGGCCTGGACCTTATCGGGATTGGCCTCGATTCCACGTTGAGTGACCAGGAAGCCTAGGAACTTCTCGGATCTGACTCCGAAGGTGCACTTGGTGGGGTTGAGCTTCATGTTGTGCTTCAGAAGAGTGTCGAAGGTCTCGGCTAAGTCGGCGAGATGGTCTTTGGCCTTGGGTGTTTTGATGAGCATATCATCAATATAGGCTTCGACGTTCCGACCGAGCTATCCTTCGAAAATGTGGTTGATCAGTCTCTGATATGTCGCTCCAGCGTTCTTTAACCCGAACGGCATCCGGGTGCAGCAGTGTACGCCGAGGTCGGTGATGAAGGTGGTCTTCTCGATGTCCTCTGGGTCCATCATGATCTGATGGTAGCTGGAGTAGGCGTCCAGGAAGTTGAGCAGCTTGTTACCAGAGGTTGAATCGACCAATTGATCGATGCTCGGCAACAGGTAGCAATCCTTCGGGGTAGCCTGGTTGAGATCAGTGAAATCCACGCACATCCGCCATTTCCCAGAAGTCTTTGGTACCAGGACGACGTTGGCGAGCCATGTAGGGTATAGAACCGGGCGAAAGAGGCTAGTCTTCTGTCTCTTGATGACTTGCTCTTTGATGACCGCTTGCTTCTCTGGGGAGTGCTTTCTCCTGCGCTGTTGTACTGGCTTTGCTGTCGGGTCGAGGTTGAGCTTGTGCATCACCACGTCTCCCGAGATCCCGAGAAGGTGCTCGTCAAACCATGCAAAGATTCAGATGTACTGCACAAGGAAATCTTTATATTTTTCTTGTTCCTCAAGTGGGAGCTCGGCTCCAATCTTTACTCCTAAGGTCGGGTCACCGTTAAGGAAGACCGTTAGCAACTCGCCGTCAGGCTCAGACCTTGCAGGTCCCTCCTCGGCTTCCTTTATCTCTTTATTCTTCCCTTCCGGCCTAGTGGCGTCAACCGAGACTATATAGAACCGTCTAGCCAATGCCTTGTTACCTATAACTTCTCTCACGGCATATTTGGTCGGGAACTTCATCTTTTGGTGAAAGGTAGAGGGCATCGCTCTCATTCGGCTGAGAATGCCTCGGCTGAAGATGGCGTTGTATGCCGTCATCCCCTTAATCACGATGAAGTCTACCATAACTATAACGATTTTGGGCGGGGTGCCGATAGTAATAGGCAGACTTAGTGCTCCCTCGGGATAAGTAGCATGGCCGTTGAACCCACAGAGGGGGGTTCGGATCGGGCGGAGTTTAGATGGATTCTCTCCCATTTTAAGGAAACATTCATAGGACAATACATCAGGAGCACTACCATTGTCGACTAAGATTCTGTCCATGTTACAATGGTTTATCGTAGCCGATATAACAAGAGCATCGTCGTGCGGGGTGGTTAGCCCTTCCAGGTCCTGGTCAGAGAATACCAGGGCCTGTGGTTCGCTAGCCTGCGGGGCCGCAGATGCCTCAGTAGAGGTCCGGCTCACCCGCTCGACGTGACGCTTTCTTCCTCGGCTACTATCTCCACCTGATGCCGTCCCGCCCGCGATGACGTTGATGTGGACTCCGCGGGGGGCATTATCAATCTCTTCAGTGGCGCCTCGGTCTTCCTTTTGCCCGGACACATATCGAGATAGGTGTCCCTGGCGGATGAGGCGCTCGATCTCGTCTTGAAGTTGATGACAATCGCTGGTGTAATGCCCGTGGTCGCTATGGAATAGGCAATGCTTACGGCGATTGCGGTGCTTGGTCCTCATGGGCTCGGGTTGGTTGAGGAGACCCGAGCCTTTGATGTCTTCGTAGATCTCGTAGATGGGGGGGTAAGTGGGGTATACCGCTCGTACTTCCGGGGCGGCTCTTTTCGATCTCCATCCTGGTTCCGCCTCTTTCCTTGTCCCATCCCTTGCTCAGACGGTCTCTTCCTGTCCCCCTCCCGACCCGAGCCGGTTGTGCCTCGGTAGGCGCTGAGTACTTCTTCGCACTCGGCATGGCGCAGAGCCAAGGTCACTAGCTCGGCGATGGAGGTAGGGGGATGAAGCACTAGCTCACGCCGTAGGTTCTCATCGCGGGTACCCCCGGTCAAGGCGGTGATGGCAGAGGCCACATCTAGGCGGGGGATGCGCAGGGCTTCCGATTTGAATCAGTTGATATAAGCCCGTAACTTCTCCCCCTGTTCCTGTTTGAGGGCCAGTAATCCCGCCACTGACCGGGGCGGACCGCTGCCGGCGAAGCTTTCTTTGAATATTCGCCCGAATTGCTTGAAGTTGTGGATGCTGCCGGGGGCGAGGGCTCTGAACCAAGCCTGAGCGCCCTGAACTAGGGTGGTCACGAACGCTCAGCACTTGATCACATCGAATGCCCCATGCAAGGTCATCAGGCGTCGAAGTTGTCGTAATGGTCGACCGGGTCTCCCTGGCCGTCCTACGACTTGAAGGTTGGAAGTGAGATTCGGGGAGATATCTCTGCCTTCAGGATGTAGTCAGAGAACGTGGATCGCTCCTCGTCCTCTACAGGAGAGGTCTTCTGCAAGGCACGGAGAGCGCGCTCTTGCTCTGCGAAACGCCTCTCGAAGTCTCGCAGTCGGAGAGAGAGTTTCGGTTGTCGGTGTCCCGAGGGGCTAGGGGGGCGCGCTTGCATGCTACCCCGATGCTCCTCTGGGGCCTTGGCGTCCGGAAACAATTGGCGTGCTCCGGTCTTCTCCCTCCTCGGGGCTGAGGAGGCTTCTTGCTCCGAGGAGAGGAGCGTGCGATGGTCCTCCTGACGTGTCGCAGATGAGCCGCTGCCCCCGAGGATGAAACGGCCTCCAACAGTGTGCTGGGGGGTATCTCTTCGTGGGAGGCTTTTCCTGGGGAGCTGTGACTTCTCCTCCCTGGCCGCCTGGGCCCTCATGAGATCCACGAGGACATCAAGTTTTACGTTGAGGGTTTGGAGGGCGTCGGTGCTCCCGCCGGGAAGCTATTCCCCCGCCACCGATGGAGGTAGCTCGTTGGCTTGGTTGTCAGACGGGGAATGCTCCGTGGGGAGGGAAGGTGCGCCTTCCTCCGTTACCAGAGCTTTTCCCATATCGATGGTAGTCCTCCTGCCAGAACTTCTTCGCATCATGATGGCTCTTTGTGCGTTTCCCACAGATGGCGCCAGATGAAGAGGGGCGATCTCGCGCTGCTCCTGAGCGGGGAGGAAGATGACTACGTACCCTTGAAGTATAAACTACAAGAAGGGAAACCAGTCAGAGGTGCCCAAGGATAGATCCCCGGGGAAGACCCTCCGATGCTTAAGTCAGCATAGGTAGTAGAGCACAGATGCGAAGAGGAGAGTTGGGAGGAAAGTGGGAGCACGAGATTCCTCTCCACCAAAAGGTGAAGTGGTTCCTTCTCAGGGTTCTTAGCTCTTGCCTTGCTTAGGCTTACCTAAGCTTACCTTGTCGCAGTGGGGCATGTCCTGTTTAAATAGTGGCCTGTTGTACGAAGTGATCCCTGTAAGCGGAGGGGTTCCAGGGGGGTTACGTCCTTCATGCGGGCTCCTTACGGCGCGCGGACTCTTGGCTTCCCCTGTCTCATTTGAGCTTCCTGTCATTAAGGGATTCGCAACGGTCGAATCATTAAGCTTCCATCAGTGAGCCCGAGCGAATGGCACTTGTTCAGGAGTGGTCTCCCGAGTGATAAGTGCTGGGTCGGGACAAGGAATAGGGGGCTCCAAGGGAGCTTTCCTGATTGACTGATGCTCAGACTTCCCAACTCGAAGGCCGCCTAGGAAGCGCTTGTACTGAGTGAATTTTTGGGCTTCATAATAAGTGGGCCCGGGGGCTGCCACTTTTAGGAGTTGAGCCTTGTTCGGTCCGGTTTGGACCTCGGTTGGCATCTCTATATGGGCGGTGAGATTTCCCCTCTCCACCATCCTTTTGAACCTATGTATTGAACTTAGCAAACTCATAAAATGCCTCATTTTTATGACCTAAGAATGCCCAAATAAATTTTGAGTAGTCATCAACGATGACATACCCATATACCTTTCTACTCAAGTTTGGAGTTCTAATAGGCCCAAACAAATCCATATGTAGTAATTACAAAGGTGACGGTGTACTTATAGTGTCCTTTACCTTGAATGAGACCTTGACTTGCTTACCTTTGGTGCAAGCTTTGCATATGCCGCTCTGCATGTAGTCTAGTGTTGGCATTGCTTCAAGCAACTTCAGCTTGTGAGCTTCCTCATTACAAAGTGGCTTGCATGCCCGAGTCTTCTGTAACGCCCCCAAATTTTTGGATCCTTTTTTTTCCTGAGTTCAGATTTATTTTTAGGATAAATTAATGTTTTTTAAATGTCGGGATACAGATTCCGTTCAAATTGCGGCTTTCTAGGATTTTTTCGCGGGTGTTTAGCCTTATATGAAAGAGGATAGGGCATATTTATAAATCTCAACAGGCCATCCGTTGACTCATGCACAAACCAACATCACATGTCCAGTTCGGTCGACCGAACTGGTTGGTCGACCGACCCTTTGTGGGTTGGTCGACTGAAATGTAGCTGTGAGGCCCGTTTTTGGCCCCAGTCGATCCGGTTGAGACCCAATGACCAACATATGGCCCTGTAAGTGTCCCAGACACCCCGTGGGTACTGTGACCGTGTTCTTGAGTGTCCGGAGGCACCGTTTTATCTCGATTAGCATGCCCATGGGTTTTAAGGGTACGGGTGTCTCTTTGTGTTCCGGGCTTCTATTCTCTCGCTAGATCGGGTCGCCACGGGTTGGCACGAGTGCGATGGGCTATTCCCACACGTCATTATCTTCTTTGGAACGCGATTTCCGTGTGGGCCGTGTGTATGGCCTGTGGACTATAAGTCCAATCACCCAGCCTGGAGCTAGAGGGTTTTCTTCGCTTCCCTTTGAAAGGGATTGAGCGCGGCGGTCACGAGCCACCTTGAGCATTATATTACCGTGGTTTCAGACCTAGGGATTAGGCTAGATTGATGACGCTGTCCTGTCACGTGCAGCGGTCTTGACCCGAGTTGCGCGACTCAAGGACTGTTGGGTTTATTAGGTCTAGTGGGCTGTCTAGAGTCTGGTGGCCTCGAGCCACCTGTTACTCCGTGTTACTCGCGATGGGTGTGTGTGTGGCTTTCGGTTCACGTTTAGTGACCCCCCACTAGTTGTGGCTTTCCTGCGCACGCTTGTGCGGACCCACTCGGGAGTGGTGGAGAGCTTTTCTGGTGTGATAGTTTTTAGGCTGGTTACCGTAGGGCCCCTCACCTTCGCAACCTGAGTCTGGGCTGGGGGGAAAACCAGCTAGAGGACCCGACTTAGAGGGGATAGTCTATGTGTGCACACGTGGTTGGGGGCGTCAGGCCCACCCTGACGAGCGTGACCCCAACTAGTCCTTGTCCCGTGGTACTTCTTGCTTCTATGGTAATTGTTGATCAGTAGTGGCAGGGTGTAGAGGACATTCCTGTTGTATGTGAGTTTCCTGATGTTTTCTCTGATGAGTTAGCAGGGTTACCTCCGTAGAGGGAGATTGATTTTGTCATTGAGATTGTACCCGACACCATGCCTTTGTCTAAGGCTCCTTATCGCATGGCACCGGCAGAGTTGAGAGAGTTGAAGGCGCAGTTGCAAGAGTTGCTTGCTAACTATATTTGCCATGGCTTTTCCCCTTGGGGTGCGCATGTGCTATTCATAAAGAAGAAGGATGGTAGTTTGAGACTGTGTATCGATTACCGGCAATCGAACCAGGTGACTATTAAAAACAAGTATTCACTGTCTCGGATTGATGACTTGTTTGACCAACTTCAGTCGGCCCAGGTGTTCTCGTGGATTTATTTGAGATCTGGTTATTATCTGTTGCGGATCAGAGACATATAGATGTAGAGAAGACTACTTTTAGTATAAGATATGGGCATTATGAGTTCTTGGTGATGCCGTTCGGGCTCACCAATGCCC
Organism: Amorphophallus konjac; assembly: GCA_022559845.1. Classification (NCBI taxonomy): domain Eukaryota; kingdom Viridiplantae; phylum Streptophyta; class Magnoliopsida; order Alismatales; family Araceae; genus Amorphophallus; species Amorphophallus konjac. Next base: position 213,592,664 of record CM040126.1, on the reverse strand, counting down.
CCATGGCATTCAAGGATTTGATGCATAGGTTTGGTGGTCTCCCGACTGAGAGACCGGGGTTTGCTTTTTGTGTCGTTAGGAGTAGCTTATAGAGCTGTGGTTCCTTTGGCTACCGTGTTTACTGTTCTCATTATGACTGTCTCTTATGTTGTTAGTGTTATTATTGCTACTCCTGCTGTAGTTATTATTGTTCTTGCTAGCGTTGTTGTTTACCGCCATTGTTTTGTGGTAGGGATCCGCGGGACCCATACTGAGCCATGAGATGAGGCCCACCCCTGTCTTTTCGGCTATAGCGGTTCATCCTCGAGGTTCGGAGGTGCAGCGCGGAGGTTCCTAGTTGCCAGCTCGCCAGATTCGGGGGTGTACCTGGCATTAGAGTACGCTTCTTTTCCCTGTAGGTTGTACTTTGTTGGACTGGGCTCCGTAGTTAGACTATTAATTGAAAATGTAATTTTATTTTTGTTATTTAAACTATTAATTATATACTTGTTACCTGCATTATTTTAAATTTCAATGTACCTCCAGACTCCTTTATAACCCTTTTGAGTTCTCCGGTTCGTGGGTGGTGGGCCAGGATTCGAATGGTATCGGGTTATTTCCGATATCCGGATCTTGGGTCGTTACAATTTAGAGATCTTCACTGTAATAGGCAGTGAAGTTGATCATGTCGTTGTAATTTTCCATTTTTCTTGAGTCTATAGAGTCGTGATGTCTATAGAGTCAATGTCATTGTAACTTTGATTATTTGATTAATAAAGTTGAGGCTTTAGATTATATCTTGTGCATTCATTCTTTTGTGTGAATGTTATAGCGCTCTGATTGTCTTGCTAGCGTGAGGCTTACTTTGCCGACTGCTCACGTTCCCGAGTTGTTTCCGCTGTATATATATATCTCGGGGTGTGACAGTTAAGGTGGTATCAGAGCCTAAGATTATTAAGTCCTAGGAAATTTTCAAGTCATAGGTTAAGTCCAAGGGTTAAGGATTTCCAACCTATGAACTAGGAAGAAATTTCTGAACCCATGTGCGATTGGGTAGAGCCCGGGTTAAGCTAGATCTCTAAATTTCCTTCTAGATTAAACCCTCATGAATTCCAAAGAAAATGACAAATTGTTTATTTTCTCAGGAACCTTACTTTTTCAATGGCCGCTAACCGAATAAACTGGGAAGCCATGCAACAAATTGTTCCAGGCCCTTCAAACCGTGGCACAAGTAGGCGCGCGAGCTGGCGCCAGAGATCTACATCGGAACTTTTGGAGCATGAACTGTCACGCCCCGAGAGCGGAAGATACCCGGAGACGCGTGACGAGTTTATATCGATCATGTCAATCAGAGTATTAGTGTATTCGACACTAAATCAGAGATGCGCAAGAGTAAAGATAACCCAATCCTTTAATTCCTTCACAAAAGTATTTCTATTACAATCCCTTGAAAATGCTAAACATACTAAAAAGAAAAGTATAAAATTGACTCAAGAAAATATAGAAAAGACAAGACTAGTTGACGCTTTGAGAAGCTCTAATCTCTTTCACTCTTGACCTTCCCTGTCCGATTGAGTCTCGTCGTCGGACTTACCTGAAAAGTAGGGAAACACTGAGTGAGCGAACACTCAGTAGGAAATTATATCTCAAGAACTAGCAATGGGTTTAAGTAATTACAATTTTTCACATGTAAATGTAATATGGCTATGCATGTAGAAATAACTAATCAATAGAATAACACGTCATGTAAAACATCCAAGCGAGTCTTAAACAAGAGATATTCATGAGAGACTTTATAGATTATTGGCTATTTCACGCAAGTACTTTGCCCGTGTCGGGTCATGCTAGTAAAGTCACGCAAGTCGAGTCACGCATGCAAGAAAGAGAGAGTGTGGAATGCCAAAGATCAAGAGAAAAAGTACTTCGGTGCAATGCTAGACACCGTGATCATTACAACTCCCATGGGCACTAGTACTTTTGGGTGCTCCTCCCAGGACCAGATCGGGCCCTTAAATGCACAGTATTAAAGATAGATCTAGACATCCACTTTATAATATAGCCAATATGGAATTTCAAGAAAAAGCTTGTGGATATTCAAGATAGATTAGAGTTCAAAATTGAACTTGATGTATAAGGACGATAATAACGATATAAACACGAGTATCGATAAAACTGGGTGGAGTTGGTTCCCTAATTGGGAGTTGGTTCCCTAATTGGGTACTATGACAATTTAGTGTCCATATATAGATGGTCATGTCATTTGATATAGAATTGAGGTCCACAAGAACATCATAATAATGGCATGATTTCCACATCCCATTAAGAATATTCTCATGATATCCACATAGCATATCATGAGGGTCGGTATACCATGTTTCTATAGAGTGACATGGCAAAATAGTGTAATAGGTTTTTATGGTACAACCAGCTCAGTCGGCCTTACGGGAATCCAAGGCTACGAGGAGACTTACGGAGGTCCCAATGACTAACTTGCCAGTCCAAAGGAACGGAATGTCCAATGGAGGGCTTGTATGTCACCGAGAGTTGAGGGGTAATCGATAAAACATCGTAGCACATGGGACTATATTCACGGAATGGAAATATAGTGCCGATATATACATATATATTTATATAAAACCCTCGGTTAACAGTAAACAGTATAAAATAATTACACAGGAAATTAGCGCCCTAACATAAGTCACTACTTATTAAATTAACGCCCTTCACTGGGTCGTTATTTTAAATTTGACGACTTCTGTAACTGTCGTCCATTATAAATTTCTATTTTGCTGAAATTTTCTTTATTCTGTAATTTTGATTAAACGCGCCTTATACAGGGGCGTCTCTTTCATAAAAGATGACATACTGGAGGTCGTTAATTCATTCTTTTCCAGGATAGATAATAATTTTCAGGAAACAAAGTACATGGTCAGGACAAGAAAAATATCAGGATTCGAGATATATGATCATGCATTAGATTTAACTACAGGTTTCATAGATATTAAATTTCAAACGTGCGTATTTATCAATTTCTTAAAATTGACGACTCTTAGTTCGGCGTCAGATCATGAATTAGCGCCCTGACATGGGTCGCCTCTTGCCAAAATTTCACAGAAAACCTCTAAAACGCAGTAAAACTATATGCATGAATTACAGATGATATTATCATAAATTTTTATGCTAGTTTGGGCTACAATTCTTGAGAAAACCTACCTGATGATGATCTGGGTGAAGATACGTGAAGGTTGTGAAGAGAAAACGGCACTCTGTTCAAAACAGAAGAAGAGGATGTTGATGAAGAGCCCACGTTCTTCAACTAGACAAGAGAGTTACTACTTGCTGCATGCAACCTACAGAAGAAGAAGATGAAGAACATTAATATTCTTCATAATCCATGACGAAAGGCAGAGGAAGAAGAACCACCTGTTCTTCACGTACAACAGCAGCAGAACGGTTCGCCAAAAATAGCGAACAAGTTCGATTAGAAAGGTATTTATAGGATTTTTGGAATCCCAATGGAGTTAGAATTTGATTAGAACTCTAGTTTCCTTGATAGAGTCCTTACCATAATCAATCGAACACGTAGCAATCCTAAAACTTACCCTGGATAGTCTCCTGGTTCGAATGGAACACAAATGCAATTAACGCCTTAGGTTAGGGCGTTAATTCTAATTGACGTCTTTACCTGTGCCGTTTCTTTTGTAATTCGCGCCCAAGAAGAGGGCGTTTCTTCCCCTTTCCTTTTATTCGTTTTGGACGTTTTAAAATTTGACGACCTTTTGTATAGGCGTCACTTTTTGAATTAACGCCTCAGGTGAAGGCGTTTCTTATTTAAATCGCGCCTTGTTGAGAGGCGTTATTTACATTTGACTTATTATTTATTCATTTTGGTTCTTATCATTTACTTACTTAATCTTTCTTGAAATCTTCCTTTTATTTTACCAGGGTTGCTACACCCTCCCCCACTTAAAAGAATTTGATCCCCAAATTCAATCACATATAAACGTGGAGAGTGTAGAATACATACCTTTTTAGAATAAGTCTGGGAATCATTTCCTCATAGACTCCTCGGTCTCCCATGTCGCTTCGTGTTCTGTACCTTTACTCCATTGCACCTTAACCATGGGAATAATTTTATTCCTTAATGTTCATACCTCGCGATCGAGGATCTTCATGAGCCTTTGTTCATAAGTGAGATCCCTTTGAATCACCAGGTCTCCATGATCAATGATATGTGACGGATCATGCACATATTTCTTCAACATTGATATGTGGAATACATTATGAACTTCGGACAATTGAGGAGGTAAAGTGACGCGGTAAGCAACCTCGCCAACTCTTTCTAGTATCTCATAAGGTCCGATAAACCTTGGTGTAAGCTTGCCCTTAACACTAAATCTCATTATTCCACGTCCAGGTGATATCTTGAGAAATACATGATCTCCCACTTGGAATTCGAGATCTCTTCTTCGTGTATCAGCATAAGCCTTCTGTCTAGACTGAGTAACTTGAAGTCTTTCTCTAATCAACTGAATCTTTTCAGTGGTATCCCTTACCATGTCTGGACCTAATAGTTATTTTTCACCAACTTCGTCCCAGCACAAAGGCGATCGGCAACTCCTTCCGTATAAAGCTTCGAAAGGTGCCATTTGTATACTTGCCTGGTAGCTGTTATTGTATGCAAATTTAACCAAAGGCAAGTGATCATGTCAGCTTCCACCAAAATCAATGATGCAAGCTCTGAGCATATCTTCAACCACCTGATTAGTTCTCTCGATCTGACCATCCGTTTGAGGATGAAAAGCTGTACTAAAGTTAAGTCTCGTCCCCAGTGAATGTTGTAAACCCTTCCAAAAGTGAGAAGTAAAACGGGGGTCTCTGTCAGACACGATTGAGACAGGTACTCCATGTAACATGACTATCTCTTTAAGGTATAATGCAGCAAGAACATCAACTGACCATCGACTCTTGATTGGCAAGAAGTGTGCCGATTTGGTCAATCGGTCGATGATAACCCATATTCCGTCATATCCTCCCTTTGATTTGGATAGACCCATAATGAAGTCCATACCGATATCCTCCCACTTCCACTTGGGAATATCTAGAGGATGTAACTTACCGGCAGGTTTTTGGTGTTCTGCCTTGACTTGTTGACATGTGAGACATCGAAACACAAAATCCGCTATTTCTCTTTTCATATTGGGCCACCAAAAGGTCCTTTTCAAATCTTGGTACATCTTAGTTGATCTTGGATGAATCGTGTACCTTGATCTGTGAGCTTCATCTAAGATTTTCTTCTTTAGCTCTGGGCAGTTCGGTATACATGTTTTATTTCTGAACATCAATCTTCCATCTGGTGCTAATTTGAAATCAGGTTGTTCTTTCATTTTGCCCTTGATTTCCACTAGTACGGGGTCACTACCTTGAAGTACTTGTATTTCGGATAGCAAGTCTGGCTGTATGCTCATATGGGATAAGGTGACACACCTACTGTCCTTGTCCATGCTTATATTAAGTTTAGAGAATTGTTCTAGCAACTTCTACTCTTGAATCATACAATTGGCTAATAGTGCTCACGGCTTTCGACTAAGGGCATCGGCTACAGGATTACCCTTTCCAGGATGATATTGTATAGTGAAGTCGAAGTCCTTAAGATATTCTATCCAACGTCTTTGCCTCATATTCAATTCCTTCTGAGAGAAGAGATACTTAAGACTTTTATGGTCAGAGTATACAATAAACTGCACTCCGTACAGATAATGTCTCCATATCTTCAGTGCAAATACTACCGCAGCCAATTCTAAATCATGAACTGGGTAGTTCTCCTCGTGCTTCTTCAATTGGCGAGAAGAGTAGGCTATAACCTTCCCTTGTTGCATTAAAACACATCCGAGGCCAATGCCAGATGTATCGGTGTATATTTCGAATCTCTCGCCTTCAATTGGTAAAGCTAAAACCGGGGCAGTAGTTAGATGATCTTTGAGAGCTTGGAAGCTTCTTTCACATTCCTCACTCCATTCATAACGTATCTCCTTGCGAGTTAGCCTAGTGAGTGGTACGGCTATCTTGGAGAAATCCTTGATGAATCGCCGATAGTAGCCCGCAAGACCCAAGAAACTACGGATCTCGCTAGCATTGGTCGGTCTTTCCCAATTCCTTACAGCTTCAACCTTTGATGGATCTACGGATAAATCATCTTTTGATATAACATGCCCCAAGAAAGCTACTTCTCCTAACCAAAATTCACATTTGCTGAGCTTTGCATATAACTGATTTATCCTCAATATTTGTAATGCTATTCTCAAATGCTCCTCATGCTCTTCCTTGGTCTTTGAATAGATCAGTATATCATCAATGAAAATCACTATGAATTGATCTAGATGAGGCCTGAATATACTATTCATCAACTGCATAAAGGCAGCAGGGGCATTTGTTAGTCCAAAAGGCATAACAACAAATTCATAGTGCCCATACCTGCTTCTGAACGCGGTCTTATAAATGTCCTCATCTTTGATCCTTAGTTGGTGATATCCCGACCTGAGATCAATCTTCAAAAAATACATGGATCCAGATATTTGATCAAATAACTCATCGATTCTTGGTAGTGGATACTTGTTCTTGATAGTGAGATGATTCAACTGTCGATAGTCGATGCATAACCTCATGGATCCATCTTTCTTCTTTACAAATAGCACAGGTGCTCCCCACGGGGAAGTGCTTGGTCTAATAAATCCCTTCTTGAGAAGTTCCATCAATTGCTCCTTCAACTCCTTGAGCTCGGCAGGGGACATCCTATATGGTACCTTAGAAACTGGTCCAGCACCAGGGACCAAGTCGATGGTGAATGCCACTTCTCTTTGTGGGGGTAATCCAGGCAAATCCTCTGGAAACACGTCCGGAAATTCTTGCACAACTGGGATGTCTTCTAGCTTAGTCTCCTTAATGGTGACAAATGCAAGGAAAGATACACATCCTTTCCTTATTAGCTTGCTAGCTCGGAGAGCCGAAATAAGAGGTGACTTGCTCCGACTCTTAGGGCTAGAATAGACTAGTTCTGGAAAGTCCTTGAAAGTAACTTTGCTGTTACGGCAATCCACAGTTGCCTGATACCTAGATAACCAGTCTGCTCCCAATATGACATCATATTCCTTTAGGTCTAAACATATGAGGTTGATAGGAAGATTTCTTCCTTTTACCAAGACTTCACAGTTTTGATAATGGTGAGTAATATCGGTTTCGTTTCCGAGAGGAGTAGATAAAAATATTTTCATCCATTCCGGTTCCATAGGTAGTGGGTCAGCAAACTTCTTGGAAATAAAAGAATGTGATGCACCCATATCAAATAAGACATGTGCAGACTTGGAACAAACTTTAAGTGTACCTTCTACTAGTCCACCTTCGTCTTGTTCCGCCTCCTTAATAGCTTGGAGACGAGCATTCTTTGTCACCGGGCGCTTTCCGTCACCGACTTGATCATTGAGTAGGGGACAGTCGGGAATCCGATGATCACGGCTCCCACAACGGAGACACGCTCCAAGTTTCCTCCAACATTCTTCGGCCTTGTGACCAGCCTTATCACAGTGCTTACATACCACCTTAGAAGGTGTAGTGGTGATGGAGAAAGGTTTGGTCTTCTTGAACTTTTGCTCCTGGGAGGGAGTACCTCCATTACTTGGCCTCTTCTTGAAATTGGGTTTGAAGGTGCCGGAGCTAGTAACATTCTCCTTCTTATCTTTCCCACGGATCCTATCAGATAGTTCCGTGGCATCTTCTAGTAATTGGGCCCGTCGAACCATCTCCGAATAGACTTGTATGTCCATCGGTGCCAGTTGTGTGATATATTGGGGCCTGAGCCCATTAAGGAATCTTCGAGCTTTCATCTTCTCAGTACTAACTAAGTGTTTAGCGTACCGAGACAGCCTTGAGAACTGCGCTTCATATTCAGCCACCGACAAAGATCGTTGCTTAAGTGCGGCGAATTCAGCGGCTTTCTTCTCTTGAACTCGATCGGAGAAATATTTATTGTTGAAATGTTCAACAAACTCATCCCAAGTGACTTGTCCTTGATTTAACGTAGCTTCTACCGACTCCCACCAACAGCGGGCGTCCCTTTCTAATTGAAAAGTTGCTAGCAGGACCTTCTCTTGATCCGTGCATTGCATAACCCGAAAGATCCGTTCAGTTTCCTGGATCCAGTGTTCGACATCGTCCGGATCAGTAGATCCTACGAACTTTGGAGGATTCATGTTCTTAAAGCCTTGGTGGAGATTTCCAGCTCCACGTAGTGCACCTCCTTGTGCCACTTGTTGAAGTGCCTGGGTCATGCCTTGAAGAGTGCATTGCATGTTGCGCCATTGAGCACGTTCGGCAGCCATTGTCCTACAATTACAATAGCTATTAGTATGTGATTACGTTTAAAGGCTTTTAATTCTATTTTGACTTTAACCCTTGGTTCTACCCAATCTCACTGGTTAGAGGTTCAGACTTATCCTTGGACTTGGGTTTCCTAGGAATTGAATACCCTAGGCTCTGATACCACAAAAACTGTCACGCCCCGAGCGCGGAAGATACCCGGAGATGCGTGACGAGTTTATATCGATCATGTCAATCAGAGTATTAGTGTATTCGACACCAAATCAGAGATGCGCAAGAGTAAAGATAACCCAATCCTTTAATTCCTTCACAAAAGTATTTCTATTACAATCCCTTGAAAATGCTAAACTTACTAAAAAGAAAAGTACAAAATTGACTCAAGAAAATATAGAAAAGACAAGACTAGTTGACGCTTTGAGAAGCTCTAATCTCTTTCACTCTTGACCTTCCCTGTCCGATTGAGTCTCGTCGTCGGACTTACCTGAAAAGTAGGGAAACACTGAGTGAGCGAACGCTCAGTAGGAAATTATATCTCAAGAACTAGCAATGGGTTTAAGTAATTACAATTTTTCACATGTAAATGTAATATGGCTATGCATGTAGAAATAACTAATCAATAGAATAACACGTCGTGTAAAACATCCAAGCGAGTCTTAAACAAGAGATATTCATGAGAGACTTTATAGATTATTGGCTATTTCATGCAAGTACTTTACCCGTGTCGGGTCATGCTAGTAAAGTCACGCAAGTCGAGTCACGCATGCAAGAAAGAGAGAGTGTGGAATGCCAAAGATCAAGAGAAAAAGTACTTCGGTGCAATGCTAGACACCGTGATCATTACAACTCCCATGGGCACTAGTACTTTTGGGTGCTCCTCCCAGGACCAGATCGGGCCCTTAAATGCACAGCATTAAAGATAGATCTAGACATCCACTTTATAGTATAGCCAATATGGAATTTCAAGAAAAAGCTTGTGGATATTCAAGATAGATTAGAGTTCAAAATTGAACTTGATGTATAAGGACGATAATAACGATATAAACACGAGTATCGATAAAACTGGGTGGAGTTGGTTCCCTAATTGGGAGTTGGTTCCCTAATTGGGTACCATGACAATTTAGTGTCCATATATAGATGGTCATGTCATTTGATATAGAATTGAGGTCCACAAGAACATCATAATAATGGCATGATTTCCACATCCCATTAAGAATATTCTCATGATATCCACATAGCATATCATGAGGGTCGGTATACCATGTTTCTATAGAGTGACATGGCAAAATAGTGTAATAGGTTTTTATGGTACAACCAGCTCAGTCGGCCTTGAGAGAATCCAAGGCTACGAGGAGACTTACGGAGGTCCCAATGACTAACTTGCCAGTCCAAAGGAACGGAATGTCCAATGGAGGGCTTGTATGTCACCGAGAGTTGAGGGGTAATCGATAAAACATCGTAGCACATGAGACTATATTCACGGAATGGAAATATAGTGCCGATATATACATATATATTTATATAAAACCCTCGGTTAACAGTAAACAGTATAAAATAATTACACAGGGAATTAGCACCTTAACATAAGTCACTACTTATTAAATTAACGCCCTTCACTGGGTCGTTATTTTAAATTTGACGACTTCTGTAACTGTCGTCCATTATAAATTTCTATTTTGCTGAAATTTTCTTTATTCTGTAATTTTGATTAAACGCGCCTTATACAGGGGCGTCTCTTTCATAAAAGACGACCTACTGGAGGTCGTTAATTCATTCTTTTCCAGGATAGATAATAATTTTCAGGAAACAAAGTACATGGTCAGGACAAGAAAATATCAGGATTCAAGATATATGATCATGCATTAGATTTAACTACAGGTTTCATAGATATTAAATTTCAAACGTGCGTATTTATCAATTTCTTAAAATTGACGACTCTTAGTTCGGTGTCAGATCATGAATTAGCGCCCTGACATGGGTCTCCTCTTGCCAAAATTTCACAGAAAACCTCTAAAACACAGTAAAACTATATGCATGAATTACAGATGATATTATCATAAATTTTTATGCTAGTTTGGGCTACAATTCTTGAGAAAACCTACCTGATGATGATCTGGGTGAAGATACATGAAGGTTGTGAAGAGAAAACGGCACTCTGTTCAAAACAGAAGAAGAGGATGTTGATGAAGAGCCCACGTTCTTCAACTAGACAAGAGAGTTACTACTTGCTGCATGCAACCTACAGAAGAAGAAGATGAAGAACATTAATATTCTTCATAATCCATGACGAAAGGCAGAGGAAGAAGAACCACCTGTTCTTCACGTACAACAGCAGCAGAACGGTTCGCCAAAAATAGCGAACATGTTCGATTAGAAAGGTATTTATAGGATTTTTGGAATCCCAATGGAGTTAGAATTTGATTAGAACTCTAGTTTCCTTGATAGAGTCCTTACCATAATCAATCGAACACGTAGCAATCCTAAAACTTACCCTGGATAGTCTCCTGGTTCGAATGGAACACAAATGTAATTAACGCCTTAGGTTAGGGCGTTAATTCTAATTGACGTCTTTACCTGTGCCGTTTCTTTTGTAATTCGCGCCCAAGAAGAGGGCGTTTCTTCCCCTTTCCTTTTATTCATTTTGGACGTTTTGAAATTTGACGACCTTTTGTATAGGCGTCACTTTTTGAATTAACGCCTCAGGTGAAGGCGTTTCTTATTTAAATCGCGCCTTGTTGAGAGGCGTTATTTACATTTGACTTATTATTTATTCATTTTGGTTCTTATCATTTACTTACTTAATCTTTCTTGAAATCTTCCTTTTATTTTACCAGGGTTGCTACATGAACCCTCCTTGGTTCTCGGGATCGTCCAATCCCGATGAGGTCGAAAACTGGATAGACGAGATGGACAGAGTCTTTCATGTGATGCAATGCACGGACCGGGAGAAGGTCCTGCTTGCTACATTTCAACTAAACAAGGATGCCCGTACGTGGTGGAAAGCCACCTCAGCTCATCTTCAAAATCAACAAATCAGCTGGGAGGAGTTCCTTGAGCTCTTCAGTGAGAAGTATTTCTCGGAGCATGTCCGAGAGAGGAAGGTAGCCGAGTTTGCCGCTCTAAGGCAAGGTATGATGTCAGGTAGCGGAATATGAGCTACAATTCTCAAGATTGACACCATATGCCCCACATCTTGTTAGCACGGAGCTGTTAAAGGCCAATCGATTTATGGATGTACTATGGCCTATCTTCGTCAAGCAATTAGGCCCGTAAAATATCCGAACCTTTTCAGAGATGGTCCATAGGGCACATTGGTGTGAAAGGACTCTTGAGAAAGTTGAAAAATTTAAGGGGAAAGGTGAAGATTCTAGATGCGAAAGAAGACAAGTTTAGCATCACGGGAACCTACAAGTCCTGCAATAACAAGAAGAGGTCACACAACGGCAACGATAACGGCAAGAACAAGAGGGTTAAGGAAGAAGAAAAGCAAGTCATGGTGGCTTGCACTTTTTATGAGAAGTTCGGTCATTCGGCCAAAGAATGCTGGAAGCATCTCGGCGCTTGTCTACGCTGTGGCAGCTGGGAGCACCGAATGCCAGATTGCCCCCTTATGAAGGACCAACCCACGAAGAATGATGGTGGACATAGGCGGCAAGGTCGTTTAAATGCCGTCTTGGATGAGGAAGCTATAAAGGAAGGTGATCTGACAGAAGGTACAATCCATATTTATTCATGTCTAGCTTTCGTCTTATTTGATACTGAAGCTTCACATTCTTTTATATCCACTGCTTTCGCTAAAACCTTACATGTTTCATTGGTTCCTTTACCTTCCAATTTGGCAATTATTACACCTTTAGGTTCTGGAACTGAACTCAAAACCCACTATCCTAATAGAGAGGTCACCATAGGAAGCCATAATCTTCCTGTAAACCTTGTATGCCTTGACATGGAAGGCTACGATGCCATCTTAGGAATAGATTGGCTGTCAGAACACTATGCCGATATTAATTGTCGCCATAGGCGAATCTCTTTCTACAAGCCTAACCTTCCAAAGTTCTCTTTCCTTAGCATTAAGTATAGGAACCATCCTGTTCTCATCTCTTCTCTTCACACCTGCAAACTTATCTTGGAAGGCTATGAAGCCTTTCTTGCCTCCGTAATTATCACCGAGTCTAAAGAAGTCATTCTTGAGGAAATCCCTGTTGTAAAAGAGTTTCCAAATGTCTTTCCTTCCGAACTACCTGATTTACCACCTGCAAGGGAAGTAAACTTCTATGTTGAACTTGTCACGCCCCGAGCGCGGAAGATACCCGGAGATGCGTGACGTGTCTATATCAATCATGTCAATCAGAGTGGTCGTGTATTCGACACGAAGACAGAGATGCGCAAAATAGCAAGATAACCCAATCCTTATTTCATAATGGATAGACTATTACAAATCCAATATTCTGTTTAACAAAAAGAAAAGTACATAGTTGACTCGAGAAAACTATAGAACCAACTAGACGACACTTGTAGAAGCTCTATCACTTTCACTCTTGACCATTCCCATCCGATTGACTTCCATCGTCGTCGGACTTACCTGAAAAGTACAAAGGGACAAACGGAATGAGCGAACGCTCAGTAGGAAATTATATCTCAAGTACTAGCGAGGGGTTTAAGTAATTACATTTTTATGAATGCAATAAAGCTATGCATGCTCGCATAACACGACAGGATAGATAGAATGTAGTATCAAGGAAATAAGATGAACTTTCAACAAGATAACAAGTTTATTCGAGATATTCAAGCAAGTACATTTAACAAATCATGTCAAGAACTTTGGCTATCATGTATCAAGCAAGCAAGTAAATTACCCTTTTTCGGGCCACGCATTTCATTTCATGTCAAGTACGAGTCAAGTACAAGATGTGTGTGGAATGTCCAATCAAGCAAGTCAAGTACTCGGTATAATGCCAGATACCTTATCATTTTAACTCCCATGGGCACAAGTACTTTCGGGTGCTCCTCCCAGGATCAGATCGGGCCCTATATGCGCAGGCATTTATCATGTGTTTTGACATCCACTCTTGTTTATATAGCCAATATAGAATTTCAATAATCAAGCTTGTAGATACGTATGACAACATTGATAGAATAGAGTCCAAAAATATGACAAAGGCCGTAGAATGGCGATAATAACGGTATAATCACGAGTTCGATAAAACTAGGTAGAATATGGTTCCCTTAACTTAGGTACCATGATAAATCGATATGGACATTCTTTATATAGAACTGAGGTCCACATGAACATAAGATCAAACAAGATACCCTCATTCTTATCATAGAATTGGGGTTTACAAGAACTACATGATATGGCATGATATCATCATCCCATTAAGAATTTCTTATGATATACTCTTTGTATAATCATAAGGGCCGGTATACCATGTTTCTTTAGATTGACATGGCAAGGATCGTGTAATGGGTTTTCAGGGTACAACCAGCTCAGTCGGTCTTGAGGGAATCCAAGGCTACGAGGAGTCTTACGGAGGTCTCTATGACTAACTCGCTAGTCCAAAGGAACGGAATGTCCAATGGAGAGCTTGTATGTCAATGAGAGTTGAGTGTGATCGATAAATCAACGTAAAAAGTGGGACTATACTCACGGAATGGAGAATAGTGCCGATATATATATATATATGTATAATATGAAACCATCGGTAATAGAATCAAGACGAAATCAGGTTACAGTAAAATAACGACTTGAGTAAAGTCGTGTATTGAATAATTAACGCCTAACATGAGGGCGTTTACATATATTGCCAATTTACAGAATTTTCATTATTTCATTAATTTATCAAAAACACGCCTTGCCTGGGGGCGTTTATTCAAAGTTGAGATCAAAAACGCGCCCTTGGAAGGGGCGTTACTTTCTAATTCCATTTTACAGAATTATGTAAATTTCAGGATTTTAACAGATACACGCCCTAGGAAGGGGCGTTACTTTTCAGATTCACGCCTTGTTCTGGGGTGTTAAAATATGGAAAACGACTTTGTCCAAGTCGTGAATTTCAAGAATTTTACAATATTACAGGAAATAAAATTTCAAGGGACATGAGACATGTCGTTGCAGTATAACAGGAATTCACAGGTAGGAGTATGCAAGATATTAGAATCTATATTTCATAATTTATTGAATTTTAAACAGGATCAATTATCAATTTTCAGGTGAGTCTTATGAAATTAACGCCTGCGTACATGGCGTCAAATATTAAATTGACGACCACTGCATGGTCGTGTATTTTAAATTAGCGCCCTGATCAAGGGCGTTTCTTTCAAAATATTGCAGAGAACGTAATAAAAACCTTATAAACAGTATGCATGCCATGCTTATGTATAGATATCTTGCATTAATTCTTATTTGGGCTACAATAACTCGAGAAAATCCTACCTTAATTGATATCTGGAGATGGAACACGTGAATGACTTGATAAGAACACACTGAAGCTTCTAATAGCAGCCGTATGCAGATCGGACAGGAAGAAGAAAAATTCAGTTGATGAAGATGATGGCGACGATGATCTTCAATCAACCTGTAGGGGAAGAAAGGAGGGAGTATGAAGATATAATCGAAGTTTAGGAAAACGGTTTGAAGAACATTACCTTGTTCTTCGGCAGTGGCTGTGGAGCCTCCTACAAAGAAAAGACAATGAAGAATTATCAGTTCTTCATGCAGTCGAAACAGAGGGCAAAAGAAAATAAGAAGAACATACGTTCTTCACTTACCTTGCAGCAGCAGAACGATCAAATAGGTTTAGGGTTTGGTCGATCAAGACTATTTATAGGATTTTGGAGTTCTAACAAAAGTAGTGTTTGATTGGAAGTAATATTTCCAAGATTGAGTTATTACCACATTCGAACTCTTCCTCATAGTTATCACTTATCCTGGATAAGTTCTGGGTTCGAACGGTTCCGAATGGAATTAACGACTTTGGTCAGGGCGTGTATTCTTTAATTAACGCCTTGCATAAGGGCGTTTCTTAAAAAGCGCCTTGAAAAAGGGCGTTTCGTGTTTTAAAACACGCCCAAGATAGGGGCGTTTCTTTTACTTACCCATTTGGTCGCGTGAGAACTGACGACCGTAGGTGTGGGCGTCCTTTCTTTATTCACGCCATGGATAGAGGCGTTTCTTTATAAATTAACGCCTTAATAAGAGGCGTTATTTTTAATTTGTTTTATTTCGTCCAATTAACCCTAGTCCTTTTATATATATTACTTCTGTAATATATATGTTTTAATTCATTTCAATTATTCATTTATTAGGGTTACTACACCCTCCCCCACTTAAAAAGAATTTGGTCCCCAAATTCAATATATATATAATTATACACGTGGAGAGTGTAGGACATATACCTCTTAGAATAACTCGGGAAATCGTTTCTTCATAGATTCCTCGGTCTCCCATGTCGCTTCGTGTTCAGGATTCTTATTCCATTGCACCTTAAGCATGGGAATAACCTTATTCCTTAGAGCTCGTATTTCTCGATCTAATATCTTTAAAGGCCTCTGTTCATATGTGAGATCTTTCTGGATCACCAGATCTCCATGCTCAATAATATGTGACGGATCGTGCACATACTTCTTCAACATAGATATGTGAAATACATTGTGTACCTCGGACAACTGAGGAGGCAACGCGATGCGATAAGCAACCTCGCCAACTCTTTCGAGTACCTCAGATGGTCCGATGAATCTTGGCGTAAGCTTGCCCTTAACACCAAATCTTCGTATGCCACGTCCAGGGGATATTTTAAGAAATACATGATCTCCAACCTGGAATTCAAGATCTCTTCTCCTGGTATCAGCATAAGCCTTTTGCCTTGTCTGAGCAACTTGTAATCTTTCTCTGATTACATGTATCTTCTCAGTTGTATCCCTTACCATGTCTGGACCTAATAGTTGTTTCTCTCCAACTTCGTTCCAACATATGGGAGATCGGCAACTCCTTCCGTATAAGGCTTCGAAAGGTGCCATTTGGATACTAGCTTGGTAGCTATTATTATATGCAAATTCAACTAAAGGTAAGTGGTCATGCCAGCTTCCTCCAAAGTCAATAATGCATGCTCTCAGCATATCTTCAACAACTTGATTAGTTCGCTCGGTCTGACCATCCGTTTGTGGGTGAAAAGCAGTACTAAAGTTGAGCCTTGTTCCCAACGAATGTTGTAATCCCTTCCAAAAATGAGAAGTAAAACGGGGATCTCTATCAGACACGATTGAGACAGGAATTCCATGTATCCTGACTATTTCTTTGATGTATAGTGCAGCTAGCACATCAATTGACCATCGGCTCTTTATTGGCAAGAAATGTGCCGATTTAGTTAATCGGTCAATGATAACCCAGATTCCATCATGTCCTCCTTTAGATTTAGACAAACCCATGATGAAGTCCATACCAATATCCTCCCATTTCCACTTAGGAATATCTAGAGGATGTAGTTTTCCCGCAGGCTTTTGGTGTTCCGCCTTGACCTGTTGGCATGTGAGACAGCGTGATACATAGTCCGCTATTTCTCTTTTCATATTGGGCCACCAAAAGTTCCTCTTTACATCTTGGTACATTTTAGTTGATCCAGGATGAATAGTGTATCTTGATCTGTGAGCTTCATCTAAGATCTTCTTCTTTAATTCCGGACAATCGGGTATACAAGTTCTATCTTTGAACGATAATCTTCCATCAGAAGTTAGTTGAAAATCAGATTGTCCTTCTAATCTGCCTTTGATTTCTACTAATATAGGATCATCATCCTGAAGTGTTTGTATCTCAGATAACAAATCTGACTGTATGCTTACATGAGATAGTGTGACAATTTTGGATTCCGTGTCCAAGCTTATATTGAGCTCGGAGAATTGTTCAAGTAACCTCCATTCTTGCATCATACAATTTGCTATCATTGCTCTCGGCTTTCGACTAAGGGCGTCAGCAACATAATTACCCTTTCCGGGATGGTATTGTATATTGAAGTCGAAGTCCTTGAGATATTCTAGCCAGCGTCTTTGTCTCATGTTTAGCTCCTTTTGTGAAAATAGATATTTGAGACTTTTGTGATCGGAGTATACAGTAAACTGTACTCCATATAAGTAGTGTCTCCATATCTTTAGGGCAAATACTACCGCGGCCAGTTCTAAGTCATGGACGGGGTAATTCTCCTCATGCTTCTTCAGCTGACGTGAAGAGTATGCTATGACCTTTCCTTGTTGCATTAGGACACATCCAAGGCCAATGCCAGAAGCATCAGTGTAGACCTCGAATTTCTCTCCTTCTGTTGGTAGAGCTAACACTGGAGCTGTAGTGAGATGATCTTTGAGAGTTTGGAAACTTCTTTCACATTCCTCACTCCATTCATATCGGATCTCCTTACGAGTTAACCTTGTAAGTGGCACGGCGATTGTTGAGAAGTCTTTGATGAATCGCCTGTAATAGCCTGCAAGGCCTAAGAAACTTCTGATCTCGCTAGCATTGGTTGGTCTTTCCCATTTCCTAACTGCTTCAACCTTTGACGGATCTACAGATAATCCATCCTTGGATATCACATGTCCGAGAAAAGCCACTTCTTCAAGCCAGAATTCGCATTTGCTGAGCTTAGCATATAATTGATTTGTCCTCAAGATTTGTAATGAAATCCTCAAATGCTCTTCATGTTCTTCCTTAGTCTTGGAATATATCAATATATCATCAATGAAAACCACCACAAATTGATCTAGATAAGGCCTGAATATGCTATTCATCAACTGCATAAAGGCAGCAGGGGCATTTGTTAGTCCAAAAGGCATAACAACAAATTCATAGTGGCCATACCTGCTTCTGAACGCAGTTTTATGAATATCTTCGTCTTTAATCCTCAATTGATGATAACCAGACCTGAGATCAATCTTGGAGAAATGTTTGGATCCAGAAATCTGATCAAATAATTCATCGATTCTCGGCAGTGGATACTTGTTCTTGATAGTAAGATGATTCAACTGTCGATAGTCGATACACAATCTCATGGATCCATCCTTCTTCCTTACAAATAGGACTGGGGCTCCCCACGGGGAAGTACTTGGTCTAATGAACCCTTTTTGAATCAATTCCATCAATTGCTTCTTCAATTCTTTTAGTTCTGCAGGGGACATTCTATAGGGTGCCTTTGAAACAGGACCAGCACCAGGGGCTAAGTCGATGGTAAAGGCCACATCTCTTTGCGGGGGTAATCCCGGCAATTCTTCCGGAAATACGTCTGGAAATTCTCGCACTACCTGAATGTCCTCTATCTTGGTTTCTTTAGCTTCTTTAATAGTGACAAAAGCAAGGAAGGATACACATCCTTTCTTGACGAGCTTGCTTGCTCGAAGAGCCGAAATAAGAGGGGATTTGCTTCGACTCTTAGGACTAGTATAAGTCAGTTCCGGAAATTCCTTGAAAACAATCTTGCTATCACGGCAATCAACTGTTGCCTGGTATTTGGATAACCAATCTGCTCCTAGTATAACATCATACTCTTTTAGATCTAAGCAGATAAGATCAATAGGAAAATTCTTTCCTCGAACCAATACCTCACAGTTTTGGTAATGATGTGTGATATCCGTCTCGTTTCCGAGAGGAGTAGACAATATTAACTTCATCCATTCTGGTTCTAGAGGTAATGGGTCAGCAAACTTCTTGGAAATAATGGAATGCGATGCACCCGTATCAAATAAGACATGTGCATATTTGGAACAAATTTTTAATGTACCTTCCACCAATCCGCCTTCTTCTTCTGGTTCGGTCTCTTGGATTGCATGAAGACGCGCGTTCCTTGTCACTGGGCGTTTACCCTCACCGTCTTGGTCATTCATTAATGGACAATCGGGAATCCGATGTTCACGACTCCCACAACGGAGACATGCTCCTAATTTCCTCCAGCATTCTTCTGTTTTGTGACCAGCCTTGTCACAATGCTTGCATACTACGTTTGAAGGTGTAGTGGTGATAGAGAAAGGCTTGGATTTCTTGAACTTCTGATCTTGAGAGGAAGAACCTCCATTATTGGGCCTCTTCTTAAAGTTGGGTTTAAAAGAACCCGAACTTGTGACTTGCTCCTTTTTGTCTTTCCCACGGATCCTATCAGATAGTTCCGTGGCATCTTCAAGCAACTGAGCTCGGCGCACTATTTCAGTATAAACTTGAATATCCATAGGCGCCAGTTGAGTAATGTAGTGGGGCCTAAGCCCATTAAGAAATCTACGGGCTTTCATCTTTTCCGTGCTAATTAAATGCTTAGCATATCTAGACAGTCTAGAAAACTGTGCTTCATAATCAGCCACCGATAAAGATCTTTGCTTTAATGCGGCAAATTCGGCGGCCTTCTTTTCCTGGACCCTATCAGAGAAATATTTGGCGTTGAAATATTCAACGAATTCACCCCATGTAACTTGAGTTGGGTCAATAGTAGCTTCAATCGACTCCCACCAGCATCTAGCATCCTTTTCTAACTGGAAAGTAGCTAATAAGACTTTGTCCTGATCCGTGCATTGCATAACACGGAATATACGTTCAATCTCCCGAACCCAATGCTCGGCATCGTCTGGATCGGTCGATCCCATGAACTTCGGGGGATTCATATTCTTGAATGCTTGGTGTAAGCTTCCAGCTCGTGGAGCACCACCTTGTGCTACCTGTTGTAGCACTTGGGTCATCCCTTGAAGGGTACGCTGCATGTTGCGCCATTGAGCACGTTCGGCAGCCATTATCCTACAATTACAATATCACTATGATCTTATAAAGGACTCATTGATCATTTAACCCTTGGTTCTACCCACTCTCACTTGGTTAAAGGTTTTGAAACCTATCCTTGGACTTGGGTTTCCTAGGAATTGAATACCTTAGGCTCTGATACCACAAAGACTGTCACGCCCCGAGCGCGGAAGATACCCGGAGATGCGTGACGTGTCTATATCAATCATGTCAATCAGAGTGGTCGTGTATTCGACACGAAGACAGAGATGCGCAAAATAGCAAGATAACCCAATCCTTATTTCATAATGGATAGACTATTACAAATCCAATATTCTGTTTAACAAAAAGAAAAGTACATAGTTGACTCGAGAAAACTATAGAACCAACTAGACGACACTTGTAGAAGCTCTATCACTTTCACTCTTGACCATTCCCATCCGATTGACTTCCATCGTCGTCGGACTTACCTGAAAAGTACAAAGGGACAAACGGAATGAGCGAACGCTCAGTAGGAAATTATATCTCAAGTACTAGCGAGGGGTTTAAGTAATTACATTTTTATGAATGCAATAAAGCTATGCATGCTCGCATAACACGACAGGATAGATAGAATGTAGTATCAAGGAAATAAGATGAACTTTCAACAAGATAACAAGTTTATTCGAGATATTCAAGCAAGTACATTTAACAAATCATGTCAAGAACTTTGGCTATCATGTATCAAGCAAGCAAGTAAATTACCCTTTTTCGGGCCACGCATTTCATTTCATGTCAAGTACGAGTCAAGTACAAGATGTGTGTGGAATGTCCAATCAAGCAAGTCAAGTACTCGGTATAATGCCAGATACCTTATCATTTTAACTCCCATGGGCACAAGTACTTTCGGGTGCTCCTCCCAGGACCAGATCGGGCCCTATATGCGCAGGCATTTATCATGTGTTTTGACATCCACTCTTGTTTATATAGCCAATATAGAATTTCAATAATCAAGCTTGTAGATACGTATGACAACATTGATAGAATAGAGTCCAAAAATATGACAAAGGCCGTAGAATGGCGATAATAACGGTATAATCACGAGTTCGATAAAACTAGGTAGAATATGGTTCCCTTAACTTAGGTACCATGATAAATCGATATGGACATTCTTTATATAGAACTGAGGTCCACATGAACATAAGATCAAGCAAGATACCCTCATTCTTATCATAGAATTGGGGTTTACAAGAACTACATGATATGGCATGATATCATCATCCCATTAAGAATTTCTTATGATATACTCTTTGTATAATCATAAGGGCCGGTATACCATGTTTCTTTAGATTGACATGGCAAGGATCGTGTAATGGGTTTTTAGGGTACAACCAGCTCAGTCGGCCTTGAGGGAATCCAAGGCTACGAGGAGTCTTACGGAGGTCTCTATGACTAACTCGCTAGTCCAAAGGAACGGAATGTCCAATGGAGAGCTTGTATGTCAATGAGAGTTGAGTGTGATCGATAAATCAACGTAAAAAGTGGGACTATACTCACGGAATGGAGAATAGTGCCGATATATATATATATGTATAATATGAAACCATCGGTAATAGAATCAAGACGAAATCAGGTTACAGTAAAATAACGACTTGAGTAAAGTCGTGTATTGAATAATTAACGCCTAACATGAGGGCGTTTACATATATTGCCAATTTGCAGAATTTTCATTATTTCATTAATTTATCAAAAACACGCCTTGCCTGGGGGCGTTTATTCAAAGTTGAGATCAAAAACGCGCCCTTGGAAGGGGCGTTACTTTCTAATTCCATTTTACAGAATTATGTAAATTTCAGGATTTTAACAGATACATGCCCTAGGAAGGGGCGTTACTTTTCAGATTCACGCCTTGTTCTGGGGCGTTAAAATATGGAAAACGACTTTGTCCAAGTCGTGAATTTCAAGAATTTTACAATATTACAGGAAGTAAAATTTCAAGGGACATGAGACATGTCATTGCAGTATAACAGGAATTCACAGGTAGGAGTATGCAAGATATTAGAATCTATATTTCATAATTTATTGAATTTTAAACAGGATCAATTATCAATTTTCAGGTGAGTCTTATGAAATTAACGCCTGCGTACATGGCGTCAAATATTAAATTGACGACCACTGCATGGTCGTGTATTTTAAATTAGCGCCCTGATCAAGGGCGTTTCTTTCAAAATATTGCAGAGAACGTAATAAAAACCTTATAAACAGTATGCATGCCATGCTTATGTATAGATATCTTGCATTAATTCTTATTTGGGCTACAATAACTTGAGAAAATCCTACCTTAATTGATATCTGGAGATGGAACACGTGAATGACTTGATAAGAACACACTGAAGCTTCTAATAGCAGCCGTATGCAGATCGGACAGGAAGAAGAAAAATTCAGTTGATGAAGATGATGGCGACGATGATCTTCAATCAACCTGTAGGGGAAGAAAGGAGGGAGTATGAAGATATAACCGAAGTTTAGGAAAACGGTTTGAAGAACATTACCTTGTTCTTCGGCAGTGGCTGTGGAGCCTCCTACAAAGAAAAGACAATGAAGAATTATCAGTTCTTCATGCAGTCGAAACAGAGGGCAAAAGAAAATAAGAAGAACATACGTTCTTCACTTACCTTGCAGCAGCAGAACGATCAAATAGGTTTAGGGTTTGGTCGATTAAGACTATTTATAGGATTTTGGAGTTCTAACAAAAGTAGTGTTTGATTGGAAGTAATATTTCCAAGATTGAGTTATTACCACATTCGAACTCTTCCTCATAGTTATCACTTACCCTGGATAAGTTCTGGGTTCGAACGGTTCCGAATGGAATTAACGACTTTGGTCAGGGCGTGTATTCTTTAATTAACGCCTTGCATAAGGGCGTTTCTTAAAAAGCGCCTTGAAAAAGGGTGTTTCGTGTTTTAAAACACGCCCAAGATAGGGGCGTTTCTTTTACTTACCCATTTGGTCGCGTGAGAACTGACGACCGTAGGTGTGGGCGTCCTTTCTTTATTCACGCCATGGATAGAGGCGTTTCTTTATAAATTAACGCCTTAATAAGAGGCGTTATTTTTAATTTGTTTTATTTCGTCCAATTAACCCTAGTCCTTTTATATATATTACTTCTGTAATATATATGTTTTAATTCATTTCAATTATTCATTTATTAGGGTTGCTACAGAACTAATTCCTTGAGCAACACCTATCTCTAAAGCTCCTTACAGGATGTCCCCCACTGAGCTTAAGGAGTTGAAGAAGTAACTGCAAGAACTATTGGAGAAGGGTTTCATTCGACCAAGCACATCCCCTTGGGGTGCGTCGGTTCTGTTTGTAAGAAAGAAGGATGGATCTCTCAGGTTATGCATTGATTAACGGCAACTAAACCAACTCACAATCAAGAACAAATACCCATTGCCACGTATTGATGAATTGTTTGACCAGATCTCTGGAGAGGAGTATTTCTCCAAAATAGACCTCAGGTCTGGCTATCATCAACTGAGGATTAAAGATGAAGACATCCACAAGACTACATTCCGAAACAGATATGGACATTATGAATTCGTGGTTATGCCATTTGGGCTAACCAACGCCCCTACAGCTTTCATGCAATTGATGAACAACGTCTTCAGGCCCTATCTGGACCTATTTGTGGTCGTCTTTATAGACGCTATTCTTATCTATTCCAACTTCCAAGACACATGAGGATCATGAAGAACACTTAAGGATAGCTTTGCAAGTACTTAAAGAACATCAACTCTATGCGAAGCTTAATAAGTGTGAATTCTGGCTAAAAGAGATTTTATTCCTTGGTCATATTATCTCAAAGGAAGGTATCTCTGTGGATCCTTCTAAAGTTGAAGCCGTCAAAAATTGGAGCAGACCAATGACTGTGACAGAAGTCAGGAGTTTCCTTGGTCTGGCTGGCTACTATAGGCGATTTATAAAAGACTTTTCAAAAATCGCCTTCCCTCTGACCAGACTCACAAGAAAATAAAATCCATTTATATGGTCGCGAGACTGTGAAGAAAGTTTCTTGACTCTCAAGGAACATCTTACTACAACACTTGTGTTAGCATTGTCGGTTGAAGGTGGTGGTTTCGAGGTATATACCGACACATCAGGCTTTGGTCTTGGTTGTGTTCTTATGCAATATGGTAGGGTAATTTGTTATGCTTCAAGGCAGTTGAGGCAGCATGAGGAGAATTACCCAGTACATGACCTAGAACTTGTTGCTGTTATCTTTGCTCTGAAGATATGAAGGCATTACCTATATGGAGAGAAATTTATTATATTTTTAGACCACAAAAGTCTGAAGTATCTCTTCTCTCAGAAAGAACTAAATATGAGGCAAAGGAGATGGCAGAAATATCTCAAGGATTTTGATTTTTTCTATTCAATACCACCTAGGGAAGGCTAATGCTGTGGCGGATGCACTCAACAGGAAACCAATGGCAATTCTATCAAGCCTCAGGATGGGCATGACAAACCTCCTTGAGGATTTTGCCAAGATGAATCTAGATATAGACACGGAGGAAGAAGGGTGTGTTGTCGCCAACATCAGATCACAACCCACATTAATAGAAGATCTCGTCAAGTTGCAAGATGATGATCCTATATTGGTTGAGATCAAAACCAACATTGCTTAACGGCCAGATTTCTCTGTCATGACCGATGGAAGATTATTATTCCGAGGTCGGATCTGTGTGCCAGATCATACAGAGACAAAGAAGCTAATTATGGAAGAAGCCCACAGGTCACGCTATGCTATTCGCCCAGGTGTTACCAAAATGTATCAAGACCTTAAAGAAACTTTTGGTGGCCTAATATGAAAAGAGAAGTGGCAGATTTTGTGTCTCGCTGCTTAACATGTCAACAAGTCAAGGCGGAACATCAGAAGTCCGTTGGTAAATTACATCCCTTAGAAATCCCCGAGTGGAAGTGGGAAAGTGTAGGGATGGATTTCATCATGGGTTTGACAAAAACAAGAGGTGCACATGATGAAATATGGGTGATAATTGACCGTCTGACAAAGTGTTCGTGGATGTTCTAGCAGCATTATATATCAAGGAGATTGTTCGGCTACATGGAGTCCCTGTTACAATAATATTCGACCGAGACCCCCGCTTCACATCATAATTCTGGAAGGGTCTACAACATTCTTTGAGGACCCGATTAAATTTCAACACTGCATTTCATCCACAAACTGATGGTCAGACTAAAAGAATAAATCAAGTAGTTGAGGATACGCTCAGGGCTTGTGCTATAGATTTTGGTGGAAGTTGACACGACCATTTGCCTCTAGTCGAGTTCGCCTACAACAATAGCTACCAAGCTAGTATTCAAATGGCACCGTTCGACGCATTATATGGGAGGAGTTGTCATTCACCTATCTGCTGGAATGAAGTTGGAGAGAAGCAACTTCTAGGCCCAGAACTTGTCAGGGATACAACAGAGAAGGTGCAACTTATCAGAGAAAGACTCCAGATGGCACAATCTAGACAGAAGACATATGCTGATATTAGAAGAAGAGACATGGAATTTCAAGTAGGAGACCATGTGTTCCTCAAGGTTTCCCCAGGTCAAGGAATCAGAAGATTTGGTATCAAAGGCAAGCTTACTTCGAGATTTATTGGCCCATTTAAAATTCTCGAAAGGATTGGCGAGGTCGCATATCGGATTGCTTTACGTCCTCAATTAACTAGAGTGCATGACGTGTTCCACATCTCAATGTTAAAAAGGTACGTTCATGTTTCGCTCGCGAGGAATCCCTTTTATTTTTCCTCGTGACAGTGACACACACTCACCTTTTACGAAAGGCCGAGATAGGTCGACTTGGCACACGGGGATTCGGGGGTATTTACAAGAAGGTGAAAAGAATGATAGGAACACACATGAAGGAATGGCATATGGTTAATTGTTCTGGAGAACTGGGATAGGGATGGCTGGATGGAATGCATGCATGCCAGTCGATTTCTCGACGGTCACCTGTGGAACCAAGTGTTTGACTAGGGATGTGCCACCAGGGCACGGCACGTGGGCGCGAAACGTCGTGCGTCATGCGAAGAGGAGGAGGTTCCACTAGTACGAGTGTAGGCGATTGTGGGGGCTCGTGTACTGGATGTCTTCCCCATCGATCGCAAGCAATCGGTGTTTATTTTACATTGGGCAAAGCCCGAACACCTTTGTTTCTACTATCGAAGACGAGAGTCGGGGACCTTGGAGCCATGACATCGGGAGGGCTTAGTCCATGCAACAACGACAGAGCAACAGCAACACAGTAGGGATGACTGGGGGCAGAGAGCCTAGTTCTAGTGTGGACACTAGAAAGGGTATGAACTCTGGGTTTATGAGAACGATGTATTGGCTTGGACAGAGGAGTAGTGGATACTGACTTGGTAAGGAGCAATGGCTCAGATGTAGGGTCCATCCGGCTAGAGGAGTTAGGACCGAGCTGGGAGATAGATGGCGGTCTGCTGGATGGAGTTGAGACTGGTAGCTGGCGAGGATGGGGATCGATTCCCTGACTAGGTTACATAACTATATGCCATGAAAGGCGTTTATATGGGGCATACAAGCCAATTACAAATGTGCGCACGCCACGGGACAATTCTGTCATTTGTGACGATCTCCATGTCATTGCGTTGTTATGTAGGTATTTTCACTTTTGTACATAACGTCCGTCAAATGACTTGTGACTCGGCATGATGCCGCCCGAAGGGTGTCGCGATATATCCCAGATACGAAGCATCGTCGAGATCGGAGAAGTTGGGGTGCCGTGGGCACCGCTGTGCTGGAACGACTGGGCGCCGTTAAGACAAGGGCGACTGGATGGCACAAGCACCACTGTGACTGGAGCAGTCGGGCGTTGTTGAGACAAGGGCGGCTGAGCGTTGTTGAGACTGGAGCGGTCGGACGGCGTGAGCATCGCCATGACTAGAGCGACCAAGAGCCGTTGAGCTTGGAACTGCCAGGTGCCATGGGCACCGTTGTGACTGGGGCAGTCGAGGCCCTAGGCGTCACTGTGGATGGAGTAATTGGGTGCCGCTGGCACGGTTGCTGTTGAAGCAGTCGGGGTCCTAAGCACTACTATGATCAGGGCGACCAGGAACCGTTGAAACTGGGAGAGTCGAGTACCCCGGACACCGTTGCTGGAATGATCAAGTGCCATGAACGCCGCTGAGACTAGAGTGGCTGAGTGTCGCTGGGGCTGAAATAGCAGGGTGTCATCTGGACTAAGCTTTCGGGTGCCGAGGGCACCGTTGTGACTGGAGTAGCTAGGCAGTCGGGTGCCGAGGGCACCGTTGTGACTGAAGTTGTTGAGCGATGTTGGGGCTAAAGTAACCCGGCACCATCTGGACTTGGCAGTCGGGTGTCGGGGGCACCATTGAGACTCGAGTGGTTGAGCGGTCGGGTGCCGCGGGCCCCGATGCAACTGGAGTAGTTGGGCAGTCAGGTGTCGAGGGCACCGTTGTGATAGAAGTTGTTGAGCGCCGTTGGGGCTAGAGTAACCAGGCGCCGTCTGGACTCGTCAGTCGGGTGCTGGGGGCACCGTTGTGACTCGAGTGGTTGAGTGGTCGGGTGTCACGCCCCAAGCCATATGTGTACAACAAAAGTAACTCGGGGAACGTGGGCAGTCGGCAATATGCCTCAAGCTAGCACTATAAATTAGAGCGCAATAAACATCCACATAAAGATGGAATGAACAATATTTAACCAAAAATCTAACTTTTATTGATCATAATAATCAAAGTACATGAATATTTGACTCTCTTTTGACGTAATAATAACTAGACTCAATAAAATAAAAATTACATGATGTGACTCTAGACAACTTAAAAGACTCATGAGACTCTAAGTCTTCTCTCATGCCTTCAATCATCACTCTTGGACCCATCACTAGCATAGTCTGAATCTGAATCACTTGAATTTCCTGAAAAGATTGAAAAAGTAGATATGAGCACACTTGCCCAGTAGGTATTGTCACACCCCGTACTCTATACCGTCGAGGTATTATCCGCTTTGGCCTACCAGTCTCACAATTTTGTCCCTTTCTAACAATGATCGGTTCCAGAATGGGGGACTTCCCGGGCAGGTCACCCATCCCAGTATTACTCCCCATTAAGCATGCTTAACTTCGGAGTTCTTTTTCAAGAACTGAGCCGATACTTCAAAAGGCGCCTCGGTGATAGAGTACAACTTAGCTATATTTAAGGGTGTTACAATCTACCCCTCTTATATAGGCGACGTCCTCGTCGCTGGGCACATATAGCATGCAATCATACCCCCAGGTAGTTAGGACTCTAGAGGTGGCCCCTGTAGGCTCAAGAGGTGGCTCCCACTATGTAGCACTTTGTCCCATTGTGGGTTCAAGATGTGGCTCCCATAGCGTAGCACTTTGCCATGCATGACTCTTAGTTCCCACACTTCCGGCTGGGGTATAGCTCTGATACCATTCTGTCACGTCCCGTACTCTATACCGTCGTTCATTGTGGGTTCAAGATGTGGCTCCCATAGCGTAGCACTTTACCCTGCATGGCACTTAGTTCCCACACTTCCGGCTGGGGTATAGCTCTGATACCATTCTGTCACGTCCCGTACTCTATACCGTCGAGGTATTATCCGCTTTGGCCTATCAGCCTCACGATTTTGTCCATTTCTAACAGTGATCGGCTCCAGAATGGGGGACTTTCCGGGCAGGTCACCCATCCCAGTATTACTCCCCATTAAGCACGCTTAACTTCGGAGTTCTTTTTCAAGAATTGAGCCGATACTTCAAAAGGTGCCTCGGTGATATAGAGTACAACTTAGCTATATTTAAGGGTGTTACAGGTATCTTCGTATCAACACGAAGGCAAGATTTAAGTAGTTAACATTTTAGCTCTAGATGATAAGAAGAAATATGATTAAAACATGCAGTATAAACTATTGTAACAATAAGTATGGAGACAAGTGTAGATGACAATTCATGAGAATATAATCAAGCAAGAATATCAAGTGGCCTTTCATGTAACAAGAATGTAATGAGAATGTACTTTTTATAACCATAACGGCCATGCCCTATAAAGTCATGTAACAAGCATGTAATAATTTCATGATAGTCCTTGTGGATTTCACCGTTTATAAAAAAAGTACTCCCGGCACAATGCGACGCAAGTGTTCATCATATCCCATAGTTTATAGCATGTTTCCGGCAATCAGCCGTGGGGGCTAGCATCGAGCCCTTGGACATAATCAGTGCCCGATCTACATCTTTAAATTATAAATCAAGCTACTTCCATGAGTAATATAAATGCAGGCCAATAATGTAAAGTTCCAACAATACTTTCATGATAACAATACCAAGGTAAGAATGCACCAATTAAGAACATATGAGAGTTCAAGGATGATTTAATGACAAAGTCATGCTATGGGAGGAATCCGATAGCATAACAGTACATTTATTAATTTCCATAATGTATTAATGGTTTATGTACAAGAGGTTAAGGTCCAGATAGTCCAAGGACCATCTAGGAGCAGAGGAGAACCAACCCTTGGGTCAAACCAAGGGTTAGGTCGGAAATTCAATAACGCGACACTCTTGAGGGTCACGATAATAGATTAACGCGACATACCATCTGTGTGCGTTCATCGAAGGAGTCGACGCAGAAGGAAAAATCAAGTTGACGCAGTGAGTAGTTTGTGGCTGAACAATAATGCGACCAAAGTAACCACCGCAATAATTCATTAACATGCATGGTACGTAGGACACGATCAGGACAGTTCACAGAAAACGAGGAAAACACGAAGTGCTCTCTAATTTTTTTGGGTTGTACAACCAGCTCAGTTGTCTTGAGGGAATCCAAGACTATTGTAGACTTATGGAGGCCTTGAAATATGATCACCTAATCAGGCAGAAGGAATATCCGACGGAGAGGATCACAAGTCCAAGAGGTGTGCCTAGACTGTGCAATGTGTAACTAATAGCCACGTACCGGAATACGTGTTATATGACTTATGAAATAGAAATAAGATGAGAAAGGAGCGCATGAATCTCATGTAATCCATTGAAAATTCATTTATATACAAATTATATGATGGTTTGGCATGAAATTCATATATAATGAAATTGAACTTTGAAAGGACATGCTAACACTAATATGCTGTTCTGATGTAATCAGGAAGTGAAACTATTAAAATAAAACATGTATAATAGCATATATATATCATGGGAAATAACAAGGTTTAACATGTTCAACGAAGGGTTAACGCGACGGTCATGACCCACGCGTTCTCCATTAATGCGGTAAAAAGAAAAAGCGCGTTAATACCTTAACGCGACGTATCGGGTGTGCGTGTTAATAGACGCGACCCCTGTTACAACCACAATCATCCCTCTGTGAGACAGAGGCAATATCGATCTTGCAGGGCTATTTTCTATGGCCAATAAACATGAACCCAACATGAATCTAGTAAAGGAAGCATGCTATAATGGAAATAAGGCATGAAGATGCATAGATTTTCATGATTTCAGTCCAAGTCATCATCTTTTTATTAAAGGCGGGATTCATGCATGCTATGATAACCCTATATGCGCAGTGATAGTAAAACATGAAATTATCCGAGTATGGTGCATGAACTCAAAAGAAATCAAAGGGCTATTGTTTCTAACATGTTACTTTAGCCATCCATGAGATAACCTACCTCTAGGGATGCTCCTAAGTAGAGAATTTCAGACTGGAAGTACGCCCTTGTTCCTGCACGTCTTACGTGGAACCAGCGATTTCCCAACCTTCTATCTCCTTAACAGCTTGACATAAATTCATGAAAATTGGAGGGTAGGTAGAAGATAGAAAGGGGAACAAATTGTTCTAAAAACTCAACATATGATTACGTCAATTAGGGCTTCTAATCCTTGAATCTTCCCTGGAAGGACTCACTCGTTCCTGTGCGATTTGTAGGGAACCAACGACTTGTGGGGCTTCTATCTCTCCAATGGCTTGACCTCCTAGTACGAGATTTGGAGAGAAGTTAGTCAATACTAATGGGAATAAAACGTTGTTAAGGGCTAACAAGAAATAATTCCTCCTTACCATCGAACCAGGCGAGCCAAAACTAGGGTTCACGCACGTTAGACCTGGGTACTATTTATAGAGAAAGATTTAGGGTTGAGGGGTTTGATCGAGTTGGAGTCCTTATTTGAGGTAGATTCGATCACCAAGAGTCCTAGGTAGGTTTCCTTTTCGAGATAACATCGATCCATGGCCGAATCACGGATAAAAATCCAAGCTTTCCGTGTTTTACCACACCTCGGTTCCGTGATATTATCGCGGCCATCCACAGTACCGCATTTTTTATTATCGCGGCACATCGTACGGACGTGTTCTGGCCTTTTCTAAGAATTTGAATGTTATTCAAACTCCCCCTTCTAATTATCCCTTACTTGCCTTATTTATCCCATCTAAGTCTGAAATAAACCCTAATTACGAGGTGGGCTTGGGCCTAAAAGGCTTTGGATTAGGTCCTTTGGGCCTATTTAGGTGGGCTTAACCTTTTGGTTAATTTAAGGTCTTCAAAATTATTTAAATTCCTATTTTATTTAATTATTAATAATTCCAAAAAAATGAGGGTTGCTACACCCTCTCCTGATGGGGGCATCCCTTGCCCCTCCACATTTTTTCGAAGCTCAGATGGATCGACGGCATGCACCATTATGTTCTTCACATATTTTCGAGTCTATCCATGTAATTTTTATATTTTATTTGAGTCATAAACCATCTAATTTTCCTTTTATTTGAGTCCAGTACCTAGGTATAAGATATATTTACTTAAGTTAAGCGTCATTAGATTGTCTATGCTGGTTAATGGGCCCACTTCAATGGGCTAGGCCCATGGGCGCCCCCACCTGGATAGAGCTGGTCAATTGTTAGTTTGTCAGGGTCAGTTTCATCATATGAAAAGTCTAGTCCCTATAAATACCTCCCTTCACCCCCTCATTTGTAATTTTTTGGTCAATCAAAAAAATTGAGTGCATTTTAGTGTAATTGGAGTGGATTCTCCATCCCTCTCTCTCTCGAAGGGGTGGATTCCCCTCCCTCTCTTATCTCTCTCTCTCTAAAGGGGGCCGCCCCCATTCTCTCTCCTCCCCTCCCAACCACTTCCTCTCTCCCTTCCTCCTCCATTAAAGTCACTCCAACTTCCCACAACCCCTCTCTTTACTCCACCCCATCCCCACAACACCTCTCTCATCTCCCAAGGGGAGAATCCCATCTTCCCAAGCCCCCCTTTGCCTTCCCCACACACCTCTTCCCATCCCCAAGACCAGAAATTAATCCCACCCTTAAACCCATTTTCAAGTACCCTTTCCCTCTCTCCCTTCCAACCCAAATTCGCAGCTCTCCCTCCCTCCACCTGCTAGACCCCCTTCCAGCCCCCATTCTCCCCCTCCCTCACCCTGGTTTGCCCCCTCCCAGACCCCCTCACAGCTAGGGGTTGCCCCTACACCCATCCACCCCATTTCCTATCCCTTCTACCCCATTCTCCACCACCTATCACCACCTGCAATTCTCAGGTCGCAGACAGTAGAGTACCAGCAACTTGCTGAGACTGCCACGTCATCACCAAGAAGCTTCAGAGAGCATACCATATACCGGTGGAATCTTCGTCCAGTCTACTTTGCAACACAGGTGGTCCCGCCTCCGTCTGAGTTCGTGGCTGCCCGGAGGAGTCTTCACCGTTGGACTACGCAATTCCTCCCTGGCAGACACCCAACTGCAGTTTGCAAAGACTACCACGACTAGTACCTTAAAGATATTGGAGTGGCGTTTAGCTGAAGACTTCAGCTACAAGTCCCCTTTCATCTCAAATAAGCGGAGCGTCGTTTGAAACCCGAAGCACAAAGTTCCAAATTTCCTACCCCGAGTGTGCAGGTCAGTCCAGTGGAGAGAGATTCAACCTCCTTCCATTCTTCTGGCCCTCGCGGTTGGCTCCGACTTCCGCCGGTGGCATCGTGGGTCTCCATTCGAAGAGAACTCGACCACGAACGCAACGGTCTCGGTCTCGCCATCAACGGAGCACGGGAGTGGTCGTGACAGCCTTCCATTCCAACAATAGCGGTCCAGACACTGCCAGGAGTAGAGTGTAGTAGTCCAAATCCCGACCCTACCCCGGCCGTCGTCGTCATCAAGAACTTCCCCAATAATTCTGACGACCTCCTGGGCCAACCCAGAGATTTTGACGCTGGTTTCGTCAACAAAGGAGTTCAGGAGAGCCCGTGATAGCACCGACAGTGACTGCATGTCTGGCTGTTCCTGAAGCTGGCAGAACCGGGGAGCTCGGCAATTCAACTTCTAGCTTAGTTTTTCCCCCACCCCGCCTGGCCGGCTGATCGCCCCTCCCTACGTGGAGGTAGTTTTTGATGTAATTTCAATAAGTCCCCGCCCCGAGATCCCCCTCCTGCGAGAGGTGTAGTGATTGTAAGTTAATTTTCAGGTGGAAGCTTCATCGGCGCGGCGTGCGGGTAAGCCCACGCTTCCTCGCTCGCCCTCGTCTCTGACCGGGATCGGCGTCTTCACGCCGATCAGGTGAGCTTCGGAACACTTCTCATTGCTGGCATTTAATTGCTTAGTTTAGTATTGCTTTTGGTTGCTCCGTCGGTGGTGAGAGAGTGCCCGGTCCCAAATTGTCATCAAATTGAGCGACCACCGCGGAGCGAGTTGTGAGAGAGACCCTACAACCCACGCCCTTGGCGTGGTGGCCACTCATGAAATTGGGCATCCCGGACCCTTAGGGGTTCAGCCTTAAGCTAGCCAAATCCCCCGGAGCATCAAGGTCCCGCCCCGGACCCTCTCCATCATCACCGGGTTGTCCACGGGCACATGTGTGTGTTACACGGGTGAGTCCGCTAGAGTGGGTTCACTGATCCGTTGCTTGCTTGCGAGCATAGGTCCAAGGTGCATTGGCCTTGTGGCTATCACCCCCAAGGTGGTGTCACATCAATTGGTATCAGAGCAAGTTCTCAACTTGTCTCTACAAGTTGGTCCTAGGGCGCGCATATGCATTTAGATTCTCCCGGTGCATTGCTCTTGTCCACTAGCATGGCCGCCTCATACCGACCATACCTATCGGCCCTCTCCATGAGTCCAAACCCCCAAGGGAAACCCACTACCAACAAACATGGCCTCCACGGCCATGTCGAATACCTAATGGGAGCCATGACTTATGCCAATGAGCAGCTTGATAGTCTATCGGGTCGACTCAACCAATTAGAGGAAAATGGGCTCGCCCTAAGGGTGACCGGTAGGAGTGCACATTCCCACCCACCCACCTTTGATGGGTCTGGCAAACCGAGCGACTATTTAGATTGGGAAGTCTCAATGGACCATTACTTCACTTGGTATCCCATGTTCGAGGATGAGAAAGTCCGATTTGTCAAATCACAACTTACCAAACGGGCTCAAACCAATTGGCTGCAAATTGTCGGGCTAAGGATAATTAGAAGGGTAGATCCCATCACCACTTAGGGAAATATGAAGGAACAACTTAGGGCTAGATATGTGTCCCCTTCCTACTCGCATCATCAAAGCCCAAGGAGCACTTTAACTCATCCATCCCCACCCGACCAACCCAAGATTCCAGTTCCCTAATTCCCCCCACCCCAACCAAAACCTCATTCCACAACCCACACCACTCAAGTCCCATTGGCCCCCTCTGCCACCCCTCGCCTCACCCCTTCTCAAAAGGGAAAGAGCCCTATGGAGATAGAAGTGAGTGAAACAACCTCGGGTAAGTGCGAGCCGAAATGTTATAGGTGCCACCAATTGGGGTACATCGCCGGACAATGCCCCATGAGGAAGCATCTTCCCATGCCCCTAGTGGTTGAAACCTCTCCCACCCTGGCCACCATTACCCCTCCATCGTCTCCCAATAGGGACATGTTTGCGACCTTTTCTTTCTTTCCGCCTTTTCGTTCGCGTATCGATCAACCATTTAACTAACTGGTAGTCAACTGACTGATTGACGACGCGGGCGTGCCAGTCACATGAGTGACAATTTTATTGTGCGCTCATTCTGACCCATATCGGGCGAATGTGAGGTTCGATCGGGACCAGCAGTCCGCCATACCGTAAAGGTTATGGCGTTAATTACATCCCCCACGAGGAGGGAACACCTTTGATTAATTGCCGAGATATCGGGCTGTCGAAGCCGGATTAAAAGGAGCTACATGATGATCATGAGGAAGACATGCAGGATGCACATATTTATCGTATAGCAGATGTATAGTTCATGGAATTATGGACCCTCGGTACGTGGCGGAGGATGTAGGTCCGAAGACCACCATCGCGCATGACGAAGACTTCCGGCCGGGCGTAACCCGGTCTTCTGTCGATGCCATTTGATATACCCGAGGATCTATGCATGCATGCACACAAGACATCCACACCTAGATCACACATGAAGATAGTGTTATGAAACGGTGGCGATCAGCCGCATTTACTGCCCTTCACTGAGAGGAGGAAGAACGGCACAAGTGTAATAGCGAAAGCAAAACGCTTAACGGATATGGCAATGAATACGATGATAATATGACCCGGGCTCGCTTGGCCATCCTTTTTTTTTATTCACCAATTACGGCTTATTGACATCGCCCCCGAAAGACGAGACTTACCCGGGGTGAATGAATCACTAGAGTGGCATGACGCTTCAAAACCGGGGTGACTACAATTGTATAAGAACGCTTACACGGCGCGGTCACGCGTAGGTATAGGGGTTAATACGGCGCGGTGACCATGTGTATTGAAACGGCGCGCAAGGGCTTGGGGGCGCGCCGGTTTAGGGCGCGCCGGAAAGGCGCAAAGGAAAAAAAGTTGGAAATGAGTGTGGGGTTAATCCGGTGCGGGGGGGTACCGCGCCGGTTTAGAGCGCGCCGGTTAAGACTGCGCCGTATTAAACCTGTTTTGTTGAATTATGAACCCTTTTAAGTTTGTTAGACTTCATGGGACCCTTTCTTGAGTTGTTGGGCCAGATGATTGCTTGATTGGAGTCCCCGGCCTTCTGGAAATGAGGGGGGAGGTCAGTGCGAGGTTCATACTCGAGCACTGAGTTGATTCGATTCGGAGCGATCATTTTTATTGACATAATTATCTGGAGTCTGTCAAAAATTTGACAGCATCTCCCCTGAACAAACAGAGTTGCAGGGGAGAATCGGGGTCATACTCACTAATGGAGCAAACCCCTAAATCACCGGTCTGCCCAAAGGCAGCCAGCATACCCCACTGGATAGGATACCCCGAGGACAAGCCTGCTAGGGGCACCAAAGCTCCACAGGGGAAGAGATAGAAGGGCGAAGTCACTGATGATGAGGACGACATCCCGAGGGCTAGCCTACGAGGGGTGAAGGACTCGTGGTCAGTGATTCGTCCCATGAAGGGACTGACCATTGGGAGAGTGGAACTCCGAGGACTAGCCTACAAGGAGCACACACCCCCTGGTCTCGATCGGGCCTTGGTCTGTCGGGGTTGAGTTCGTTGACCCAGGCCCCCTTCATTATTAGCCATGGCTTCGAGAAGACGCCCACCATGAAGAGGTAGGGCCCTCGGTCGCCCGGCAACTGCAGGAACTGACGGGAGAATGTCCCCCTCCCCGGGTGATTGAAGTGACGGGGAAACCTCGGAACGATGCAGATGGCCACGAAGAACAAGTAATAAAGGCCTAAGTTAGACAGACCCCCGGCAGGGACATATGCTCGAACAGTTAGAAAACAATATTCAAGGGTATAGACCCTATACATGGCAGACAAAGGCGCGCGCGGAGGCACGGCTCCATCCGAGAGGAGAAAGGGACGCAAAGTCCTTGAACCAAACGTAAAAGAAATGAAACGAAAGAAAGCCCCCGGGGAGGGGTGTTTCTGTAGCCCGCGATGATTCGGGGCGGGATATGAATCTCGAGGAAACCGGGATCGGCCCTACGCAAAGAAGAACCCTGACGCGCATATCAGTATAAATAAAGATAGAGAAAGGGGAGATCGTTCCTCCAATTTATTGATTCAAGCATCCACAGGCATGCATACATATCACCATCCCTAAGACAGGGAGGATTTAACATTCGCACGACGAGATTACAATTCCGGCACCATTGTTTGGTTGCCGTTTAACGATATTTAGAAGCAGAGGACGCCCAGGTCACAATAACAGAGAGAAGATGGCAGAAGAAATCACGAAGAAGGGGGGAGGGGAATCGACTCATATCATCGTCGCCCCTCCCCTCCATCGCTTACATTCGATGTGTAGAAGCTCAGAGGAAAAGGAAAAGAAATGTGGAAAGCAGGAATAGAAACGACCCCTGCCCACCTGTTCCTCAGAAACAGAGTATCGTAGATGCCGGCCGACGCTCGCCCCTTCAGAGAAGAAAACCCTCCCTCTCTGTATCTCCTGAGAAAAGAAGAAACTCTCCCCCGTTTCCCAGTTGCCTTCTTCTTCTCAACTGCCTCACTCTTTTCTTTCTTTCTTTCTCCGAGAGCGGCCTTCTTTTTCAATCGAACCTCGCCCATATATATAACAGGTTGGAGGCTCTTCATCCGGCGTGAGCTTTTGGCGCGTCGAGAGGAGTCTTCATCAGCTTATCGCGCCGGTTTAGGCGCCATCAGATAGGGTAGCTTGCGCGCCGGGATGAGGGCGGAAGGTAAAGGGGGGCGTGCCGGGATGAGGGCTGAAGGTAGGGGGCGCGCCGGTTTAAGGGTATGAAGGTAAGGGGGCGCACCAGGATAAGGGGCATTGAATGAGGGGCGCGCCGATTTAAGGCGCGCCGGGCTAATGCTTCTCATGCGCTTCAAGCCCGTCGATGAGTCCGGGGATGATTCCGGGAATCACCGTGAACATTAATCTTGCCAATGCTCCTCGAAACTTCGACGAGGTGTCTTGTAGAAGCTCCTAGGTTGACGTACGGCCCTCCTCGAGACTCCTGATAGCTTTGATTTGATCATGCGGGCTTTCCACTGACACGGCCTTTGGCTCCACGATCCATGCTGTTGGCTCGGTCTGGCTCGTACCCAAAGCTCCTTAGGGGGTGATGTAACACCAAGGATAGTTCGGCCTGAGCTGGGTGATCATTCGGCCACCAATGGGCCCACCTTGGTAGGGCCGTACCCGTGCCGGATGATCGGGATCTTCTGCCGATAGGGCTTTCGGTCCTCCGTCTTGGAGAGCCGGGGGAACTCCTTCATCTTCGGGAGAACCTCTTCATATGGTGGGGAAACCACCGGATAGACCGTCGTCCTAGATCGGACAACGGGTGTAGTGTATGCGGCATGACAAAGTCGATGCCGGTTCATTGGGCAGGCTTGGTCGCACTGCCGGTTGGTTGTGGATTCATCTCGGCTCTCCTGAGGTGAAGTCCCCGTATCCATACGGAGTGACTCGAGGCTCTGGCAGCTTGAGAAGTCTTCAATATGTTGATCTACATCGGCTTCCGTGCTTCGGTGTGCCGGGTCATTTGTCTTTATTGGCTTGGTCGCCAATGATCATATTTTAGGTGCCAACAAATGCCCCCCAGAC
Organism: Amorphophallus konjac; assembly: GCA_022559845.1. NCBI lineage: Eukaryota > Viridiplantae > Streptophyta > Magnoliopsida > Alismatales > Araceae > Amorphophallus > Amorphophallus konjac. The sequence continues at coordinate 213,554,030 of CM040126.1, read as the reverse complement.
GTGGGTGTTGCGAGCAAGGCACAAGTGCAGCAAGGCCGACGGATGAATTTCATCCGGACTGACCCCTTCTTCGATTGGCGGGTGCCTGGGATGGCCCTTAATTCGGCACGGATGGTAATCCGGTGCCGTTTAGATGTTAGTACGGCGCGGGGTCAACACGGCACTCCCTTGCCCTTTGGGATGTTAATCCTGCGCGGGCATGGCCCTTGGGCTTTTAATCTGGCGCGCTATCCCCCCTTTTCCTTGCTAACTCGGCGCGGCCTTGACGCCGTGGGGTTTTAATTCGGCGCGCCTTTTCCCCGGCGCGCCTTTTCCTTATGGGGTTTTAATCCGGCGCGCTAAATAGCGCGCCGGTTTAGCGGAGGGGGGCCTCCTCCATATAAGGCTTTCGCCTTTGTTTTTTCTTCTTCATCCCTCATTTGCCCAAATTTTCTCTCTCTCTTCCCTCTCTTCCCTTTCTCCGGCGCCGAGAGCGGCGGTTTTTTTCCTTCGGGTGAGTGGAGGTGCCGCCAATTTGGGTTTCAAAACCCTTTCTTTGGGCCCCGGGAGGCTTCTAGCAGGGCTTGCCCTCGGAGCTGTTGCCCCGGGTGTTCCTCTGGCCTCGGTGTAATGCCGATGGCTGCCTTTTAGGGATCGTTCCTGAGTGGACGCGTTCCCACTTTTCTTCGGTAATTCCCTGTGCTGGGGAGACTCTGCCGAAATTTTGTCAGAAGTTCGCCTTTGATTAGCCATTTCCTGACGTTGTTTTTGTTTGATATGCTCTTTTTGCAGCTGTCATGGCATCCAGCTCTTCCTCTCGTGCCGTGGTGACATGGGAGAATGTTAATTCTCTCGACTGGGGTCACGGCCAGGTGGCCATAGTTGCGGAGTCTTCGGATTCGGAGACGGACACTGTAGACACCGGTCGTCTCCTTATTCTCGGGGGCGACTCTTTCCATTATAATAGAGAGGGTGTGACCCGGAAGGATTATCCCAAGGACAAGCACCTGATGTCCCTTCTTCGGCGCTTCAACCTTCAGGGGAAACGGGATGTGTTCGCCGTCCGGAAAGTCGAGCAGGCTCTGCTGGTGGAGAGAGACAGCTTGGCCGAATGCGTAATGCGGGGAAGACCCATCTATCTCCCTGGGGAGGTCAGGAAGTGGAGCGTTGTGCTGGGGCTGCAAGACCTGGCTCCGGCAGACGGACTGTTGACCAGAGCTCCCGAATTTGTACCTGCTCGGTGGAATGATTCCGCGGGCAGAGTAGATCGGGAGAAGCCGATCTTTGGTGTATTCCTTGCCCCGTTGAGATGGGGATATAGAGATGAGTCATTCTTGCTGGATTGCTTGGCGATTCGCTTCAAGCACCAGATCTCCGTGGGGTGGTTTGCTGAGTTGAAAGTTACAGACGCCCACGCATTCAGGCCTGGAGCAGTGGAATTCACAGACTATGTGCTGCATCATTATGCTCCTCTTTTGACCAGAGCTGGTGTTTATCACAGCGTGTATGCTTCAAGGTATCGGTACCCGATTTCCTGAGGCTTGTGCTGTGGCATGATCGAGGTGTTTTGCCCTGAATACAACACCTTCTATACTTCAGAGGGGGAGACCTCCTTAGACTTGTGGAGTCTATCTCAGCTCAGCGGCCTGCCCATTGATGGAGAGCCGTATGAAGAAGTTTGTTGGCCCGACTGGTTGAAGGACCAGACCGACGGTGACGGTCGGTATATGGCGGGCTACGCCTATCGATATCTAATGAAGGCGTATCGCACCCTCTTCCATTCGTCGCAAGACATGAGAGAAGCTCGAAAGCCGGGCGAGAAACGAAGAGTGCGGATGGGCGCTTGGCTTCAATATTTCTTCTAGGGGAAGAACAAGTATGAAGATTTTCCTCCGATAGCACCGGTGGCCCAGAAGCGGAAGAAGAGGATACGACGCCAGGCCGCTTCGTCATTTTCTTCGAGAGGAGGGCAGGGGGAAAACCCAAACCCTACTGGTGTTGATGCAGTGACTCATTGTGCTGCATATTTGGTTTATTGGCTTTGTTCCTTTGCTCTCCCTCAAGGTGACGAGAGCGTGATCAGGGCGGAAGCCATATATCCAGCCTGTCTTATGGCTTGGGGTACCAAGCTGTCTCTTTGCCCAGTGGCCCTGTGCCTCATTTACAAGATGTTGGGAGACTTGCACAAGACGCGCCTCCCCAGAAGCCTTCGGACGGTTGGTCCGTTACATTTCTTTAATGCTTGGGTCTGCACCCTGTTCCCGGAGGTAGCTCCTCGGGCGTTACAAGCAGTTCCTCTGGTCCCGCGCATGATAGAGTTTGCAAGTGCCGAGCCATCATCGCTAGCGGAGCAACTCTATGCCATTCGGGGTAAATTGACCCGTCTTCCCGTGGACTCGCCCGGGGTTCTTCATTTCTGGAGCTTAGCTGCTCACTCGAGCCCGTTGACGAACAGGACGAGGCAATGCAAGCTCTTTGAAACTGAGGAGTACATCCATCCGATTTCCCAGGCCAATTATACCAGGCCTATTCTAGAGCCGGAGTTGGTTGATTGGGCACTGGCCATCAGGCCTAGTGTCCTCGTATTTCGCAAGAGCGGCATTCTGTGGCTGGAGCCGTATTACCCGTTCCGTTTCAGTCGGAACTTTGGCTACGACCAGCAGATTCCACATTCCTCTTCGCAATTTGCATTGCCCAACAGGCACAGGGCCGGGCAAACGTCCAATGACGACGCCCGGATATGGTGGGACTTTTTCCATCGTCGCGAAGACGTTTCTTTCCGGGTGCCCGCCCCCGCACGGTTCCCTCGCGTCACGCCTGAATACGTCAAGTGGTGGAACGCGCGGACGGGATTTTACAGGACCTCCCGGAGAGAGTGCTGGGCCGTGGCGGAGCACAGGTTCTTAGCTTCCCAGCCGGAGCCAGTTCTTGATATTGACGCTTCTTATTTGAAGAAGTTGAAATCTTGGACTAATACGGATGTGAAGGCCTATCTAGAGGCCCGCAAGCTCGTAAAAGGCCGCAAGACGAAAGTTGAGCTGAAGTTGCCCCCGATCAACAAGGATGATTATGTGAAGACCCTTCGGGGTTTATGCCGGGTAAGCAGTGAGAGGGTGATTCTCCAGCAACTCCCTTTGCCAGTAGAGGAGCCCATCGCGGCGGTGGCCGACTGGCGTCCCGAGGTGGACAGGTTGTATCCCTACCGGGCTTTCATTCGCAAAGAGGACAGGCGGGCTGACTTATATGCCAACACCCCCTGGCTGTTCGCACTCCTTCGGTCTCATGGCCTCTCGGTGGGTAGCCCCAGTGAAGCCATACTGGACCATCCTCTTCAGATCTCCTTCAAATATGCAGACAGGTGGGGGCTGGACCATCTGAGCCTGTATTATCTGCTGTCCTCCCGTGGACACGAGGACCTGGCGTTGCTAGCTGAGCCGAGCGAAAAGATCAGGGATCTATGCTGGCTCATTCGCGAGGCGGCTTCGAGGGACAAGACGCCATCGCTATTTTATTGGCCTCTCTTCCCCTTTTACACGGGACCGGCAAGTAAGTTCTATCTTTTCCTTCAGGCCCTTCGGCCAGCTTCTTCTTTTCATTGTGGTTGTGTCATCCTCACCCTTGTGCGTATGCAGTCCGACCGACTTCGGAGGAGACCCGGCACTTCAGGGAGCTGATCATAAAAGCCAAAAAGTCGGCATATTTTGAAGTTCCTGAGCCGGCCCCGACCACGACGCCACTACCTCCTGGAGATTCGAGGAAGAGGACTAGGTCCCAACTACGGGAGGCCGTCGGGAAGGCGAAAGCGGCGGTGACCCGAGTGACACGGGCGCGCCGGAAGAAAGCCGCAGAGAAGGAATCGGCAACCGTCCTTCCTCCTGTTGTATCTTTTGAAGAGTTTGAGGCTTCTCGCGCACAAGGGCTAGAGGCCGAAGGTAGGCTCTTCTTTTCTTCAGAGTGCATTAGCTTGTTTCGACCGCTTGGGGTGGCCCATGCTGACAGTTGCCGATACAGCTGCCGCGGTCGTCGGATCGGAGGCGACGGTAGATGTAGCGGCTAGGGACGGGGCAGAGGAAGTCCCCACTGCTCCCGTAGAAAGGGATCTGCCCTCTCCAACACCCTGGCGGGAGATGGAAGGTAATCTATAGTTTAGTTGCGATAGCAACGCAAATCTTCGTATCTTCAGCCGCCTTGACCCCTTTTCGCTGTGAATTGTAGTCGATATACAACCACCATTGTTTCCGGGCTCGGAGAGCGCAGAGGAGGTGGTCCCCTCGGGGCAGGGAGAACCCGCCCCTGAGGTATCATCTATTGCTGCCCTTGGTGTGGAGAGCACCGGGAAGGCTCCCGCCGAGGGTGATGCTCCTGCTGGCGAGGCTCCTACTTCGACGGCGGAGCGTCCTGAGAGAGCAGAGGGGTCTTCCTCCTCTGAGCATGTAGATTATGGTGGCGGCTCCAGTGACGAGGAGCCATCACCGCTTGATTTTGAGACCGACGATGCTGGGGTGTCCTCGGCCTATGAGAGTGACTATCCGACTTTCAGCCCGGCCCGGTTATCATGGGGCGGTCCTGTGCCGTCATTATCGCTTACGAGTGAGGAGGCTGGCGCTGGGGGAGCTGCTCTTAAAGATTTGAGCTTAGTCCCGGCCGAGGTAAGGACCTATCCAGGACCGATGCTTACCATGCTTCTTTTCTCCTTCTTCTAGCCAGGTTTTAACTGTATATATATCTGATGCAGACTGAGGTGGCGCTGCCAACTATGACGGTGCAGATACCACTCCCGGCCCTGGGAACAGGCCAGGCGACTTTCCCGTCCGTCCTGCGGCCCATCGCATTGCGGTACCCAAAGGATCATGCAGCCGCAATGGTTCCAGTTGGTCCCGGAGCGCTCGTGGAAGTTGATAGTTCGGCAGTAGCCGGAGATTCTCCGCCAAGGGAGGCTGCACAGCAGTCAGTTCTGGAGAAGGGTGGCTCTGCTGAGATAGAAGCCAGGGAGATTATTGAGGGACGGACGTCCTCGGTGCTCGAGGTTCTTGTTGGACTCCCACCCCAGGGGACCGGCAAAGAGATTGTTGTTGTTGAGGATCTAGCCACCGCATCTGCCGGTGCGGTTGTTCCCAGTGGTAGTGGGCTGCAGCTTATGCCGTCGTCATCCTCCGGGACGGCTGATGATATATGGGCTGCCGTGGATGGCAGAGTAGAGTTCGAACTGCCCGAGACGTCGCCACTTGGTCTTCAGTCCTCGAGTGATGTCGTGTGGCAGTTCCTGGGGACCCTCCAGCAGACCGTAACAGCCAGTAGGGATTTAACTTATATTCAGCTGAGGGGCTTGATAGAGCATCTGTCCCGCTCGCTGCTGGCCCTCGGTTGTCCCATGGACGACTGGACTCCGCGGGTAATCTTGCTCCTGAAGTATGTGAACCGGAGGGAGTTCTTGGGCCGGGAGGCAGCTGACCAGCTGGCGGCCATATCATTGGAGCGGGCTGAAAACAAGACGGCCCTTATTTCTCTGCAAGAGACCGCGGCGAGGGCGAGGGACGAAGCCAACGCCTCTTTACAACTCCGGAGCTCCCTGACGGCCCGGATGACGGCATTGCGGGCCGAACTTTCCAGGATAGAGGCTGAACTTGAAGAAGTAGATCGCCTGGGGGTCCAAAAGGTTGAGGATGCTGAGATGGCTGAAGGACAAGCTGCTTCCCTGGAGATGAAGCTATCCGAGCTGGAGGCCACCGAGTTCAGATTGCAAGAACTGATCCGTCATCCCTCCCTGGGTATTCCTGTGCTGGAGGACATCTTCCGACGCCCTTTGCCGTAGTCTCTTTTCTTTATGTGCTCCCTTTTAATGCACCTTATGTATTCCAGGGCATGGCCCATGTAATCATGTGCTTTTTACTTCATAGTAATGAAAAATCTCCGTCCTGATTTTGAATGAAGACTCCATCTTGTCATTTTTTTCCTTTCATTTGCCCGTTGATTCTAGTCCGAGTGTATGAGTCACTAGGGCAGGAGAGCGCTCACGCCTTCAGGGAAGGGGTGAGGTGTTCACTCCACCGCACCGCGACTTTTTCTCAAGACTAGAAACGGCTTATGCCGGCCGAGAGTTCGGGGGACTTAGGAGGGCATAGTGAAACTGATGGATACACGGTCCTGCCGAGAACGGCCAGAACCGAGAACGGGTAGCGACCGGTCTTGCCGATGGTGACAAGGGTCGAAAGGGGTAGACTGTCTTGCCGATGGTGACAAAAACCGGATAGGTAGCGACCGATCTTGCCGATGGTGACAAGGGTCGAAAGGGGTAGACGGTCTTGCCGATGGTGACAAAAACCGGATAGGTAGCGACCGATCTTGCCGATGGTGACAAGGGTCGAAAGGGGTAGACGGTCTTGCCGATGGTGACAAAAACCGGATAGGTAGCGACCGATCTTGCCGATGGTGACAAGGGTCGAAAGGGGTAGACGGTCTTGCCGATGGTGACAAAAACCGGATAGGTAGCGACCGATCTTGCCGATGGTGACAAGGGTCGAAAGGGGTAGACGGTCTTGCCGATGGTGACAAGAACCGGATAGGTAGCGACCGATCTTGCCGATGGTGACAAGGGTCGAAAGGGGTAGACGGTCTTGCCGATGGTGACAAGAACCGGATAGGTAGCGACCGATCTTGCCGATGGTGACAAGGGTCGAAAGGGGTAGACGGTCTTGCCGATGGTGACAATAAACTGATAGGTAGCGACCGATCTTGCCGATGGTGACAAGGGTCGAAAGGGGTAGACGGTCTTGCCGATGGTGACAAGAAACCGGATAGGTAGCGACCGATCTTGCCGATGGTGACAAGGGTCGAAAGGGGTAGACGGTCTTGCCGATGGTGACAAAAACCGGATAGGTAGCGACCGATCTTGCCGATGGTGACAAGGGTCGAAAGGGGTAGACGGTCTTGCCGATGGTGACAAAAACCGGATAGGGTAGCGACCGATCTTGCCGATGGTGACAAGGGTCGAAAGGGGTAGACGGTCTTGCCGATGGTGACAAAAACCGGATAGGTAGCGACCGATCTTGCCGATGGTGACAAGGGTCGAAAGGGGCGTCGACGATGGTGACAAGAACCGGAGGTACGACCGATCTTGCCGATGGTGACAAGAACCGGATAGGTAGCGACCGATCTTGCCGATGGTGACAAGGGTCGAAAGGGGTAGACGAGACGGTCTTGCCGATGGTGACAAAAACCGGATAGGTAGCGACCGATCTTGCCGATGGTGACAAGGGTCGAAAGGGGTAGACGGTCTTGCGATGGTGACAAAAACGGATAGGTAGCGACCGATCTTGCCGATGGTGACAAGGGTCGAAAGGGGTATAGACACTAGACGTGTGTAAGTGGGATATCGGATGAAGACCCTCGCCCCGACCTCGGAAATGGCCTTTGGACGACGGATGGTTCATCACTATTCACCATTCATTTTTATTCACATTACTGACCTAAGCGCCCTTTCGGGTTTTCGCCGAAGCCAGCCCCCTCTTGCTTTTGCCCCGCGCCCTTTCGGGTTTTCACGCGGCGGGGTACCCGATTTTGCCTGCGACGCCCTTTCGGGTTTTCGCCACAGCTGGGTTATAGCCATTTTTGTACTTGACCTGATATAGGAGCAAGTCTGGCGGGGTATCTCTATTTTTAACCCCATATTTCTTTTCCTTCTTTTTTTCTTTTCTTTTTTTTTGTTTTTGAATTCGAGATTCAGAAGAACTGGACCGCGGGAACGCTGACCGTCCTTGTCGATGAGGACAAGGGTTGGTCTTAGGTTTATCTCGTCGACACTGGTTAAATGTCGAAGCAAGGACGTGGCTTATTAACAAGGATGTAGGATCCAAGTTCAAGAGTAGAGATCGACCGTTCTCGCCGATGATGGCGAGAGTCGAAAAGGGTTTATTCGTCGGCGTATGCTACTGCCGAAACAAGGATGGGGTTGTCAACAGGGACGTAAGGTCCAAGTTGAGGGTAGAGATCGACCGATCTCGTCGAGGATGACGGGGGTCGAAAAGGATTTGTTCGTCGGCATATATCACTGCCGAAACAAGGATGGGGTTGTCAACAGGGACGTAGGGTCCAAGTTGAGGGTAGAGATCGACCGATCTCGCCGATGATGACGAGGGTCGAAAATGATGTGTTAAAGGATTTCCGGCGGGACTTTGATGATTGTCCCTTTCGGAGTTTTATTGGGTGGAGGATAGGAGAGGCATTTGGGAAATTACCACTTTACCGACTCAGGCGCCCTTTCGGGTTTTCGCCGAAGCCAGCCCCCTCTTGCTTTTGCCCACGCGCCCTTTCGGGTTTTCACGTGGCGGGGTACCCGATTTTGCCTGCGACGCCCTTTCGGGTTTTCGCCACAGCCGGGTTATAGCCATTTTTGCACTTGTCCCGATATGGGAGCAAGTCCGGCGGGGTATCTCTATTTTTAACCCCATTTTTATTTTGACTTCTTTCTTTTCTTCCTCTTTTTTTTATTAGGAATGCGAACCGAGAGAGGGTAGCTTGATCGGGGCGAAATGCCGTTAACCAAGGAAAGGTAGCTTGATTAGGGCGGAGAGCCGCTAGCCAAGGAGAGGGTAGCTCGATCAGGGCAGAGTGCCACTAACCGATGAAAAGTAGTTTGATCAGGGCGGAGTGCCGCTAACCAAGGAAAAGTAGCTTGATTAGGGCGGAATGCCGCTAACCAAGAAAAAGTAGCTTGATTAGGGCGGAATGCCGCTAACCAAGGAAAAGTAGCTCGATTAGGGCGGACTGCCGCTAACCAAGGAAAAGTAGCTCGATTAGGGCGGAATGCCGCTAACCAAGGAAAGGGTAGCTTGGTTAGGGCGGAGTGCCACTAGACCAAGGAAAGGGTAGCTCGGTTAGGGCGGAGTGCCGCTAACCAAGGGGAAGGTAGCTCGGTTAGGGCGGAGTGCCACTAGCCAAGGAAAGGGTAGCTCGGTTAGGGCGGAGTGCCGCTAACCAAGGGGAAGGTAGCTCGGTTAGGGCGGAGTGCCACTAGCCAAGGAAAGAGTAGTTTGGTTAGGGCGGAGTGCCACTAGACCAAGGAAAGGGTAGCTCGATTAGGGCGGAGTGCCACTAGACCAAGGGAAAGGTAGCTTGGTTAGGGTGAAATGCCACTAGACCAAGGAAAGGGTAGCTCGATTAGGGCGGGATGCCGCTAACCAAGGAAAGGGTAGCTTGGTTAGGGCGGAGTGCCACTAGACCAAGGAGAAGGTAGCTCGGTTAAGGCGGAGTGCCATTGAACTAAGGAAAGGGTAGCTCGGTTAAGTTGGAGTGCCGCTAACCAAGGAGAGGGTAGCTCGGTTAGGGTGGAGTGCCACTAGCCAAGGAAAAGGTGGCTCGGTTAAGGCGGAGTGCCACTAACCAAGGGGGAGGTAGCTCGGTTAGGGCGGAATGCCGCTAACCAAGGAAAAGGTAGCTCGATTAGGGCGGAATGCCGCTAACCAAGGAAAGGGTAGCTTGGTTAGGGCGGAGTGCCACTAGACCAAGGAGAAGGTAGCTCGGTTAAGGCGGAGTGCCATTGAACCAAGGAAAGGGTAGCTCGGTTAGGGCGGAGTGCCACTAGCCAAGGAAAAGGTGTTCCGACCGATCACTCGGGGTGTGTCGGCTGCGCCGCATGATACAGCTTAATGTGTTTTCCATTGAGGGGAGAGAACTGGATGCCTCCTTTGTGGTCTACAAGGACGTAGGCACCCCCTTCATATACTCGGCAGACGATATACGGTCCGACCCAGTTTTCGACCAGCTTCCCTTTGGGGTTAGAGGCCATCACTTCTCTTCTTTTGACCATCACCAGGTCTCCTTTCTTGAACTCTCGACCCTTGACTAACTTGTCAAAAGCGCGGGCCATGCGAGCTTGGTAGAGTTGGATGTTTTGTTGCGCCCGGAGGCGTTTTCCTTCGAGCTCAGCGAGCTCTTCCAATCTTCTTTCTGCATTGGTCTGCTCCCCACTGACTAATCCGTGCTGGATGGCAACTCGCAATGAAGGAACTTCAAGTTCAATCGGCACTACAGCTTCCGACCCATAGACAAGGGAGAAAGGTGAACAGCCGGTTGGGGTCTTGTAGACAGTACGATAAGCCCAAAGTGCTTCGTACATCCTTTCTTCCCAATCCTTTTTGTTAGACTTGACAGTCTTTGCCAGTAACGTGCACAGTGTCTTGTTAAAGGCTTCTGCGAGTCCGTTGGCTTGAGGGTTGTAGGGGGACGATGTCCTCCAGTCAATTTTGTATTTGTCGGCTAGCCGATAAACCTTCTGGTTTCTGAAATGACTGCCATTGTCAGAGATGATTCGGCTGGGGATCCCGAACCGGAATATTACATTCTGCCGGAAGAATCTTGCAACTAGTTCTCCGGTCACATCTCTTAGTGCTACTGCCTCCGCCCATCTGGAGAAATAGTCTGTAGCTGCTAAGATGTATTTGCATCCTGATGAAGATGCTGGTAGTGGCCCTACCACGTCCGTGCCCCATTGAGCAAACGGCCAACTTGGTAGAGTGGGATGCAGTGGCACTGGAGGTCTCCTCGCCACATTCGCGTGTTCTTGACATTTCTGACAAGCCTTGGCAAATTTGCAACAATCATTAAACATAGTGGGCCAATAATAACCCAGCTTCTTTATCTCAATTTTCATTTTCGGGCCAGCCTGGTGTGCTCCAGCTGATCCTGCATGAACTTCTTGCATCACCTGTCCCGCCTCTGCTGAAGACAAGCAACGGAGTAGGACTTTCCTTCGGGCATCTGCCATAATTCGGAACAAGGTCCCGCTTCTCATCTCGTAAGAATCCTTGATCCTCAGGAGCTTCATTCTCTGTTCCTTTTCTTTTGGAAGTTGCTGGTGTTGAAACCAGCGTAGGAGATGCTCTCGCCAGTCGGGCTGCTGAACCCCTTCGATGACTGCTACTTCCATCTCTTGTTCGTCGATCGGGACCTCAATTACGCTGGGGACTTGTCGGCGGTTGATTACTGTTATATTCAGGCTTGTGTCTGGCGGGACTGCCAATGAACTAGCCAACTTAGCGAGGGCGTCCGCCTGAGCATTCCGGCCTCGATTGATGTGCTTGACGCTGATGAAGTAAAATCTTGACATCAGGCGAGTTGCCAACTGGTGATAGGGGAGGAGCTCTTGCTTTCGCACCTCGAACTCTCCTTCCAGCTGTTTTATAACTAGCATGGAGTCTCCGAATGCTTCCAGCATCTGAATTCCCATGGACAGAGCAATCTGCAACCCGATTATCAGGGCTTCATATTCTGCTTCATTGTTTGTGCATTGTTTGTTTATGGAGCAGGAAGTATGCACCACTTCTCCTTCCGGAGATTTCAGGACTATACCTGCCCCTGCTCTGACCCTGGATGACCCGGTAGCAGAGGTGTCAATTCTGGAAGCGCCATCAAAGTATAGCTGCCATGAGGAAGGCTGTACTTGGGCGGCTTCTAGGGTTTCATCCTCGGGAAGTTCCGGTTCCCACGGGCTTTCCCCGGGTATCGGATGTTCAGCAAAGAAGTCTGCAATAGCTTGACCTTTGATGGCCTTGCGCGGTACGTAGGAGACATCAAACTCCATAAGGATTACCGCCCACTTGCCTAGGCGGCCTTTGAGTGCCGGCTGGGACATAATATATTTCAGGGGATCCTCCTTGGACACCAAGCTGATTTCATGCGACAACATATAGTGCCGGAGTTTTTTGACTGCGAAGACTAGTGCCAGGCAGATCTTCTCAATATAAGTATATTTCTCTTCAGTTCTGACCAGTCTCCGACTGAGGTAATAGAGGGCTTGTTCTTTCCCTTCTTCATTGTTCTGGGCCAGCATTGCCCCCAGAGAATTATGTGTAGCTGCTATATACAGTATCAACGGACGTCCTTTCACCGGTGCGCCCAATACTGGAGGAGTCTTCAGATAGTCTTTTAGCTTGTCAAAGGCTGTCTGGCAATCTTCATCCCAATAAAAGGGAACATCTTTCATCATCAGCTTGTGAAAAGGCTGGCATCGCCCTGACAAATTGGAAATGAACCGCCGGATATAAGCCAGGCGGCCCTGTAGTGACCTCAGCTCGGAGATGTTCCTAGGTGGAGGTAACTCCTGAATCGCCTTGATCTTTGCGGGGTCTATTTCGATTCCCCGATATCGGACGATGAAGCCCAAGAATTTTCCGCTCGACACTCCGAACGCACATTTCATAGGGTTCATTTTTAGCTCATGCTGCCTCAGCCTCTGAAAAACAATCCGGAGGTCTTGCAGATGATCTTCTTTTCTTCTGGTTTTGACCACCAGATCATCTATGTAGCACTCGACCTTGTGGTAGAGCAATTCATCAAATATTTTGGTCATTGCGCGCTGATAGGTTGCGCCAGCATTTTTCAGTCCGAATGGCATTCTCTTGTAATGATAAATGCCTTTAGGAGTTCGGAAAGCAGTATGGACCCGGTCATGCTCCGCAATCCAAATCTGATTGTAGCCGGAAGACCCATCCATGAACGACAGGGCTTCATGGCCGGTTGTAGCATCAATCATGACCTCGGTTATTGGTACCGGGAAATCATCTTTAGGGCAGGCTTTATTTAGATCTCGGAAGTCAACACAAATCCGGATCTGTCCATTCTTCTTTTTCACAGGGACGATATTCGCCAGCCATGTGGTGTACTGATTTTCTTCAACAAATCCCACATCAATGAGCTTGTCAACTTCAGCACAGATTCGGGTGATGAGCTCCGGCCTCATACGCCGCGGCGGCTGCTTCACCGGCTCGGCTTCGGGGCTGATTGTTAGCTCGTGTTGTGAGACAGCAGGGTTTAGACCTGGCATCTCTTTATAAGTCCAGGCGAAGCAATCCCGGTATTCTAGCAGCAGCTGGATGTACAGCTCCCGTTCTTCTGGGGATAGTTGGGCACTGAGGAAGGTGGGCCTAGGGTCCTCCTCATCTCCCAAGTTGACTTCTATTAGTTCATCGACTGTGGCTTGGCCTCCGTCTTCTATCTCCGGAGGTGCCGGCTGGAGGTCAACGAAGTCTGGAATACCATCTTGAGGGTCGAGTACTTCGACTTCCTCGTCAGACACTGCCAGAGCTTCATGGGGTCCTCTTGCTTCTCGTGCTAGCGACTGTGTGGATGGATCTATTGACATATCCGTTGCCGTTGCAGCTCCCGAGGGTGAGAGAACAGCTTCAGTGCTTGTAGATGAGGTTGCAGCCATGACAGGCCAGTAGTTGTTTGCCGCCGGACTCAGACAGCATATTGGATTTGCAGCAGAAGTTGAAGGAGTCTCGCCTTCTGGGACAGTTGTATCTTCCGCAGAAGTGGCTTTTCCTTTTCCGGTAGCCGGCTCCCCTTGATTGGAGTAAACCAAGGCCTGCCTGATTGGTAGAAAGGGTGTTGAAGTCGTCATTAGTATGACCCCTGCGGAGGGAGAGACTTCTGCTTCTTGAGTATCTTCGGCTTCGCTGCTGCTAGCCGTATCAAATTCGGCTTGAAAGGCCGTTTCTTCAGGAGGGACCTGCTCCCAGCATCGGCAGGAGATCAAGGTCTCCATTTGTTGATTCCCGGATAGAGCCAATTCAGCATGCTCTGCTTCCGCCGGATATTCATCAAAGGTTGCCCCCAGAGGGCTATCTTCAGTTGGATAGAAGGTGGAGATGGTATCCACCTCGTACCGCCCACTGTAATAGTAGTCTTCCAGGGTGAAGCCCAGACCCGGATGTTGAGAGACACGTCTCATTTCTTTATCCAGATTTGCAGGATACCACATCTTCTGGAAAGCTTCCTTGCGTTTTTGAGGTTGATCGGGAGGGATGTGTTGCTTTTGAAACATCCTGGCCGTCCGATCAGTGGTAAATGCCAGGCCCTGAACAGGAACCCGCGGGTTGGCTAGATCCTCAGGGAGGCTGCAGTCTGTGTCCTCCCGAGTGGGATGCTCCTCAGCTGTATAGAACAAGCTGCTGGGCCCATCTTCTTGTGTCACCTCCCAGGCTTTGAAAGGTTCGACAGTGGGATCATTGAGGCCGGAGACTGGCTTGGTGAGGCCGGCCGGGACTCCGATGCGGTCGTGCTGTCGATCAACATGCACTTCCTTAGCTTTGGGGTATAATGCTGGGGGTGTCACCCTGCCGACATTTCCAGAAGCCGTGATGTGGGAAACCACCTTCGGCTTGACATATCCGCGCGGCGGTGGTGGATACCAACCGTCACCCGATTTGTTCTTCGATGCCCCTACGGGGGCTCCATCTTCAGAAACCTTCCGGGGAGACCCCGTATATAGGTTGGCGTCCGCCAAGTGACATTCAAACACCTCGAATGGGTGGATGTCAGCAAATATCCTCTCCTCCTTCCCCTGGAGGCTGTATTTGATACATTGGTGGAGCGTGGAGGGCACCACCATATTTTCATGCAGCCATGGGCGGCCGAGCAGTGCTTTGTAGGAGGTGCGAGAGTCAATGATATGAAACTGCACCGTTGTGGTGAAATCTGCCAGGGTCAGTGTGAACTCTGCCACTCCCATAGACACTTCACACTTTTGGTTGAAGCCAGCGATACGCATATCCCCGACTTTCTCGAGATGCACATTAAAGTGGTACCTCTCGTATATTCTATATGGCAGGATGTTGACTGCTGCACCAGGATCAACCAGAATCCGGTTCAGTTCTCTTCCGTTCAGGTGCCCTTTCATATATAGCGGCCTGTTGTGACTGGCAGTAGGTAGTAGCATGTCTTCTGGAGAGAAGGTCATACTGGCTTCTGGTATAGCCTCAGCTATGCAGGCTTCAAAATGAGCAGGCGTCTGCAGAGCAGTGATGATCGCCTGTCGAGTCTCTTCACTCAAAGAGAGAATTTCCCAGATCGTAAATCGAGCAGGGAGCTTCTTGAGCAACTTCATTATTCGGCTTCCAGCCCGGACATTGGAGAGCTTCATCTCTTCAGCCCATCTGGGCTTGGGGAGGTTTTGATTTGTGGGTCCAGACGGACCTGCTTCACCTTCCTCGGACTCGGCACCCTCTTGACTGGCATCGGCTGTCGGGTCTTCTTTATTAGCTGCTGTAGGGCAAGCCCCATCTGCATTTGCATCCTCAGTAGATTGCGCTGGCTGCGGGTGAATGACCCCGGGCGTAAGGTTAGCCTCCTGACAAGGCTGCTTCCCCTTTGACATCTTCATGAATTCAAGGAATGAAGGGACTGTCTTGCCCCCAGTCTTGCTGTATAGACCTGACGGAGGAGGGATTTGGACTCCCTTAACTTCCGGCGAAGGTGTCTTGTAGGGTTGCTCCCCTCTGAACATAATGTTGTGATTGGGTGGCGGCTGGCGCCCCCATTTCCGGCCTGACCGAGTGGCATGTGCAGCAGTTGCGGCCTCGGCCTTGCCTCCCCCAACATGGGGTGTGAAGCAAATTTCTTCTTCTTCCTCTTCTCCGGGCAGGTTGAAGAGTGCTGACAGGGTATTGCAGGAGACGACCTGTGTTTTATGGGCCCCAGCGGCCTTTCTTTTCTTCTTCTTTTGCTTTTTCTTCTTTTTGGTTTCTGCAGGTGCTTGCCCCCAGAACAGGTTGCTCTCTTGAGGTGGTGCTGCTTCAGCTTCCTCCCTTTGCTTGAGTGAGAGTTGCTCCAGCTCTTGCCATGGGACGTGGTCCCGTACCAGCAGAGGTTTCAGTTCGGGCTGTACATATTCATCTAGCCCTTCAATTAAGTGTTGCAGTCGAAGGACCCCAGGATTGGTTTCCTTGATTACTGGCAGCGGAGTTTGTCTCCTCCTGTTAGGCGTATGTATTCTGACAGCTGTAGGTGGAGTGACCCATACGGGTGCTACCACTGGCGGAGCAGGCCGGGGTGTAATGCCACGGATATGTGCCCCCTCTTTTGGGCGGGGTGCCCTCTTCTTCTTGTGCTTCACAGGGATTTGCTGCCACCCCTGCTGCTCCTTCACGGGCTCCAGGAAATGGATTTCGTAGGTGCTCCGTGTGCTTGCTTCAGAGATCTCCTCAGGTAATGCCTGGTAGAGGGAGACCATGTTGACTGCTGCTCTTCTGGGAGGAGCTTCATGTGGCTGAGGAGGGTCTACTTTGTACTCTCCCAGCTCTATTTCATTCTTCTTCACCATTCCTTCAATGATGTCTTTGAAAACATAACAGTCTTCGATTGAATGTCCCAACATCTGGTGGTAGGGGCAGAATCTTGGACTGTCTCTTCTTTTGAGGTCTTCTGGTCTTCTCGGCTCAGGCAGAGTGACCATACTGTATTCTGTTACCCAGTCAAACAGGATCCGGGTCTTATCCTTAGGAAAGGAATAAGCCTTCTTCATTTTGTCCCTCAACGAAGGACCTTCTTTGTCATCTGGAGCTTTTGCAGGTTGCGGGGGAGCCGCTTTCTTGCCTTTCTCCTTCTGTTGTTCGAACGCCTTGATATCAAGCGCATTCGCTTCTTTAGGTACGGGGCGCCGTTCCGCCACCTTGCCTTTCTGGGCTATGCTGGCAGTTGACGTCGGGACAGGCTTGGCTAGAAAAGCTTCCACCTCAGCCACGACATTATTCAGCCGGTCGAACGACCGTATTTCCATACCAATCATCTTTTCCAGGACCTCCCTCCTGAGATTTTGCTTACATATTTGCACAGCGTCCTCCTGATGCGGGGGCCGCTTACATCTCATTCCGAGGTTCCTCCACCTCTTGATGTAGTCAAGGGCTGTCTCATCTGCCCTTTGTTTTGTTGAATAGAGCTCGGCCACTGTGACCTCCCTCTCTGTGACATGGAATCTTTCTCTGAACTTCCTTTGCATATCTGACCAGTCATTAATTGACCCGGCCGAGAGACTGGAATACCATTCGAAAGCGAGCCCCGTCAGCGAGGACCCGAAGAATTTCAGCAGGTATGACTCGTCGGTGGCCAGATCACCCATAACGGTCATATAATATGCAATATGCTCTTTTGGGGAACCTTTCCCGTTGAATTTGTCAAATTTGGGCGGCTTGTTGACTCCCGGGGGAAGTCGTTTAGCCGCATGGTGTTGCGGGTAGGGCACCCGATAGGCATCGAATGCGACGTAGTCGCCTTCGCTTTTCTCTGCGAGCTTCAGCTCGATCATCCTTTCCACCATCATCCGGTTCACGACCGTGGGGTCGACCGGTTCTGGATAGAAGTGTGCTGGCTGCAGGTATGGGGTGACCAGGGTGGTCGCCTGTGGAGGATGCAGCAGCGGGGGTGTTGGGTGCACCTGAGGAAGCACCGGAGGTAGCAGCGGCTGAGGCTGTGGCGGCCGCTGTTGTGCTGTCGTCACAGTTGGTTCTGACGGCTGTGGTAGTGTATAGAGCGGTGGAGGGTCGTCTCGACGAGCCGCTCCCCGGGATGATTCACCCTGGACTTCGGGTGGTTTAGAAGCCGATGAGTGTTCAGTTTTCTCCATCAGCTGTTTCTTCAGGGAATCTATTTCCCGTTGATATTTTTGCAGCAGCATCAAGACTGATGGATCTATAGTGGTGGGGACACCTTCTGTTGTCTCCCCGGACGTACCCTCAGGCAGGATGTCGAGGAGTACGTCGTCTTCTTCTTCCGTCGTCACCACATTAGCGGTCAAGACGGGGGCTTTATCATCCCAGTGGAGGTAGACCTGGGGCTGTTTCTCTTTCATCATTGTCAGAAGCCCTCTTGCTGCTTCTGTCCTGCGGGTAGTTGGCCCCGGCCGTACGGCCAATTGAGCCAGTTCTTGGGGGTCTTCAGGAGCTCCCCATATCGGCTGGGTACACCAGCCATGTTGCAAGTGAAAACCTGCATCCTTCTTCTTTGTCGATGGACCCTCCGCCTTGCTTGTTGCGGAAAGGTCAACCTCTCGAACACGGAAACCCTTCTTCTTTCTTCCCGCTCGGGGAAGTCTTCACCGGCTTCGATCTCAAAGCCGTCATCGTATCCATTATCGTCGACCGACGACATCCTCATTCTGTCTCTTATATCTTCTTCATCTGCCTTTGATGGACAGTAATCTTCTTCAGTGGCTACTGTCTGCATCAGCCGCTGCTGTCCGAGTGGGGTGTTGCCCAATCCTCGGAAATAGCTTCTGACCAGGCAGGCCATTTCTTCTCGACCCCGTTCTTGATGTAGCACGGGGGATAGTGGTCGGCCTCCAGAAGGAGGGATATAGGCCAGCCGAGCTCTGTCGGCTGGATGTTGGAATCTTCGTCCCGTGACTGGGACGTTGGCTTGGCGGGCAGCAGCCCGGAAACTTCTGCGGCGCGGGGGATCCGCAACCACTTCTTCTTCATTCGTCGGGGACAAGCCCCTTTCTCTTCTCGCTCCCGCCTCGTCGTTCATAGGACGGCGGCGGATGGGTGTCAGATGGTAGGCAGGTCGGGTCCGCTTGGGAACCCACACCTGTTTGAACTTTTTCGGCTTGAGTGCCGAGCTTCCTTGGCCATAGGGGCCGGCTTCTTCTCTTTCTGCCCTCCTTCCAGCGAGGGCTTGATAGGTGTTGTGGACAGGGATGTTGGGGATGACTCGGTCTGGGGTCACCCGCGCCGTGTGCCCGTTGAGGAAGACACGCATGCCTCCCACCAGCATTGACTTCCCGGACTGAGAGACAGTTCCGGTGATCACAGCAGTGTTCTTGCGATCCTGGCGACGCTGACGTCCTCCAGAGCGTCTGTTGATGACAGTGGGGTGCGTCCCACGTACAACGTGGTGCACCAGGCAGCTAGCGGCCGGGGCCGGATTCTTGAGCGAACCATCGCAGCAGGGAGCCTTCAGAGGCTCCACTTCCTTCACGGTTTCCTCGACAGGTTCCGTGGCTTCGACTTCCAGCATGTCGACAAAGGCCAACCCCAAGAAGTTGGGGAAGCCCACAGCAGGAGGAAAGCTACCAAATTCCATGGGCACCGCCAGGTACCCTTGCGCGTGTCTGGCGACGATCGCAGGACTGAAGCCGACGCCGGTTATCCCGTGAGTCGTCATTGTTTGCACTGAAATATCAAACAAGGCGATAATCAGTAGTCTTTGAGAGGGCTTCGAAGCCCGAGTATCTCGGCAAAGAGATGAAAGGTGACACTGGTCCCACCGGGCGTGCCAGACTTGTTTGCGACCTTTTCTTTCTTTCCGCCTTTTCGTTCGCGTATCGATCAACCATTTAACTAACTGGTAGTCAACTGACTGATTGACGACGCGGGCGTGCCAGTCACATGAGTGACAATTTTATTGTGCGCTCATTCTGACCCATATCGGGCGAATGTGAGGTTCGGTCGGGACCAGCAGTCCGCCATACCGTAAAGGTTATGGCGTTAATTACATCCCCCACGAGGAGGGAACA
Organism: Amorphophallus konjac; assembly: GCA_022559845.1. Classification (NCBI taxonomy): domain Eukaryota; kingdom Viridiplantae; phylum Streptophyta; class Magnoliopsida; order Alismatales; family Araceae; genus Amorphophallus; species Amorphophallus konjac. The sequence goes on along the minus strand of CM040126.1, from coordinate 213,534,763 downwards.
CCTTTGATTAATTGCCGAGATATCGGGCTGTCGAAGCCGGATTAAAAGGAGCTACATGATGATCATGAGGAAGACATGCAGGATGCACATATTTATCGTATAGCAGATGTATAGTTCATGGAATTATGGACCCTCGGTACGTGGCGGAGGATGTAGGTCCGAAGACCACCATCGCGCATGACGAAGACTTCCGGCCGGGCGTAACCCGGTCTTCTGTCGATGCCATTTGATATACCCGAGGATCTATGCATGCATGCACACAAGACATCCACACCTAGATTACACATGAAGATAGTGTTATGAAACGGTGGCGATCAGCCGCATTTACTGCCCTTCACTGAGAGGAGGAAGAACGGCGCAAGTGTAATAGCGAAAGCAAAATGCTTAACGGATATGACAATGAATACGATGATAATATGACCCGGGCTCGCTTGGCCATCCTTTTTTTTTATTCACCAATTACGGCTTATTGACATCGCCCCCGAAAGACGAGACTTACCCGGGGTGAATGAATCACTAGAGTGGCATGACGCTTCAAAACCGGGGTGACTACAAGTGTATAAGAACGCTTACACGGCGCGGTCACGCGTAGGTATAGGGGTTAATACGGCGCGGTGACCATGTGTATTGAAACGGCGCGCAAGGGCTTGGGGGCGCGCCGGTTTAGGGCGCGCGGGAAAGGCGCAAAGGAAAAAAAGTTGGAAATGAGTGTGGGGTTAATCCGGCGCGGGGGGGTACCGCGCCGGTTAAGACCGCGCCGTATTAAACCTGTTTTGTTGAATTATGAACCCTTTTAAGTTTGTTAGACTTCATGGGACCCTTTCTTGAGTTGTTGGGCCAGATGATTGTTTGATTGGAGTCCACGGCCTTCTGGAAATGAGGGGGGAGGTCAGTGCGAGGTTCATACTCGAGCACTGAGTTGATTCGATTCGGAGCGATCATTTTATTGACATAATTATCTGGAGTCTGTCAAAAATTTGACAGCATCTCCCCTGAACAAACAGAGTTGCAGGGGAGAATCGGGGTCATACTCACTAATGGAGCAAACCCCTAAATCACCGGTCTGCCCAAAGGCGGCCAGCATACCCCACTGGATAGGATACCCCGAGGACAAGCCTGCTAGGGGCACCAAAGCTCCACAGGGGAAGAGATAGAAGGGCGAAGTCACTGATGATGAGGACGACACCCCGAGGGCTAGCCTACGAGGGGTGAAGGACTCGTGGTCAGTGATTCGTCCCATGAAGGGACTGACCATTGGGAGAGTGGAACTCCGAGGACTAGCCTACAAGGAGCACACACCCCCTGGTCTCGATCGGGCCTTGGTCTGTCGGGGTTGAGTTCGTTGACCCAGGCCCCCTTCATTATTAGCCATGGCTTCGAGAAGACGCCCACCATGAAGAGGTAGGGCCCTCGGTCGCCCGGCAACTGCAGGAACTAACGGGGAATGTCCCCCTCCCCGGGTGATTGAAGTGACAGGGAAACCTCGGAACGATGCAGATGGCCACGAAGAACAAGTAATAAAGGCCTAAGTTAGACAGACCCCCGGCAGGGACATATGCTCGAACAGTTAGAAAACAATATTCAAGGGGATAGACCCTATACATGGCAGACAAAGGCGCGCGCGGAGGCACGGCTCCATCCGAGAGGAGAAAGGGACGCAAAGTCCTTAAACCAAACGTAAAAGAAATGAAACGAAAGAAAGCCCCCGGGGAGGAGTGTTTCTGTAGCCCGCGATGATTCGGGGCGTGATATGAATCTCGAGGAAACCGGGATCGGCCCTACGTAAAGAAGAACCCTGACGCGCATATCAGTATAAATAAAGATAGAGAAAGGGGAGATCGTTCCTCCAATTTATTGATTCAAGCATCCACAGGCATGCATACATATCACCATCCCTAAGACAGGGAGGATTTAACATTCGCACGGCGAGATTACAATTCCGGCACCATTGTTTGGTTGCCGTTTAACGATATTTAGAAGCAGAGGACGCCCAGGTCACAATAACAGAGAGAAGATGGCAGAAGAAATCGCGAAGAAGGGGGGAGGGGAATCGACTCATATCATCGTCGCCCCTCCCCTCCATCGCTTACATTCGATGTGTAGAAGCTTAGAGGAAAAGGAAAAGAAATGCGGAAAGCAGGAATAGAAACGACCCCTGCCCACCTGTTCCTCAGAAACAGAGTATCGTAGATGCCGGCCGACGCTCGCCCCTTCAGAGAAGAAAACCCTCCCTCTCTGTATCTCCTGAGAAAAGAAGAAACTCTCCCCCGTTTCCCAGTTGCCTTCTTCTTCTCAACTGCCTCACTCTTTTCTTTCTTTCTTTCTCCGAGAGCCCCTTTCTTTTTCAATCGAACCTCGCCCATATATATAACAGGTTGGAGGCTCTTCATCCGGCGTGAGCTTTTGGCGCGCCGAGAGGAGTCTTCATCAGCTTATCGCGCCGGTTTAGGCGCCATCAGATAGGGTAGCTTGCGCGCCGGGATGAGGGCGGAAGGTAAAGGGGGGCGCGCCGGGATAAGGGCTGAAGGTAGGGGGCGCGCCGGTTTAAGGGTATGAAGGTAAGGGGGCGCGCCGGGATAAGGGGCATTGAATGAGGGGCGCGCCGGTTTAAGGCGCGCCGGGCTAATGCTTCTCATGCGCTTCAAGCCCGTCGATGAGTCCGGGGATGATTCCGGGAATCACCGTGAACATTAATCTTGCCAATGCTCCTCGAAACTTCGACGAGGTGTCTTGTAGAAGCTCCCAGGTTGACGTACGGCCCTCCTCGAGACTCCTGATAGCTTTGATTTGATCATGCGGGCTTTCCACTGACACGGCCTTTGGCTCCACGATCCATGCTGTTGGCTCGGTCTGGCTCGTGCCCAAAGCTCCTTAGGGGGTGATGTAACACCAAGGATAGTTCCGCCTGAGCTGGGTGATCATTCGGCCACCAATGGGCCCACCTTGGCAGGGCCGTACCCGTGCCGGATGATCGGGATCTTCTGCCGATAGAGCTTTCGGTCCTCCGTCTTGGAGAGCCGGGGGAACTCCTTCATCTTCGGGAGAACCTCTTCATATGGTGGGGAAACCACCGGATAGACCGTCGTCCTAGATCGGACAACGGGTGTAGTGTATGCGGCATGACAAAGTCGATGCCGGTTCATTGGGCAGGCTTGGTCGCACTGCCGGTTGGTTGTGGATTCATCTCGGCTCTCCTGAGGTGAAGTCCCCGTATCCATACGGAGTGACTCGAGGCTCTGGCAGCTTGAGAAGTCTTCAATATGTTGATCTGCATCGGCTTCCGTGCTTCGGTGTGCCGGGTCATTTGTCTTTATTGGCTTGGTCGCTAATGATCATATTTTAGGTGCCAACAGGACACCCCTCTCAAGGACAATCTTCCCAAACCCCCTCAACCCACCCATCTTCCTCTCCCTACCCCAACCCAACCCCAAACTAGACCTCCACTACTTCCCTTACCAATCCCAACCCAAGCCCATGCTTGTTCACCACCTCGGGTGCACCACACACCAGCTATCACCATCACCCCACCCCGAAATGACTGTCCCAGCCCCTTGGTAGAGGAGACCATGGCCCACACACCCACTCAAGAAGAGGTGGGTACCAATCCAAACCCACCTCCCGCCATAAAGAAAATCCAAGAGCTTCCCATTCCATTCACCTCTCCTAGCCCGGTCCTTCAAGAACTAACCACCACGACTCATGGCACCCTGACCGTGAATGAGTCCACACTACAATGGCTCAAGTGAGGCCCCACCATCCCTATTTCACCCCCACACCTCTCACCCATGGGGCATCAATCCGAAATTGTGCCCCTCCCCTCCTTTCACACCACGATCCAATCCTACTATGAGGTAGAGGGTTGGGATGGTCTCCTCAAGGGTCTAGAGTGGCAATTAGACTTGACTTGCTTGTTGACCCTAGGGGTGGACCGACCCAAGAGCCTTGACCTCATCCACCCATGGGTCGGGTCTATCACCTCGGTTTGCACTGCTGGTTGCTACACTAGCGACCTCCTTTTCCTTCTTCCCATGGTGGAAGAACCCATCTCGGTCCACTCCCCTACCATTGAGATCACAAGGACATTGGCCATCCCACCCACTCACTACACCGGCCCAATCATCCCAATAGATGTGGATGACCCACCTTGTGAAGACCTTGAGGACATAGAGCACTTCTCCCTAGGAAGCCCAATCCATGACCCCTATGATCCCTTCCAATGGGAGCCTAGTTACCCATGTGACCCACCCACCTTACCCACAACCCACCTTTCCCTACCCCAACCAACCATGTTGGACCAAGTCCACCTCTTTCAAGACTCGGGCCACACAAAGGGAGCCATCGCCATAGGCAACATATGCCTAGGAAGCAAGGAAGAGCCCCTCTCCATAATGCCCACCTTCCTAGATCCCTTCGACCCTTTCACATGGAAGTTCAAAGGCCGTCCCACATCCATACACATGGAAGTCATCTTTGGGATAGGAGTGCATAAGTCTTGGCACAACACACCACTTGGCATAATTAGAAAGTCAGGTCCATTCATTCACATCACCCACATGTCAAGTAGGAAGCATGAGTGGTCCCTATTTGGGTGTAACAGTCCTCCCCGATTCAGCATTGGTCTTATGTATGCCAGGAGCCTTCATGGATGTCTGGGTCCTTCGGCATTCATCACACCCACGCATAAGCGGGACACCTATGGATGCCCCGGTCCTCCCAAACCATTCAAAGTATTCATAACATCAATGCACGATAGGTCTATATGTGGTTGTCCTGGACCACCTTTGCATATCACACATTTCCCACTCACACTGCATCATAGTGCATGGCATATGCATCCAAGCAAGCATCAAGCAACGAGCGGTGAGATTTACAAGAAGCAGGCAAAAGCTCGTAAGCGTCGCTTGGAATTCCAAGTAGGCAACCTAGTGATGGTGACTTTGGAGTGGCTCTACCCTAGGGTCACCTCCACATCGAGGGCACGAGGACTTGGACCTTCCCAAGTTCTGAGAGGCTTTGGCAACCCGACTTACAGGTTGGACTTACCGATGGGTTTTGGGATTCACCCCACTTTCCACGTGGCGAACCCGACACCCTCTAAGGGCACCGCGGTGGATCCCATTGAGAGCTTCGAGCCTACCCCAACCTTTATGAGTGACACCTCGGAGAGTCTCCACAAATCAGCATGTGAGTCCGACGTGTGCACATGGAGGTAATACTGGACAAGCAAGATGTCATCACCAGTAAGAGGGTGTGTCCGAGCCACCTTGAGAAGTTGAAGCGCTATCCCCCGGCTATGGACGCGGGGTCAAGTTAGGAGATCGTGGTTTGTCTGGAGCTGCTTGGGTGTACCACTTCCCCGGTGGACCCATACTCGACGGGGTCGAGTTCTCCCTACCCCGGGGGTATGATGGGGGCATCCCTTGCCCCACCACATTTTTTCGAAGCTTAGATGGATCGACGGCATGTGCCATTATGTTCTTCACATTTTTCTGAGTCTATCCATGTAATTTTTATATTTTATTTGAGTCATAAACCATGTAATTTTCTTTTTATTTGAGTCCAGTACCTAGGTATAAGGGTTATTTACCTAAGTTTAGTGTCATTAGATTGTCTAGGCTGGTTAATGGGCCCACTTCAATGGGCTAGGCCCATGGGCGCCCCCACCTGGATAGAGCTGGTCAATTGTTAGTTTGCCAGGGTCAGTTCATCATATGAAAAGTCCAGTCCCTATAAATACTCCCCTTCACCCCCTCATTTGTAATCTTTTGGTCAATCAAAAAAAATGAGTGCATTTTAGTGTAATTGGAGTGGATTCTCCATCTCTCTCTCTCTCTAAGGGGTGGATTCCCCTCCCTCTCTTCCCTCTCTCATCTCTCTCTCTCTAAAGGGGGCCGCCCCCCATTCTCTCTCCTCCCCTCCCAACCACTTCCTCTCTCCCCTCCCCCTCCATTAAAGCCACTCCGACTTCCCACAACCCCTCTCTTTACTCCACCCCATCCCCAAGAGATACCCCTCCAATCCTTGCTCTACCCTCCAACCACTAACTACCCTCTCCCCTTCCCCAAGCACCTCTCTCATCTCCCAAGGGGAGAATCCCATCTTCCCAATCCCCCCTTTACCTTCCCCACACACCTCTTCTCATCCCCAAGACCAGAAATTAATCCCACCCTTAAACCAATTTTCAAGTACCCTTTCCCTCTCACCCTTCCAACCCAAATTCGCAGCTCTCCCTCCCTCCACCTGCTAGACCCCCTTCCAGCCCCCATTCTCCCCCTCCCTCACCCTTGTTTGCCCCCTCCCAGACCCCCTCACAGCTAGGGGTTGCCCCCACACCCATCCACCCAATTTCCCATCCCTTCTACCCCATTCCCCACCACCTATCACCACTTGCAACTCTCAGGTCGCAGGCAGCAGAGTACCAGCAACTTGCAGAGACTGCCACGTCATCACCAAGAAGCGTCAGCGGGCATACCATATACCGGTGGAGTCGTCGTCCAGTATACTTCGCAACACAGGTGGTCCCGCCTCCGTCTGAGTTCGTGGCTGCCCAAAGGAGTCTTCACCGTCGGACTGCGCACTTCCTCCCTGGTAGACACCCAACTGTAGCTTGCAGATGCTACCACGACCAGTACCTTGAGAATATCGGAGCGGCGTTTGGCTGAGACTTCTGCTACGAGTCCCCTTTCATCTGCAAGAAGCAAAGTGTCGTTTGAAGCCCGAAGCGTAAAGTTCCAAATTTCCTACCCCGAGTGCGCAGGTCAGTCCAAGTGGAGATAGATTCGACCTTCTTCCACTCTTCTGGCCCTCGCGGTCTACTCCGACCTCCGCCGGTGGCCCCGTGGGTCTCCGTTCGAAGAGAACTCGACCACAAACGCAACGATCCTGGTATTGCTGTCAACGGAGCACGGGAGTGGTTGTGACAGTCTTCCCTTCCAACAATAGCGATCCCAACACTGCCAGGAGTAGAGTGCAGTAGTCTAGATCCCGACCCTACCTCGGCCGTCGTCATCATCAAGAAATTCCCCAATAATTCGGAAGACCTCCTGGGCCAACCCGAGAGATTTTGACGCTGGTTTCGTCAACAAAGGAGTTCGGGAGAGCTCGTGGCAGCACCGACAGTGACTGCCTATCCGACTATTCCTGAAGCTAGCAGAACCGGGGGGCTCGGTAATTCGGCTTCTAGCTTAGTTTTTCTCCCACCCCGCCTGGCCGGCTGACCACCCCTCCCTGCGTGGAGGTAGTTTTAGATGTAATTTTAATAAGTCCCCGCCCCGAGATCCCCCTCCTACGAGAGGTGTAGTGATTGTAAGTTAATTTTCAGGCGGAAGCTTCATCGACGCGGCATGCGGGTAAGCCCACGCTTCCTCGCTCGCCCTCATCTCCGACTGGGATCGGCGTCTTCACGCCGATCAGGTGAGCTTCGAAACACTTCTCATTGCTGGCATTTAATTGCTTAGTTTAGTGTTGCTTTTGGTTGCTCCGTCGACGGTGAGAGAGTGCCCGGTCTAAAATTGTCATCAAATTGAGCGACCACCGCGGAGCGAGTTGTGAGAGAGACCCTACAACCCACGCCCTTGGCATGCTGGCCGCCCATGAAATTGGGCATCCCGGACCCTTAGGGGTTCAACCTCAATCTAGCCAAATCCCTTGGAGCATCATAGTCCAGCCCCAGACCCTCTCCATCATCACCGGGTTGCCCACGGGCACATGTGTGTGTTTCACGGGTGAGTCCGCTAGAGTGGGTTCGTCGATCCATTGCTTGCTTGTGAGCATAGGTCCAAGGTGCATTGGCCTTGTGGCTATCACCCCCAAGGTGGTGTCACATCATCCCCCACTTAAGTGAATTTGGTCCTCAAATTCAATGCATTAGTTTTATGGAGAGTGATTATACTCACAGTTGAATAGTTCAGGAAATCTTTTACGCATAGCTTCTTATGTCTCCCTTGTGGCTTCTTGCTCCAGGCATTTATTCCATTGAACCTTTATGATGGGAATAGTCTTGTTGCGAAGCTGACATACCTCTCGATCAAGGATTTTGAGTGGTCTTTACTTGTACGTCAGATCCTTTGTATCACCATATCATTAAGACTTATAACATGAAATAGGACATAGACATACCTCTTAAGCATGGACACATGAAATACTTCATGAACGCCAGATAGTTGTGGAGGCAATGCTAGACGATAAGCAACCTTGCCAACCCTTTCAAGAATTTCAAAAGGGCTGATGAATCTCAGAGTAAGTTTGCCTTTGATGCCAACTCTTCGGATACCACGACCTGGAGAAACCTTGAGAAATACATGATCTCCCACTTGGAATTCCAGGTCTCTTCGCCTGATATCAGCATACATCTTTTGTCTATCCTGATCCATCTGGAGTTTTTCTCTAATCAGCTTCACCTTCTCGGTTGTATCTCGAATAAGGTCAGGGCCTAGAAGTTGTCTTTCTCTAACCTCATTCCAGCTTATAGGTGAACGACAACTCCTCCCATACAGTGCCTCAAACGGTGCCATTTGAATGCTAGATTGATAGCTATTATTGTAGGCAAACTTTACCAGAGGTAAGTGGTCGTGCCAACTTCCACCAAAATCAATTGCATACGCCCTAAGCATATCTTCTATCACATGATTAATTCTTTCAGTTTGACTATCGATTTGTGGATAGAATGTAGTGCTGAAATTCAACCGAGTGCCCAATGAATGTTGTAGCCCTCTCCAAAATTGAGACGTGAATCTAGGGTCTCGATCTAAAATTATGGTAACAAGTGTTAGGTCCCAAGGGGTGCAACTGGATCTAGAAGGGGGGGTTGAATAGATCCTTTCAAAAAACTTTTGGCCTAATTAAAATCTTAGCTGATTAAAACCACAATCATTGCAATCTAATTCTAATAGAGCACTTGACATAATGCACATTGGATCTAATAGCAATAGCTCAAAATAGAACGGCAGAAGACAGTGTACAGACTGCTGAGGTCGACACTCCCAAGTGGTGAGGTAGACACTACTTCAACGGATCACAGCTATGTGGAGAGCTGAGGTCGACACTGCTATGTAGTGAGGTCGACACCCCTTCAGAGACGGTTAAGAACTAAGTGAGATCTATTGCACTGGACAGCAGGGATCACAATATACATCAACTAAGTATGAACTGACTTGCGATGTGTGTGTGCTTTTGTGATCGGCCAGAATCTCATATATTGGGATTGGCTGCTCATCGAACCACTAGTGTGTGTGTGTGAGCAGTATGTTAATGTGTGCGATAGAAAATAATCAAGATTGCATACATTGAAGCTAGCACACAAACTTGTGAATGGGGATAGAAAGATGGAGCAGTCACACAAGAGGCACTTCCCACTACATAGGGAATTTTTAAGGTGGTTCGGTTGCATCCCCGCAACCTACGTCTACCCCTCACTGAACCTGGTGAGGCTTCACTGCACGCTGTAAACGCAGCACGACACAAGGACAACACCCCATTACTGATTCACAGCTTCTACAAGAGGACCCCATCCTCAATGCTGATTCACAGCTTCTAATGTTTGAGATGAAAACAAAACAAAAAGAACAAGAAAAGAAACACTAGCTGAGGCTTCAGATAGAGATCTGGAAGCTGGTGGCTGTAGCTTCAAATTCAGATCCGAAGATCTTTCTTCAAACTTAGATATCTGCAGGGCTACTCTTCTCTCAAGGATGATCTCTCTTCTTCTTTTCTCTTTTCTCTTCACTCTTTCAGCACTGGACCGGATTGGCCAGGTGCTAGGCTGCTAAGGCTATATGGCTGCTCACTCTTCAAGGCCTCTCTCTTTTCTTCTTCTTCTCTCTTACAGTATTGGACTGGGATGACCAGTGCTGGGCTGCTCAGACACTCCCTTTTTCTTCTCACAGATTTCTTCTTGGATGCTCAAGGGACGTGACTATCTTCCAGGGCAATAGTTACAGCAACTTCTCCAATAGAAGCTTCAGGTCTATTTATAGGAGCCAGGCAGAAGGATTTCCCTCCAAGAAAAATTGCAATAGAACCGATTTCAAATTTAAACCCTGACCTTCTTTAGCAGGGCAAGGCTTTATCCACCAGTCATAAGGGAGCAGTGCAAAGGGAGATAATTTTCCCTCCGAAATTTTCTCTTGGCTTAAGGCAGATGTTCTGCAGGGAGTTGACTTGAGCTGGATGGCCTTTCAACCCTATCCTAGGATAGGACAGTGGCTGGCAGAAGGTAGACTATATTTGATGTCACGCCCCGAGCCTTTAATTACAGCGGAAGACTCGCTCGGAGAGCGTAAACAGCAGGCATGGTAAGCCTCTTGCAAGCAAGAATCAATCAGAGCGCGAGACAATCACACAAGTAAATGCAATTGCACATGATTTAATCAACTTCAACTTCCACTTCATATCATAATGCTCAATATTCAAAGATACAATCACTAATTTGATTTTCATTCTACTAGACTCAAGAAATAGGAAAATTACATTGACTCAATCTAGACATTATAGACTTCCTAAGTCTTCGCTCATCATTAATCGCTCTCGGATCCGCTACTTGAATAATCCGAATCCGAACCCGACTCACTTTCATTTCCTGAAAAAGAGTGGAAATAGGTAATGAGCACACTTGCCCAGTAGGTATCTTCGCATCAACATGAAGGCACTATTAAAGTGATTATCATTTTCGCTCTAAATAAATAAGGTAAAATCATGCAATGCGATGATCATGCGATTAAATCAAAGTAACAAGACTATCATATACGATGGAATGAGAACAAGAATGAACTAGTAAGAATAGGACAAGACATGATATTGGCCTTTCATGAACAAGAATATATCGAGAATGTACTAGCAAGCCACATATTCCTCACTTTAGCATCTTATGCTTATGAGCAAGTGCTTCGTGAATTTCTGTGGAATATCAAGCAAGAATGTCATGTTGTGCCGTGGATCTTCACTTATTTATAGAAATAGTACTCCCAGCGCAATGCGACACCAGTAGCATCATACCCCATGGTTTATAAAATAGTATGTTTCCGGCAATCAACCGAGGGGACTAGCATAGAGCCCTTGAACACAATCAGTGCTCGATCGCATCTTCAGTTATAAATTAAGCTACTTCCACGCAGTATAACAGTAAAGTATGGCCAAGAATATAGCACTTCCAACAATTCCATGATAACTAAAATCAATGAATGAATACTTCAACATAAGAATGTAGGAGTCAAGAAATAGACTTTAAACAATGTCATGCTCATAGAAATAAATCGACAGCATAACGGTATTTTCCTTAACTTCCATTTCATTTAGATCAATTTAAGCAATATGGCAAGTTCTAGATCATCAAGGTTTGTCTAGAATCATTGGAATATCAACCCTTGGTCAAACCTTGGGTTAACATACACAAGCTATGTAACGGTCGTTAACTGGGCCGTTACACTATGTAACGCGCCACTAATGGGCCGTTAAAATGATCAGAGTCTAGAAAGATAAAAATAGACTCAGAGGAATGTGACGGTCTGGCACTGGGCCATTACGTGAGCCTGACGGTCCAGTTCAAGGCCGTTACATTTCAAGAATCAGAAACCATGATAGTGCATTTCTAATTATTGGGCTTTAATGGTACAACCAACTCGGCGTCCTAGTGGGAATCCCAGGCTCGCGGAGAATTACGGAGGTCTTGAAACAATGATTTCCTAGTCCATTGGAAGGAATATCCAATAGAGAGGTCCTCATGTCCAAGATTGTGTTCCTATAGTGCAAAGTGTGAACTAATGACAACATACCGGAATATGTGCCATGTACTTATGGAATTGACTCTATTGACAGAGAGATATGTATACTCAAATTTGAAAATCATGCTGAAAACTCCGTCAATACAATATTAAAAAGTCGTTCTTTATAATACAAAACTATATAATTTGGCTTCAAAAATTAACATAACTTAATAAAAAGTGAGACCACAAAACATGCAATACCTATCATGAATGATCAAATAACCTTAAAATCACATGATCAGGTTAAAACTTAGGTAACTAGGCTTTAATTATAATAAGATTGGCAGGTTATATTCTGTCATAGGGTTGACAGAACACATGATATAACGGTCTGGCGAGGGGGCGTCACAGTGAAAGTGACAGTGAAGATCCAGCCGTTACATGAATGTAACGCGTCTGTCTAAGCGCGTTAAAAATAATAGTAAAATTCAAATATCACAGAGTGTGTAACGGTCTGTCGTAGGGCCGTTACTTGAAAGTGACGGTCCTATGCTAATGCGTTACAGTATCTGCTAACAGAAAACTAGATAAGGCATAAAGAGATCGATTCATATCATGTCTATAATCAAAATATCATGAGTTCCAAGACATGATAACGAAGTATAGGTTATCTATATGCATGGGTATTGATGAATAGATGGATAGTCAAGTCTTTAATCTTTAGTTAGGGCTAAGAGAAACATGATATGCATAGAGCCAATAAAAACATGAAATTGATGAGCTAGCATGCATGAAATCTAATCAAAACAGAGGCTCTTAGTCCTATCAAGTTGTTTTTGCCGTTCATGAGATAACCTACCTCTTACTTAGACTGTAGTTCCTGAATTTGGTAGAGAACCTTGCCCTAGATCTCCTCCTTCTTATGTGACTTTTCCAGCAACTTCCTTGGGCTCTAACTCTACGACCTCTTGACCTAAAGATGTGAAATTAGGAGGGGAGTTAGTCTAAAGTATTGTGAACAAATTATTCTAAAGAACGTACCTGAGATAATGACTCCTTACCTTGCTTCCTTACGCCCAAAAAGTAAGGGTCGCACAGTTCAGAACTATGCCCTATTTATAGAGTTTAGACTAGGTTTTGAGGATTAGATCGAGTTTAGAGTCCTTGTTTCATCAAATCCTAATCCCTAAGAGTCCTTAGAGTCTTTACAATCCTTCCCAAGTCGATCCCTAGTGGATAGGAACATCAAGTTCCAATATTTTCATGAGTTCCTTTGCTTACGGAACTAACAGGTTTGTAACGGACTAGGACCTACGCGTTAGGGTTATGTGGCGGTCTCGCGATAGACCGTTACATTACTCGTTCCTAGAGTTCAAAGGAAATCAAACTCTTTTAGTTTTCTGGTTCATAGTGTAACGGTCGAGACACCGTGCGTTACACGGCTGTGACGGTTAGGCTATAGACCGTTATATGTGTCGTGGATAGAGTTCAAACAATTTAAAACTCTTTTGATAATTATCCATTAACTTATCTTATATATTCTAGTATTTATCCTTAATATCCATGGATAGACTTAATTACCTTCTAGAATGTGGGCCAAACTTAATGGGCCAGAGTTAAAACCTTTTGGACTTTAATTAAGTGGGTTGGGTTAATTGATTAACACCACTTGGCCTCATAATGACTTATTAATTTTAAATAAACTATTTATAAATTTATTTAGGCCTTTATAAATTCTTGAAAATTATTTAAAATTTCTGGGGCACTACACCCTCCCCCACTTAGAAGGAATTTGGTCCCCAAATTCAAAACATGTATTGAGGAGAGAGTACTTACAATTGAATAATTCTGGGAATCTTTTCCGCATAGCCGTTTCGGTTTCCCATGTTGCTTCATATAGCCATGTTTTCTTCCATTGGATCTTGACCATGGGAATAACTTTATTTCTTAATTGACGCACTTCCCGATCCAGAATTTTGATCGGTGTTTGCTCGTATGTCAAGTCTTTCTGAATCTCTATATTGTCATAAGTGATAATGTAGTCTGGATCATATACGTACTTTTTCAGCATAGAGACGTGAAATACGTCATGAACTCCTACTAACTGTGGAGGTAAGGCCAATCTATAAGCCACTTCACCGACCCTTTCAAGAATTTCAAATGGGCCAATGAACCTTGGAGTTAGCTTTCCTTTGATGCCAAATCTTTGAATATCACGACCTGGAGAAACCTTCAAATACACATGATCTCCTACCTGAAACTCCAAGTCACGTCTTCGATTATCCGCATAAAACTTTTGCCTATCTTGTGCCATTTTCATTCTTTCCTGGATGAGCTTTATTTTCTCTGTATAATCTCTGATAAGGTCGGGGCCTAGAAATTGCCTTTCCCCTATTTCATTCCAACATATTGGTGATCGACAACTTTTCCCATATAGAGCTTCAAAAGGTGCCATTTGTATGCTTGCTTGATAACTGCTGTTATATGCAAATTCTACCAGAGGCAAGTGATCATGCCAACTTCCTCCAAAATTAATGACACAAGTCCTGAGCATATCTTCTACCACCTGATTAGTTCTTTCTGTCTGACCATCAGTTTGTGGATGAAAAGCTGTGCTAAAATTCAATCTAGTCCCCAGTGAATGTTGTAAACTTTTCCAGAATTGTGATGTAAAACGTGGATCTCTATCTGATATAATAGAGATAGGGATACCATGTAGTTTAACAATTTCTTTGATGTATAATGCTGCTAGAATATCCACAGACCATCGACTTTTTATTGATATGAAATGTGCAGATTTAGTCAATCGGTCTATGATTACCCATATTCCATCATGTCCACCTCTTGTCTTAGGTAATCCCATAATGAAATCCATTCCTATACTTTCCCATTTCCATTCGGGAATATTTAAGGGATGTAATTTTCCTGCAGGTATGAAATGTTCCGCCTTCACTTGTTGGCATGTAAGACAACGAGATACAAAATCAGCTACTTCCCTCTTCATATTGGGCCACCAGAAGTTTCTTTTGAGATCTTGATACATCTTGGTACCTCCTGGATGGATGGAGTACTTTGATTTATGTGCTTCTTCTAAGATCAATTTCTTTGTATCCTCATGATCCGGTATACACATTTGGCCCTTGAATAGTAATCTTCCCTCATTAGAAATAGAAAAATCCGGTCTTTGTTCAATATTAGCCTTAATTTCCAGTAAAATTGGATCATCCTCTTGTAACTTGGCCAAATCCTCTATCAATGTAGGTTGAGCTCGGATATTAGCTATGAAGCAATCTTCTTCCTTAATATCAACCTCTAAATCCAACTGGGCAAATTGAGGAATAAGGTTAGTCACACTAATCATGAGACTTGATAACATACCAATTGGTTTTCTGCTAAGTGTATCTGCTACAGCATTCGCCTTGCCAGGATGATATTGAATAGCAAAATCAAAGTCCTTGAGATGTTCTAACCACCTCCTTTCCCTCATATTAAGCTCTTTTTGAGAAAATAAATATTTCAAGCTCTTGTAGTCTGTGTAGATCGTGAACTTTTCTCCATAAAGATAATGACGCCAAATTTTCAAGGCGAAAATAATTACTGCTAATTCCAAATCATGTACAGGATAATTTTCTTCGTGACGTTTCAATTGTCTTGAAGAATAGCAAATCACCTTTCCATCTTGCATAAGGACACACCCTATGTCAATTCCAGATGCATCCGTATATATCTCAAATCCAGCACCCTCTATTGGTAGCGACAAAACATGGGCTATTGTAAGATGATTCTTAAGACTTTGAAAACTCTTTTCACAGTCCTTCGACCAGATAAAAGGATTTTCTTTTCTAGTAAGTCTAGTTAAAGGAACCGCGATCTTTGAGAAGTCCTTTATGAATCTTCTATATTAACCTGCTAGACCCAAAAAGCTTCTGACTTCAGATACAGTCGTTGGTCGGCTCCAATCTCTGACAGCTTCTACCTTAGAAGGATCCACAGCAATCCCTTCTTTTGAAATAATGTGGCCTAGGAATGAGACTTCCTTGAGCCAGAATTCACACTTATTGAGTTTGGCATATAGCTTATGTTCTCTAAGTGTTTGCAAAGCTATCCTTAGATGTTCTTCATGTTTTTCTTTTGTCTTGGAGTATATCAGGATATCATCGATGAAGACGACGATGAATTGGTCTAAATATGGCTGGAAGACACTGTTCATAAGTTGCATAAATGCTGCTGGGGCATTAGTTAAACCGAACGGCATCACCATGAATTCATAGTGGCCATAACGACTTCGAAAAGCCGATTTATAAATGTCCTCTTCTTTGATTCTAAGCTGATGATAACCTGATCTTAGGTCAATCTTAGAAAAGTACTCAGCTCCCGAAAGCTGATCGAAGAGCTCATCAATACGCGGCAATGGATATTTATTTTTGATTGTAAGCTGATTCAGTCGCCGGTAATCGATGCATAATCTGAGAGAACCATCCTTCTTCTTGACAAATAGAACAGGGGCACCCCAAGGGGATGTGCTAGGTCTAATGAAACCCTTGTCTAGAAGTTCCTATAATTGCTTCTTTAGTTCCTTAAGTTCTGTGGGAGACATCTTGTAAGGGGCTATAGAAACAGGTGCTGCACCTGGAATGAGTTCAATGGTAAAGTTTACTTCCCTCCCGGGTGGTAAACTAGGTAGTTCGGATGGGAACACGTCAGGGAATTCATTTGCAATAGGAATGTTTGCTAGGATAATTTCCTTAGATTCGGTGACAATGACTGAAGCAAGAAAAACTTCACATCCTTTCGAGATAAGTTTGCAGGCGTGAAGAGAAGATATAATGGTAGGATGCTTCTTGTATTTGATGCCAAGAAAAGAAAATCTTGGAAGACCGGGTTTTCGGAAAGATATAATCCTATTTCGGCAGTTGATGTAAGCATCATGGTCTACAAGCCAATCTACCCCTAAAATGGCATCATAACCTTTCATATCGAGGCATACTAAGTTTGCGGGGAGATTGTGTCCTTCTACTACCACCTCACAATCGGGATAATACTTGGTAAGCTTAGTTCCAGATCCTAAAGGTGTAGTAATAGCGAGATCTGAAGGTAGGGGAACTGATGCAGTTGGTAAGGTGTTTACAAAAGTGGTGGAGATAAAAGAATGAGAAGCACCAGTATCGAATAGCACGAATGCAGGACGAGAATAAATTTGAAGAGTACCTTCCATGAGCCCATCATTTTGATCCCTGGGAGCTTCTTCTTCATCAATAACTGCATTGAGGCGAGCCTGCCTCCTACGTCCTCCGTTATTTGATTGATCTTTCATAAGGGGGCAATCTGGCACACGATACTCCCTACTTCCACAGCGCAAACAAGCACCTAGGCGTTCTTCAGCCGAGTGGCCAAATTTCTCGCAAAAGGTGCACGCCGAGGCGACTTGCTCCTTCTCTTCTTTAACCTTTTTACTATTCTTTTGGGAACTTCCACCGTTCCCGTTCCTTGATCTTTTCTTGTTATCACGGCTTTTGTATGGTTCCGTGATGCTAAACTTCTCCTTTTTATAATGCCGATCTGAGCGCCGGCTGGATTCCTCTCCCTTTCCTTTCAACTTTTTGACCTTCTCTAAGGTCCTCTCGCATAGATATGCCCTCTGAACCATCTCCGCGTAAGTGCGGATATTTTGTGTCCCCAGTTGCGGAATGAAACCGGGCCGTAACCCGTCCTAATCTACACGATGAGCCATTCGAAAAATAGGGTACCTGAGAGAAAATAACAACTTGTTATTTCTCATGAAATTGGAATGAACAAAATAATTCTTAAAGCTAATTAGTTATCTTATCCCGGGTTCTACCCAATCCTCACATGGGTGTGGAATTTCTTCCTTAGTTCATATGTAGGGGTCCTTAACCTTGGACTTATCCTATGACATGACTCTTTTCCTAAGTCCTAAGACTTAGGCTCTGATACCAACTTAAACTGTCACGCCCCGAGCCTTTAATTACAGCGGAAGACTCGCTCGAGGAGCGTAAACAGCCGGCATGGTAAGCCTCTTGCAAGCAAGAATCAATCAGAGCGCGAGACAATCACACAAGTAAATGCAATTGCACATGATTTAATCAACTTCAACTTCATATCATAATGCTCAATATTCAAAGATACAATCACTAATTTGATTTTCATTCTACTAGACTCAAGAAATAGGAAAATTACATTGACTCAATCTAGACATTATAGACTTCCTAAGTCTTCGCTCATCTTTAATCGCTCTCGGATCCGCTACTTGAATAATCCGAATCCGAACCCGACTCACTTTCATTTCCTGAAAAAGAGTGGAAATAGGTAATGAGCACACTTGCCCAGTAGGTATCTTCGCATCAACATGAAGGCACTATTAAAGTGATTATCATTTTCGCTCTAAATAAATAAGGTAAAATCATGCAATGCGATGATCATGCGGTTAAATCAAAGTAATAAGACTATCATATACGATGGAATGAGAACAAGAATGAACTAGTAAGAATAGGACAAGAACATGATATTGGCCTTTCATGAACAAGAATATATCGAGAATGTACTAGCAAGCCACATATTTCTCACTTTAGCATCTTATGCTTATGAGCAAGTGCTTCGTGAATTTCTGTGGAATATCAAGTAAGAATGTCATGTTGTGCCGTGGATCTTCACTTATTTATAGAAATAGTACTCCCAGCGCAATGCGACGTCAGTAGCATCATACCCCATGGTTTATAAAATAGTATGTTTCCGGCAATCAGCCGAGGGGACTAGCATAGAGCCCTTGAACACAATCAGTGCTCGATCGCATCTTCAGTTATAAATTAAGCTACTTCCACACAGTATAATAGTAAAGTATGGCCAAGAATATAGCACTTCCAACAATTCCATGATAACTAAAATCAATGAATGAATGCTTCAACATAAGAATGTAGGAGTCAAGAAATAGACTTTAAACAATGTCATGCTCATAGAAATAAATCGACAGCATAACGGTATTTTCCTTAACTTCCATTTCATTTAGATCAATTTAAGCAATATGGCAAGTTCTAGATCATCAAGGTTTGTCTAGAATCATTGGAATATCAACCCTTGGTCAAACCTTGGGTTAACATACACAAGCTATGTAACGGTCGTTAACTGGGCCGTTACACTATGTAACGCGCCACTAATGGGCCGTTAAAATGATCAGAGTCTAGAAAGATAAAAATAGACTCAAAGGAATGTGACGGTCTGGCACTGGGCCGTTACGTGAGCCTGACGGTCCAGTTCAAGGCCGTTACATTTCAAGAATCAGAAACCATGATAGTGCATTTCTAATTATTGGGCTTTAATGGTACAACCAACTCGGCGTCCTAGTGGAATCCCAGGCTCGCGGAGAATTACGGAGGCCTTGAAACAATGATTTCCTAGTCCATTGGAAGGAATATCCAATAGAGAGGTCCTCATGTCCAAGATTGTGTTCCTATAGTGCAAGGTGTAAACTAATGGCAACATACCGGAATATGTGCCATGTACTTATAGAAATGACTCTATTGACAGAGAGAGATATGTATAATCAAATTTGAAAATCATGCTGAAAACTCCATCAATACAATATTAAAAAGGCATTCTTTATAATACAAAACTATATAATTTGGCTTCAAAAATTAACATAACTTAATAAAAAGTGAGACCACAAAACATGCAATACCTATCATGAATGATCAAATAACCTTAAAATCACATGATCAGGTTAAAACTTAGGTAACTAGGCTTTAATTATAATAAGATTGGCAGGTTATATTCTGTCATAGGGTTGACAGAACACAGGATATAACGGTCTGGCGAGGGGGCGTCACAGTGAAAGTGACGGTCAGGATCCAGTCGTTACATGAATGTAACGCGTCTGTCTAAGCGCGTTAAAAACAACAGTGAAATTCAAATATCACAGAGTGTGTAACGGTCTGTTGTAGGGCCGTTACTTGAAAGTGACGGTTCTATGCTAATGCGTTACAGTATCTGCTAACAGAAAACTAGATAAGGCATAAAGAGATCGATTCATATCATGTCTATAATCAAAATATCATGAGTTCCAAGACATGATAACGAAGTATAGGTTATCTATATGCATGTGTATTGATGAATAGATGGATAGTCAAGTTTTTAATCTTTAGTTAGGACTAAGAGAAACATGATATGCATAGAGCCAATAAAAACATGAAATTGATGAGCTAGCATGCATGAAATCTAATCAAAACAGAGGCTCTTAGTCCTGTCAAGTTGTTTTTGCCGTTCATGAGATAACCTACCTCTTACTTAGACTGTATTTCCTGAATTTGGTAGAGAACCTTGCCCTAGATCTCATCCTTCTCTTGTGACTTTTCCAGCAACTTCCTTGGGCTCTAACTCCACGACCTCTTGACCTAAAGATGTGAAATTCGGAGGGGAGTTAGTTTAAAGTATTGTGAACAAATTATTCTAAAGAACGTACCTGAGATAATGACTCCTTACCTTGCTTCCTTACGCCCAAAAAGTAAGGGTCGCACAGTTCAGAACTATGCCCTATTTATAGAGTTTAGACTAGGTTTTGAGGATTAGATCGAGTTTAGAGTCCTTGTTTCATCAAATCCTAATCCCTAAGAGTCCTTAGAGTCTTTACAATTCTTCCCAAGTCGATCCCTAGTGGATAGGAACATCAAGTTCTAATATTTTCATGAGTTCCTTTGCTTACGGAACTAACAGGTTTGTAACGGACTAGGACCTACGCGTTAGGGTTATGTGGCGGTCTCGCGATAGACCGTTACATTACTCGTTCCTAGAGTTCAAAGGAAATCAAACTCTTTTAGTTTTCTGGTTCATAGTGTAACGGTCGAGACACCGTGCGTTACACGGCTGTGACGGTTAGGCTATAGACCGTTATATGTGTCGTGGATAGAGTTCAAACAATTTAAAACTCTTTTGATAATTATCCATTAACTTATCTTATATATTCTAGTATTTATCCTTAATATCCGTGGATAGACTTAATTACCTTCTAGAATGTGGGCCAAACTTAATGGGCCAGAGTTAAAACCTTTTGGACTTTAATTAAGTGGGTTGGGTTAATTGATTAACACCACTTGGCCTCATAATGACTTATTAATTTTAAATAAACCATTTATAAATTTATTTAGGACTTTATAAATTCTTGAAAATTATTTAAAATTTCTGGGGCACTACATTTGTAGTCTTGTGGCAGGGGGACAGCTTTGTCCAGTGTATACTTGAAGACAGACCAACTGAACAGTCCTTGCATAGGACAGAAAAGATAGTCTGCTGGCAGAGAGGACTTTCACAGATTTGGTGGCAGACCAACCCTTCTCCAAGAAGATGTTCTGAGTTGTTATTATGGGATGGCAGAACCTCTGACCTTGGTACCTTCTTCCAGACCTCAAAAGAGGTGTTTTTGGAGGTTTGCGCCTGGCATTAATGCTCTCTGGATGATTTACGAAAAGGCAGATTTGTTAGAGTACTTTTGAGTTTATTCTTCAGTGAGGTCGACCTACTGAGAGGTGAGGTCGACACTGCTTTGAGAACGAGTGATTACAACGGCTTCTGGAAGAGCCTGAGGTCGACCTTCTTTAAAAGTGAGTTCGACACTGCTTGCGCTGGTTGCTTCCCAGAGTGCTGGTTGCGATCATGCGGTCGACACTTCCTGATGGTGAGGTCGACACTGCTTGCGCTGCCCGCTTCCTAGAGTGCTGGTTGCGATCGTGAGGTCGACACTTCCTGACGGTGAGGTCGACACGCCTGGTGACGAGGTCGAGACAGCCATGAAGAAGAGCGTTTATAATGCTTTCTGTGAGAGCCTGAGGTCGACAACTTGTGTAGGTGAGGTCGACCTGTCTTTGAGCCACTTGGGCTTTTCTTCCTTCTATTGAAGGCCTGAGGTCGACACTTGAAGGCCTAAGGTCGACCTGTCTTTTAAGTTCTGCTTAACCTTTGCAACTAACTTCCACCATATGCATAGCTCCTTGTCCTTGAAGTTTTTCCCAAACATTTTTAGCTTCATATCAATATGGGGAAATCCCTTCTCACCTTAGACAGACCATGTACAACACTTCAATGTTTGAACTGCCATTTCTATTGCTGATCTTGCTGTTGCTTGCAGTTGCTTCCCAAGTCTACTTGGACTTGGTGCCTTGATTGGACAGTGCCACTCTTTGACCCTGAGATCTTTACATAAGAGAGTGTTTTCATGATGAGCATAACCTGGGAGCATCAAAAACATTATCATGAACATTAGAGCATAGTTGAATCAATTCAATAGAGTTGAAGTGAATAAAGCTCAAACATCATCAAAATAACATATATCCAACATTCTCCCCCTTTTTGATGATGTCAACTATGTGTCCTTATGAGTCACCTAAGCAATGGAATCATGAAACATACGATGACTCAACCAGGCTTTTCTCCCCTTTAAATAGATGCTGACTCATCAGGACATTTCTCCCCCTTTGCCATCAGCAAAGAGGGCTTAAATTTAAGCCAATTACTAAAATAAAAGATGAGCACATGGAGTCATAAACATTCAAATGCATACCACAAGTAAGCAGATCATAAAAGTTGTTAAAAACCATGTGTACTGAAGCAGCCTAATGCAGGAGCAGATTGTTGTGTCCCCTCTAATTGTTGGGTCCCAAGGTTTTCAGTAAGAGAAGCATGTGCAGAAATATCCAGGGTTAGATGAGGCAAGTATATGTAGGATATTTGGACAGTTAAGAGAAGCAATGTGAGATCAGTTTGATAGCCAAAGAACTGATTTTGATTTCAGGGTTTTCGAATTTTTAGGTTATCTGGTTTTTAGATTTTTGAAGTTTTATATGCAATGCATGGAGGTAGGAAAATGCAAACCAACTAAATACATGAGATGAACTTGATACCAATTGTTGAGAGAGGAGATGTTTTCAATGCAGCCAGGAGCATGGATTAACAAGAAATCTGGACACAAGGATCAGATTAAAGAAATCTTAGGATGGGAGATCTTCAGTCTGAAGCCAAGTACATGAATACAGAGTTACAAATGTTTCAGAATCTCCAGTTATAGAACTCCAAAGATAAAGCCCCTATATTCAGATCGATTTAACACTGATGAGTTCTTAGTTTCTCAATAATAGGCATTTGACAAAATCCGCACTCAAATTTAATAGAAATGAACCAGAATTACATATAAAAGCCATGTTAACCTCCTTTAAGCTTACTCATCCGATTCGATTAGCCCCTTTGGAGGAAAGCTATATTTAGTATAAAGGTTAAACACCTTGTTGGGTCCTGTAGTGCAGGAACACAGATCTAGAGGGGGGGTGAATAGATCCTTCTACTAAAAACTATGTCCAATTAAAAACACAAACTAGCGCACATCGGAATTAACAAGATTGATAAGATAGAGGAATTTAATGCTACACAAGTTAACTAGATTCTCTCACTCTCTCCATTCACACTTGATCGCACAAATAAGTATAATAAGCTAACCATACCATCACACAATTCAAACCATAGGAGACGAGGATTTTTAAGGTGGTTCGGGACCACGACGGGCTCCCTACGTCCACCCCTCACCAAATCGGTAAGGCTTTCTCCACACGCTGCAAATGCAGCAAACACGGGGATTTCTCTTCACACACACGGGATAAAAACCCCAACACAAACATGCTACAAAAGTAGCACATACACACAGGGATTTCTCCCCACACGCACGAGGCAAAAACCCCAACACACACGCGGATATGCTCCGCACCAAACGATGCACAAGCATCAACTCAAACCACTCGGAGAAATCATTCTCCGAACCCACACACAGAAAATCTTTTATAGGTTTGTAACAAGCTAACGAATGAATGCTTTAAGCCCAAAACATGTGCTAAAGACCAAAACAAGAAAGATTCAACAAGCACAAGGCTCCCCCTTCAATTGAATCTCCGGCTCTTCTTGGTTTGATGTCGGATGATGGCGATTTCGGAGTCCTCGCGTTCCTCTCTTCGATATGTTTCTTTTCTTCTTCTACCACGATCTCCAAATCTCCATGGAAGTAGATGAAAAGCACTTTGCAAGAGCTCCACCACATTTTCCCCCCTCTTCTTCACCTATACGAAAGAACAAAATGAGCATTAGGGTTCAACTCCTCACAAATTCATAACTATTATATATACAACTCAAAGAGTGGGGAAAAGATACATAAAACCTTCCTAAAACATGTTAGAAACACCCTAATATGTTTAGGAACCTTTGGGGGTGGTTTGGTAAAGTTTCAAGGCCAAAAGAATAGGTTTAGATCGGATTCGCAACTCCCATAACGTAAGTGTCGACACCTGGTGTCGACACCGGCAAGCTGGACATGCCAAAACATCAAAAACAGAACTCTGCCAGATAGGTGTCGACACCTGGTGTCAACACCTACACCCACACACAAGATACATGAAAAACAAAACTCTGGATAATAGGTGTCGACACCTTCTGGCTGCCTTGCTGCAGCCAGGACAGATTCAGCAAGGTGTCGACACCAGGTGTCGACACCTTCTGCCCAGCACAAAGACTACATAATGCAGTCCAATGTAGTC
This sequence comes from Amorphophallus konjac, assembly GCA_022559845.1. Classification (NCBI taxonomy): domain Eukaryota; kingdom Viridiplantae; phylum Streptophyta; class Magnoliopsida; order Alismatales; family Araceae; genus Amorphophallus; species Amorphophallus konjac. Next base: position 213,510,486 of record CM040126.1, on the reverse strand, counting down.
TAAGAAATCTTCAACCCCAATTGAAAATTTGATTTTTCCAAGTGAAAAACATGCATTAGAAGGTCTTCAAAATATCAGTAAACCTTGGATTCAACAAGGAATATGGAGAGTTAAATGAGCAATATGCTACCATGAGACTATCATGAGAAACATGCATGAAGGCATGAAAGCACAACCTCAACCTCCTCCAATTCAAGCACACAAGGTAGGTAATAGATATTACCATGATCCACTTGATATGGGAGGGTTTAAAAGTCATCCTTTAACCTGTAAAAACATGATAAACTAAGAGGTTAGATGATAATCAAAACTCATGAACCAAGCATTAACTCTTTGAACTAGTTCACATAAAAATACATCATTGAACTAACTCAACCAAGTATTTGACATCTCATATCAATTAAAAAAAATACATTCCACCAAATGACAAGGTTTTGTTAGGATAAACATGGATCTCTCAATCACCAAATATAACGACACGAGAGCTCAACCATTCAATCACAAGGCAACCAAATATTCAACAACAAAATGCTTCATCACACAAGTGTTAACAATTATGCCAAGTGCAAAGCATGCATAATATCATGAAACCACATTCATTCAAATGGCATTCTTGTTGATTAAAAACTAACATTTATGAATCATTATCTCATGAGGAGCATTGATATAAACTTCCCAAATTAAATTATCATGAGTCCAAGAAACGAGCAAGCATCATTGAAATCACATCCATCAAATTTTAAGTTACAGGGTTGAGGATATTTCAAGCCCAAAAGTCTTATGAGGAAAACGCATGAAAATGCCCAACCAAGACTTTGAAAAGCTATTTGATGAAATGCATGAAATGTAGAAGAGTCAACACAATACAATGAGTGAGTCAACTCCCTTTTTCAATAAGATCTTCATTGATGCACTCCTTTGAGTTCCAAACATGAATCATGAATTTTTATCCTGCAAATCAAAATATTCAAGGCATGAGATCCTTAAATACAAATCATTCATATGACTTTCAAATATGAATAGAGTTAACTCCCTTTTAGAAGAAGTGCTTCATTGATGGACTCCTTTAGATTTCAAGTATGAGCCATGAATTTATGTTCCTATAAACCAACATAACTATAACATTAGTTCTTTAAACACCAAGGGTTCACATGACTTTCAAGAGTGAACATTGACTCCATCTTTCAACTCATCAAATTAAGATATAAAACATGTTGCTCAATGAAACACATACACACACAAACACAATCGTTTTGATATCATTGAAACCAAACACGAATTAGGGGATGCAACAATCTCCCCCTTTTTGATAATGACAAAATGATGTGTGTGATAATACAGATTTTGCAATACATATTTTGCAAAGCATTTGCAAACATTGAGCATACATCAAACATTTGAGTATACACCAATTCTCTCATTCTCCCCAAGATAACATCATTCATAAAGCATTGAGCACACACCAAACATTCTCCCCCTTTTTGACATCTACAAAAAAATAGGGGGTTATGTGACATGAAATGAACATGTTAGGCCAAAGGATATGATTCCAATTCGAATGCCAATTGATGCTAAGTAGGGGGTCAAAGATATGATACCAAATGTTGATCAAGATAGAGGCACAAACACATGCAATTTCAATTCTCGAAGTGAGATCCTCGAAGATATGATACCATTTGTTAGTTGAACTCATTTTGGCATTTATGCAACATGAAGTGTTCAGAATATGTATTTCAAAATGAACTATGCCAATTGTTGAAAAGTATGGATTTATTCAAGATGATATCATGAGTGAACTAGATGCATGCTGAAAATGTCAAATATGCAAAGATGCACACGATGAGCGTCATCTTCCAAATGCAATGAATATGCACTATGTGAATGCTAATCATGCAAGATATGAAGCTATGCACATGATGACTTCTATCCTTCAAAAGTAAGGTTTATGCTCAGAATTAGACTCAAGGGGAATGCATGAGCATGCAAGCACACAAGCACAATCGTCATGCACACATATAGTACATATAGTAACTCCCCCTATATGAGGCACGGGTTAATAAAAGAGCATGTGATTCAAATTCAAGAATGTAAGGCATGAAGCATAACTAAGAGATTTGTGTATACACAACTAGGAGTACTACATAAACCATGAATGTAGACAAATTCATAAAATACATACATCACAAAAATGCCCATGTGAAATGTGAAGAAATGACTAATGAGCTTCAAAACATATGGATTTGTAGATTTTCTGAAGAACACTAGAAGGTAATCTCTTCTCTATACTTTCACTTTAAATTCTCGACTATCGGTAGCTTCGCACAACCCCTATTTTGTTTCTTTTAATAGACTTCACCTTTGGGCGCGAGTTTCCTCATATGTCTCAATGGGGATTCCCGGCTACTTGGATTCGTCACACATATGGATTGTTGTTTCTCCTTTCGACATGAGTTTCCTCCTTTGTTTCAGGGGGGATTCCCGGTTACTCGGATCCACATACCACTTATTGAATTTTTGTGGGGTAGGTAGCTTTTTCCTCACGATTACTCTTTAATGTCCATGTAGAGATTCAAGTTCCCTTTAAAGTGTTAGAAGGAATTTCTTAAATCCTTATGCATTAAAGTCATTAAATTCATTGTGTGCAAGAGTGTGAGGGTAAAATTTTATTTTACATGTATAAAATGAATTCGACAAGACACGGCTATGACTCCCCCTAAATGTATACACGGTCGAAGTCAAATCCTCCCCCTTAATATATGACATGTATCACATATGAATAAAGTCACTGCATTGCTGTTTAGTAAGGAGGTAAGGCCTTAGAAAGATCAAGAAATGGTTTCATAGTGTAAATACTTACAGGCATGCAAGGATTCATGAAACATTCATACAAGCATTCATGAGTCAAGATAGACGATTATCATGAAATATATGCATATGCTCTATATGCATGAATATGCAATATTCATATTTTTGTCATTTTATATGCATAGTATGTGAATGATATGCAAAGATGCCAATGCGATGCAGAATGTCAGATTTTTATTTAAAAGTTCTAAATACATTGCAAAATTCAATATGGGTGCAAGATGCAAGTTTTCAACTTTTCATATGAATGATCTAAATGCACCTTATGAAGTTTCTAATGTATGTAACTTATAAAAGCATGAGAATGCAATGCAGGATGCACTTTTTTTTTTTAGAACATCATGACAGATTGCACAAGGAGACATACATATTCAAATGATGAGCAACAACTATCTTCCAAGACTTGCCCTTTTTGAACAAGGGTACACAAATGATCAAAATCAAGCAGTGCACCCAAATTGTTTTCAGAAATGTTCAAAAATAGATTTTCAATAACATTTCAAAATCTTAGAGTATCATCCACAAACCAAACATATTTTACAGGTTCCGATACGAGGTGGAGGTGAAGGTTCAAAAACCCAACTCACACATAGTGAGAGCTTCTAGGTGGACATAATCCACCCTTCCACTACACACCATTTGATATACCAGATACTCAATTACACTCAGATTCTCATGCATTTCAGATTGAAAAGTATTCAGTAGGTAAAAGCATCATGCTTATACCTCAAAAATTTTAAATTCATTCAACCAATGAGACATGTTCATCATAGCAGAGTACACGAATAACAGATCAAGTTCAGAATCAATATCTGTCAAATGAACAATTCTGCATTACAGAAATTTTACCTTCTTGAAGCAAGAATGAATTTCAGAATCAATTTGAACGCACATGGTATTTCAGAATTTCAAGGCAAATTGATTTCCTTAAAAAGACATGTTTCCACATTTCAATACCAATTGTTGCATATGATTGAAGAATTTCACAGTTCAAAAATTTTACCTTTTTGAAATAACAGAATTTTTCAGTTTCTATTTAAAAGATATTGCAGTTCAAAGGCAAATTCAATTCATTTAAAGCACATGATTCCTCATGAGCCAAACTATTCAATTTTAGAATTTTGGTACAAGGCGGAGAGCATTGATCCTGAGATCACCTCACGCATAGTGATGGCTTCCTAATGGGCTTAACTTGTCATTTCACACATCACCATTTGATATACCAAATATTCATTCAATAAGGACATGTATGACTTGTGAAGAATTTAGAGCATAACATGAGAACATACCAAAATCTCATTCAAAAATATCAAAACCATCAAGTTTGGCAATGAAGGAGCAAAGTTGGGATTTTACCATATGAGTGTGTCTTGTTCCATTTTATTGGAACCCCTTTTATTCTTTATTTACCTCAAGGCACACCTTCATCACAACCAACTCATTTGTCAGATTTTGGCATCCAAGCCTTCTTGGGTCATTGGATGTTAGAAACATTTCTTCCAAAAGTTTTCTTTGACATTTTCATTACCACCTTGTCATCACTTTCCATGATCCTGTAGTCCTCAATAACATGTCCATGGTTTCCACAATAAAGGCATTGAGGAGAAGCAGTTTTACCAAAAGACTTCCTTTTAGGAGTAAAGAAATTTTCAAATCCATTCCATCTTCTATTTTCAAAAGGTCTAGATTTAACAAAATTAGACCTAGCATGCATTCTAGAAGCATGGAAATTTTCTGTTTTCAAAAACCAACACTCTTTCATAACATGCCCGTACTTGCCACAATGAAAACAACATGGAGATTCGATTCTATGGAATGACCTTCCATTGTTTGCATGTGTAGCAACCCTGATAAAATAAAAAGGAATAAATAAATCAAAATAGATTAAAAGATTTTGGAATAAAAAGAATTAAACTCTGATGAAAATAACGCCTCAAGAAAAGGTGCTAATTTACAAGAAAACGCCCTTACCTAAGCCGTGTTTTTAAGAAAGGACGCCCACACGTCAAGGCGTCAAATTTCAAACGACCAAAATAAATAAAAAGGGCAAGTTAGCGTAACGTTCCTTGCGTGGACGCGTTTCAACAAGAAACGACGCTTGACAAGGCGTCAATTTAAATTCGACGCCCTTACCTAGGTCGTTAATTCAGTTCGAGTTTCGTTCGACCCAGGAGTCTATCCAGGGTAAGTTGATAACTATGAGAAAAAGTTCGAATGTAGTAATAACTCTATCTTGGAAGTATTACTTCCAATCAAACACTAACCCTATTAGGATTCTAAGGATCCTATAAAAACCCTTGCCGATCGAACCCTAAAGCTATTTGGTCGATCTGCTGCTGCTACGGTACGTAAAGAACATTAGTTCTTATCTCTTTTCTTTCGGTTGCATGAAGAATCACTGATTCTTCATCTTCTTCTCTTCTTACAGGTTGAAGAAGATGAACGTGAGAAGAACAAAGGGTAAGTTCTTCTTTCTTCCACCTTCAGTCAAGTATTATGAAGATAATACTAATGATCGTATATATATGTTCTCTGTAGGAAAGTCATCTTAACCTACTAAAGAACGTGGGTTCTTCATCGGCGAACGTCTGCACCTGATCGTGCCGAAAAGAAAACCTGTCGATAATCTACACCAAGACCTCTGCCCTTTCGTCCTACTCTGTTGATAACAGAGTACCGTGTCTTCATCAGTTCGCCAGTTAATCATCAAAAAGGTAGGTTTTCTCAAGCAACGTAGCCCAAACAAGTTAAATTCATAGTAACACATCATGCATGTCATGTATATAAGTTTCCTGATAGTTTCTACACGTTTCTGTAATATTTTTGCAAGAGACGCCCGTGTCCAGGGCGCTACTTTAAATAAACGACCTACACCAGGTCGTCAATTTCAGATTTGACGCCCTGCCCTGTAGGCGTTAATCTCATGAAAATCACATGTAATTAATAATTGATCCACGTTAAAAATTCAATAGATATGAAATATCCAATCTAATATATATTGCATGACTCGACCTGTGAATTCCTGCTAATTTTCTGTTATGATCATGTCTCTTGTCTCTTGGAATTTTATTTCCTGAAATATTGTAAATTCTTGAATTCACGACCCTGTATAGGTCGTCTCTCACTTGACTAACGCCCCTGTTCAGGACGTGAATTGAAAAGTAACGCCCCTGTCCAGGGCGTGTTTTGAGAAAATTCTGAAAATATATACTCTGTAAAAATAGAAGGAAAGAATGGACGACCACTGATTACGTCGTCAAATTGTAAATAAACGCCCTTCACCAAGGCGCGTTTTTGGTAAAATACTGAATTATTGAAATTCCTGTAAAATAGGAAAAATAGATAAACGCCCTTATCTAAGGCGTTAATTACTTGAGTAGTGATTTTACTTAAGTCGTTATTTTCCTGTAAAAATATTTTTACCTGTTTCTGACAACCGATGGTTTCAGTATATCTATATATATATATATATGTATATCGGCACTATATCTCCACTCCGTGAGTATAGTCCCACGTTTCATGATGTTTTATCGATCACCCTCAATTCTCATTGACATACAAGCTCTCCATTGGACATTTCGTTCTTTTGGACTAGCGAGTTAGTCATAGAGACCTCCGTAAGACTCCTCGAACCTTGGATTCCCTCAAGGCCGACTGAGCTGGTTGTACCCTAAAAACCCATTACACTATTGAATGCCACGTCACTCTAAAGAAACATGGTATACCGGCCCTTATGATATGCAAAGAGTATATCATGAGAATTCTTAATGGGATGATGATATCATGCCATTTGTTAATATTCTTGTGGACCTCAATTCTATAATAAGAATGAGGGTATCTTGCCTTTGATATACTGTTTATGTGGACCTCAATTGTCATGGTACCCTAGTTAAGGGAACCTAATTCCACCTAGTTTCATCGTTCATCGTGATTGTATCGTTGTTATCGCCTATCTATGTCCAATGTCGTATTTTTGGACTCCATTCTCCTGCGTGTCTACAAGCTTAAATTGTTGAAATTCCATATTGGCTATATATATATACAAGAGTGGATGTCAAAATACATGATAAATACCTGCGCATTTAGGGCCCGATCTGGTCCTGGGAGGAGCACCCGAAAGTACTTGTGCCCATGGGAGTTGAATGATAAGGTATCTGGCATTATACCGAGTGCATGACTAGCTTGATTGGACATTCCACACAAATCTTGTACTTGACTCGTACTTGACACGACATGAATTGCGTGACCCGAGAAAGGGTAATTACTTGCTTGCTTGAAACATGATAGCCAAATTCTCGACATGACTTGTTAAAAGTTCTTGCTTGAATATCTTGTTAGCTTTTCTTGAAAGTTCATGGCTTGTTCAAATTGCTATCTTACTGCTATACTCTCTTTCTACCTTGTCGTTTTATACAAGCATGCATAGCTATAGTACATACATGAAAGATGTAATTATTTAAATCCCTTGCTAGTGCTTGAGATATAATTTCCTACAGAGCGTTCGCTCACTCCGTGTTTGTCCCTTACTTTTCAGGTAAGTCCGACGAAGAAGGTCAATCTGATGGGGAAAGTCAAGAGTGAAAGAGCTAGAGCTTTTTCCAAGTGTCATCTAGTTTTTTTCCTATTTTCTTGAGTCAACTATGTACTTTTCCTTTTTTGAATAGAGTATTGGATTTGTAATAGTCTATCCATTATGAAATAAAGGATTGGATTATCTTTACTTTTACGCATCTCTATTTTGGTGTCGAATACACTACTACTCTGATTGACATGATTGATATAAACTTGTCGCGCATCTCCGGGTATCTTCCGCGCTCGGGGCGTGACAGCATGAGTGTTCGTAAATGAATTTTTCTTATGGGATGCAAACCTTTTAGCATGGGAAGCATGTTCATTTCTGAATTTTCTTTGAAAGTTAAACTTAGCTTTCATGGCACGATAATTATCATTTTGTTTCAAAAAGTAATCATCCATGACATGGCCAAGTTTATGACAATAAAAGCATGATACATTTTTTTTTCTTTTGAAGGAAGATTTATCTTTGCATGCATTTTGATCATCCATTTTCAAGACAACACAATCACTCATTTCATGACCAAACATGCCACAATAGAAGCATTTAACATTCAACTTTGATTTTTGAGATCTATTTGACATGGAAGGCTTTTTGTTGAGATTTTTCTTTTTATCAAAATCATTTTTAGAGATTTTCACTTGAGCAACGGGAGGAGGTGTTTTGGAGGTGCTAGGAATGTCGGAGGCATGAACAAAAGAGGTTTTCATTTTTGATTCAAAAGATTTTTTGTTGACCGGGAGGTAACCAAGACCCTCTTTTTGAAAGTTCACTTTAACACCTAGCAATGTGTCTAAGTTCTCCTTCCCTTTGACAAATCTAGACAAATCAAGCTTCAAGTTATTGATCTTTTTTTCACATGCAAGGATTTTATCGTCAAGCAAACAATTCTTTATTGTGAGTTTTTCATTTTCTTGCATGATGTTTTTTTTTTCCAGATTTGTGCAGTGAAGTTTTTCAGCAAGCTTTTCAAGAACCTTTTCAGTTTCAACATGCTTTGAGATCTTAGCATGCAACTGTTCATTCTCATGTTTCAACAATGAGATTTCTTTTTCAAGCTTATCAAAGCATCTCAATCTTCTCTCTAGTAAGAAATTCTGAATTAACATAGCACCATTTTTCTTTTTAAGAACTTCATTTTCATCCATGATGCTCTTGTTATCAACTTCAGAATCAAACAATTTCTCAAACAACTTATCATCATCAGACAAAGAAGTTAACTTGTTTCTAAGATATTTTTCTGTTTATTCAAGCAATGAAATCTTAGACAACAAGTGTTTGTTTTGATCAAGTAAATCATGAGAATCATTATCAATTTCAAGAGCAGTATTAGATTTTTTAAACATCTCAAGCTCTTCATTCATATAAGACATCTCATCTGAAAATAATTCAACTTTGGATTCTAGAAGTTCATTTTCATATTCTAGGTTCTCAATCTTTGACTCCAAAGTTTTGTAATTTTCACAGGAAGGATTATCATGCACATTCTCATTAATCTTCCTTTTTAAGGTTTTATTTTCAGATTTGAGTTTCTTGCATTTATCATACAGTTCAGCATATGCCACTTGCCATTCCTCAATAGAGAGTTCTTCGGATTCAAAATTTACCTCATCATAATTTTCTTCATTGAGTTGATCATCATTGTCGACCATGAGATAATTTTATCCTTCCATCTCTTGAGCTTTGATCAACTGATCCATAAGCTCCTTTACCGTTCTACAAGAAGAAACAAATGGAAACATATGAGTATCAATGGCACTTTTCAATAAACTTAAGACAATGACATTTTCATGGTTCTTCAATTTATCTTGACTAGACCACTTGGTCTCATCTAGAGGCAATATGTGAGGACCATCATAGATCAACTTCCAAAGATTAGGACTGAATTGATCAGTCCACACATTTTACCTAACCATGAAGTAAAATCAGAACCATTAAAAATAGTAAGGCAATTCATTGTCATATGCTCAATAGAAAATTTCATGATTGTAGAATGCACTAGGATCACTCTATAGATCTTGAGATCTAGGGACAGCAGAGCCTTGCTCTGATACCAATTGTTGGGTCCCGTAGAGCAGGAACACGGATCTAAAAAGGGGGAGATTGTTGTGTCCCCTGTGGTTCTGGAGTTTTGATGATGACAGATATTATGTCTCATTATGTTTACATCCTTGATGATATAATCCTATTGCATTATGAGAAACTGTCAGAACAGGGTTGAGGATGTCTCACAGGTCATGAAGTTAACCCAAGTCAAAGAGTCAAAGTTAAATCATGACAGGTAAGGTGAATGCTCAGATCAGGTAATGCTTTAATTAGTTCTCCTGCATACATTCAGTTCATGTCTGCTATATGCATTCAATTCATTGGTTCATGTTTATTGTGCATTGCCTCACATCAAGTCTAGACATCCTGGTTGCATTCTAAGTCTACACAACCTGCTAGGTCGGTCTTCAAAGTATGTACATTGATCTTCAAGGCATCGAGTCTATACACTGGACTGTGCTTCATGCATTGGCCAAGTCTGTTTAGTTAGTATGGACAGTAGTGGGTCGACCCACCCCTACTGATGCGTCGACCCATCAGAACACTGACTGTCTGGGTTTCAAAGTCTATACATTGCTGCTTTGGCCAACTCTGTACATCCGTTTGCCTGACTCCTGTTTCAAAGTCTACTCATTCATTGTTAAGGCAAGTCTATACATTGGCTCATGGTATTCAAGTCGATACACCGTCTTCATCTTCTGAAGTTTGTACAGCCAATCACTTAACAAAGTCTGTACAGTGTCTCATATTGGCAAGTCTGTACATCGTGCATCTTTAAGTTGAAGTCTGTACAGAGTCAGCGTCCAGTTGACCGTCTCAGGCAGTGTCTCTTTGTGCTTCTCTTGCAAGTCCATACAACGCTTCAGACTAAAGCCTGTACATCGGACAATGTTCAGGCGAAGTCTATACATCAGTCCTCAAGTGTTACAAGTCTGTACATTGGCCATCAAAGCCTTCAAAGTCTGTACATCCGTCAAGACTCTCAAAGTCTGTACAGCCTGCTTTGTCGATTCAGATTTCAAAGTCTATACAACGTGGGCTTCAGTTCTTCAAGTCTACACATCATCAGTTGAACGTAAAGTGTATACGTTGCAGCGTTAACTCATTGGGCTGCAGCGTCAACTCAGCAAGTATGCACATCGCCATTAGACTTTCAAGTCTACACACTGGAAGCTCTTCATTTGATTGAGTCTATACATTATCCTAGGCTAAGTGTGTACAGCGTCTCATTCATGCTTTGATTAATGAAGTCTGTACATCAGTCTTCACTTTCTAAGTCTGTACAGCCGTTGGGTTTGGACTCAGAGTCTGTACACTCGATTTGCCTTTGAATTGGTTAAGTGTGTACATTGAGCGTCTCACTTAGCGTCTAAGGTAAAGTCTACACGTTGCTACAGTAACGAAAGTCTATACATCCGACTGTGCAGTGTCTTAGCCATCGTCTCACATTCTTCAAGTCTACACATTGGGTTTTCACATGAAGTATGTACAGCCGTTCACTGTTGAAGTCCATACACTGGTCGGTGGAAAGTCTGCACACTGGTCTTCAAATCCAAGTCTGCACATTGGTCTTCGATTTCAATGTCTATACATTGGGCTTTTACATGAAGTCTATACATTGTTGTTTGCATTGCAAGTCCATACATCCTCAGCTGAACCCCATGTCCATACAACGACACTGTAGCTTGCATAGCTCATGTCTGCTCATTGGTCTTCATCTCCTGTAGTCTAGACATTGGAAAGTATATACACTGAGCTCACAAGAAGACTTCCAAGTCTATACACTCTCTCAGTGTACATACTTGCCCATTTGCTGTTTCAGAGTATATACACTCGGTGTTATAAGATTTAAATAACCACTTGTTCTATGTTATGATTATAAGATTTTTTGTGTGTATAGGGATAACACAGAATGACCACAGCGTCCACGCAGCAAGTATACTAGTAGAAGTATTAGCTGCTGGAACACATTACTGCGTCAACGCCACGGCCTGGTAGCGTCCACGCAGCAAGCAAACAAGCTAAAGTATTAGCTACTGGAACACCACTGCGTCAACGCTATGGGCTAGCAGCGTCGACGCAGCACGCTTATATACTGAAGACATTGATCACTGGACACCAATGCGTCAACGTCTTGATCAAGTGGCGTGGACGCTGTAGTTCAAACAATCAAGAAAGAAGCTTACTGGATTACTCTGATGCGTCAATGCTGCAGGCTGGTGGAGTCAATACAATGCATTGCTGAATGTTATTCAAGTCTGAACAACGGATGTCTTCATGTGTGAAGTCTATACAATGGATTCTTACCGAGATTGATGACCTGGCTCGTGATCCCAGGAGGACGAGGTATGAAGATGCTGACACGTGGATGAAGCTGCCTCGGATCTAGCAAATTCCTTGGGCGGGAAAACGTGGAAGCCACGCACCCAGGAGCTGCTGCTGCTGTTGCTATATATATGTGCTTTCTTCCACTAAAGAAGGCTGATCGATAGAAAAAGAGAGAAAGGAGCAGCAGAGAGTATTCGATCCAGTGAGAACAGAAGTAAAAAGAGAAAGAGAGAGAGCTCGCGAGTGAGAGAAAGAAGCAGCAGAAGTAAAAAGAGAAAGAGAGAGAGCTCGCGAGTGAGAGAAGGAAGCAGAGAAGAAAAGGAAGAGAAAGAAGAAGAGAGAACGAGAGATGGGAAGCTTCATCTGAAGACTTGTTCCTACTGGACCGTGGATCAGATCCAGGCCAGTCAGCTCCATTGAGAGCCATATCTGTGTTTTCATCTTTTACAGCTTTCTGATTGCTGTGTCATTTTCCTTTATTGTTTTTCCTTTGTTTTCTGATTATCCTTGTTCTTCCGATTGCCCTGTTGGGGATCGGGTTCCTTCTGGTGGTTCAGGAGAAGGGAGATCTGATCTCCGGGTTGCAAGTGACAGGTTATCACTTGTGGGTTCCCTCTGGTTAGAGGAAGGGAGGCTAGTCCTCCGGTTCTGGGCTTGTGGTTGTAAGTCTAGTGGTCCCTCCTGGTCTGGAGGAAGAGAGGTCTTCGACCTCTAGTTTCCAAGTGGCTGGGAGTCACTTGGGTGTCCCTCTGGTTGGGAGGAAGAGGGGAGGCTGTTCCCCTGGTCAAGCTGTGTGGCAGCAACTGTTTGCAGACTGAGTCTGCTTGGTTCTAGCATTTGCTAGTGAAGCCTCACTCCAGTTGGGAGTGAGGGGTGGATGTAGGTCTGTGGACCGAACCACCTAAAAATTATCTTGTGCAGTGGTCTGATTGTTTGCTTAGCTTCCGCTAGATGCTTGAATAGGTGCGCACCAAGTACTTGTATTTGAGTTGAATTGAATTGGTTCTACTCTGTGGTTTATCTCTTGCATCCTAGTTTTTATTTGGCCATTATTCATAGAGGGATACATTCACCCCCCTCTGTATCCGGGCCTAGCACCCTAACAATTGGTATCAGAGTAGGTTGTCTGCTTAGAAGGTCCAGCGATCTATAGATTCGATCCTGCTGTCTTGGTGCTTCATTATTCCTGTTGCATTTATCTGATCAGCTTTCATGAGTGATCCACCGGTTTTCAATGGTTCTAATTTTAATGCGTGGTTTATCAGTCTACGAAATTATGTTGATGCAGTTAATCCTGATCTGTGAAATTAATTTCACAAGGTCCTCACACATTACCAAAGAAAGTGTCCAAATGGACCAACAGCCACAGATCAAAGGATGGAGAAAATCAGAAAGCCTTCAATCTGATGAAAGCAGCCACTGACAGAGCCTTACACTCTTGTTTTTATGATTGCAGGTCTGCCAAGGACATCCTGGAGGAGCTGAAGCTAACTCACAGGTTAAATGAAGACAACTGCATGATGGCTAAAGGAAGTATTCCTAGCAGCAGCCAAAATGAAGAAGAAGATGATGAGGAGGAGGTAAACATCTTCGAGAATTTTTCTTTAGATGATTGGGAGAATGCATATGCTGAGCTGTTTGAGTCTCATGAACAATTAAGAAAACGATACAAGAACTTGAAAAAGAAAAGTGATCAGGGTAGTTCAAGTTCACCATGTGAAAATTGTTCAAAGATGAAGCAATCTCATGATGCCTATTTGTCAGATATCCATATGCATAAAAATCAGAATGAAAAATTGATGAATGAACTTAAATGTGTTTGCTCTGAACTAAGTAGACTGAAATCTGAAAATGAATGTCTTGAGAAACAATGTGAAAAACTCCAGGTTCAAACAATATGTTCGGTTAAATCCGCATGCAATGAGTGCCCATTCCTCAAGGAAATAAATGAAAATCTTCACTCAAATTTAGAATGGCATAAGGAGTTTATTGTTTCTCTAAAGGAAGAAAACAAAGATCTGTTAAACAAGATTCTGGAGCTTGAACAGATAGAGGAAGAGTTGAATGATAAAATGAGCTCAATAAAAATTGATAAAGACTCTGTTGAAGAAATTGAAAATCTGAAATCAAAAAATGACAAACTAATTCAAGAGGTTGAAGGATTGAAGCAGTTGAACACTGCTATGTCAGATAAACTTCTTCTCTTAGAAAAAGGAAAAACTGTTTACATTGAAGAGTCTGAAAAATTGAGAAATCTGGAACAAGAAATTGAGGAATGTAAAATTGCAAATAAGGTGCTAAGCGAATGTGTAAATTACAATGAACAAGAGATTGCTAGTTATGAAATACACATCGTTTCTTTGGAAAATGAAATTGAAGATTTGAATAATTCCTTATCAAAATTTGTGGACGGAAAAGATAATCTGGACAAAATTCTAGGAACTAAGGTAAATTTTCAGAAGGAAGGGTTGGGCTATAATCCCTCAAATAAGAAGAGTTTTCAAAATAAAGTTCAAACTTCCTTTGTTTCCAGCTCAACCTCTCACAGCCCTCAGAACCTTCCAGGTTATTAGTCAACTGCTCAAGAGAAAACAACAGAAAAACAGAAAGAAAAGCATCAACATGTTCCTCTTCCCACTCTGCATGTTTCACCCACTCACTCGCATGCATCTAGAAAGAAAATGATCTGTCACTGCTGTCACAAATATGGACATTTGATGCATGAGTGTAATTTGATGGAAAAAGATGACCTAGCAGCTGCTCAAAACAATCAGGGTAGAAATCATGTCCTTAGGGAAAAGAAAATTCATTGTTATAACTGTGGAAAAATAGGACATGTTGCTGCACAATGCTGGTTAGGCCCTCATAGAAATTACCTTTTCTAATTGTTCTCATTGTGGAAAACATGGCCATACAGTCAAGGACTGTTGGCATGCTCAAGGAAGAACTTTCTCTCAGAATATAAAACTCCCTGCAAATAGAAATGTTTTTGGAAGAAATAAAACTGTTTTTAAAGAAAAGAGTCTGGCATGCTTTGAATGTGGAAAATTTGGCCACCGAGCTTCGGAATGCTGGTGGGCAGGTAAAGGTAAACCAAAATCTCATGCAAGTAACAGAAATCTTCATGCCAATGCACATAAAATTTATGTTCAGAATAATGCACACAGATTCCATGCTAACAATGTTGTGAATAAAAAGAATTCAAGATCTGCTGTTTCCTGTCATTATGGTGGGCAGGTTGGGCACTCCATGAGTGAGTGTAATTTAATGAAGTCTGATGACTTACATGCCCAAAGAATGTGGAAAGCACCTATCAGAGGTGTTACTAACAAAGTAGGACCCAAGAAGTCTTGGGTACCTAGAAACACAAAATGAGATCTGTGCTTTGTAGGTATGCCTTGGGATGAGGAATAAAAGGGGGTCAAATAAACCAAGGCATCCAAAGTATGGTAAACCCCAACTCTGCTAATTAAATGTTTCTTCACCTGAATTTTTTTTTTGTTGAACATCATGCTTAATATGTCAATGCATACATGTCCAGAACTGCATCTGCCTTTTGTAATTTTCTTTTATCATGCACCGGTGCATACATGAGTTTAAAGAATGTCTGCATTTGATGCATACATATGTTAATTGCAGTTAGTTGATATTTGTTAAAATGCATAATCTCTGAAAACAAATTGTATTCTAAAAAATCTGAAAAGGTGAGTTGAGTAAGTCTGTTGCTTGGATGATGTCTCATGCTTAAAAAATGCTCATCTGCACATTTGACATGCACATGCATCACAATTGCATATAAGTGGCACAGTGTTAGCTAAAAGATGCATGTAGAATTGCATATGCATTGGATTGTCATTCATGACTCTTGGTATATAAATAGTAAGATACTAAAGGGCAGATGAACTCTGTCTGGAAGTGCTTACTATGTGTGAGGTAGTCTTTAGACCAAGTCCTCCGCCTGGTACCATAGGTCAGAGTTGCATACATTTAGGAATGTTAGATCATGCATACATTTAGGGGGAGCATTATTCACATTCTACCATCTGAACTTCCCATTTTCAGATTGAACTGCTATCTTGCCTAAATCCCTGTGATGAATGTGTAATGCAACACATTTCAGCTTCCTGCTTCAACTGTTATCAGCCATCTTCACTCATCCTATTCATTGGTATCATCTGTTGAATTGGCTGTTCCCAAAAATGTTTCGGCCTTTCCTGAAAACTCAGAAAGAATTCTCTGTACATATCCTGATCATAAATCTGAAAAATAACTTGAACAGGAATCTTCTATTATATAGGATTATGAATGTCTGATTCTTTCAGCCGGTTGATGTTTCATGTATGTCTTGTGTTTGCTTATGAACATATCTTGAAAATATCTGAGTTGGTCTTAATAAACTTTAACCAACATTTTCATGTTGAGTCTTTTAAACTCTTCTGAATTCTGAAAATTCTGAAATCATGATATTCCTTGATTGATATGTATGAATTTAGTATTGATTTTTAAACATATGAGAATATGGATTATGTCTAAGGGTAAATCTTGTCAGAGCAATGACCTTGGTCACTGAGAAATCATGTCCAAAGGACTGTGTCATGAGGTGCCATAGTTAACTCTGCTTAAAAATGATTGATAATCTGGCAGAGCAATAGCATGCACACTGAGAAATACATCTCACTCATCAAAAAAATGATCTGTAGTGTGTCATGAAGTGTAAATGCAATCTATGTTCCTATGAAGCATGACAGTTAGTCCATCCAAGTGCTTAGGGATACTGGTGTCTAAACAACGTGTATCCTCTAGTTACAAGGGTGTACTAAACTCAAGTGCTCATAAAGAATGTTATGAAAATTGCTGCTAATCTAGTATACCATTTGAAAGATATGTGCAAAAGAAATATTCTATTGGAACCCTTGATAGAAACAAATGTTTTTCTTATGTGTTTAACTTCATTACTAATGATTGCATCTCTTAAAGGAATCTTTGAAATTAAGTGAGTAAGGAAGAAGAAGGTTAAACAAGACTGTCAATATGAAAGCAAGGTTCACCTTTATTAAAACTGATTTCAGATATGAGTACAGAAATCTTATGAACAAGCCTTGCATACATCATATTCTGATCTGACTTGTCAATGAAGATCATTCATAAATCTCTATAATAGAAGAGTCTGAAATACCTATTTAATCAGATTTATGAAATTGATATCCCATTGAAAATCTTTCTCATTTATTCTGAGTGCCTTCTTTCTCACAATGGACTCCATTATTTCAGACTTCATTGACTGTCCATCTAAGGGGGAGAACTTTTGCATGTCCCTGTGGTTCAATGTTCATTCAGGAGAGTATCTTGTCAGGGGGAATTTTAGATGATAGTAACTCTGTTTGCATAATAGCTCCTATTTCAAATTCTTAAATAGTCAATGACCACTCCATTCTTTTTGATGTAAACAAAGGGGGAGAATTTTTGGTGTGAGTCATTAGTCTTTATTGGTGCATGCATTAGTCATTATGGGTGCATGTTTATGAACTGTCACATGGTATTTCATAATCATCATGATGGATGGTATTTCATAATCATCATGATGGACCTATTGCAATGACTCATAATATTGCCATCATCAAAAAGGGGGAGATTGTTGTGTCCCCTGTGGTTCTGGAGTTTTGATGATGACAGATATTATGTCTCATTATGTTTACATCCTTGATGATATAATCCTGTTGCATTATGAGAAACTGTCAGAACAGGGTTGAGGATGTCTCACAGGTCATGAAGTTAACCCAAGTCAAAGAGTCAAAGTTAAATCATGACAGGTAAGGTGAATGCTCAGATCAGGTAATGCTTTAATTAGTTCTCCTGCATACATTCAGTTCATGTCTGCTATATGCATTCAATTCATTGGTTCATGTTTATTGTGCATTGCCTCACATCAAGTCTAGACATCCTGGTTGCATTCTAAATCTACACAACCTGCTAGGTCGGTCTTCAATGTATGTACATTGATCTTCAAGGCATCGAGTCTATACACTGGACTGTGCTTCATGCATTGGCCAAGTCTGTTTAGTTAGTATGGACAGTAGTGGGTCGACCCACCCCTACTGATGCGTCGACCCATCAGAACACTGACTGTCTGGGTTTCAAAGTCTATACATTGCTGCTTTGGCCAACTCTGTACATCCGTTTGCCTGACTCCTGTTTCAAAGTCTACTCATTCATTGTTAAGGCAAGTCTATACATTGGCTCATGGTATTCAAGTCGATACAGAGTCTTCATCTTCTGAAGTTTGTACAGCCAGTCACTTAACAAAGTCTGTACAGTGTCTCATATTGGCAAGTCTGTACATCGTGCATCTTTAAGTTGAAGTCTGTACAGAGTTAGCGTCCAGTTGACCGTCTCAGGCAGTGTCTCTTTGTGCGTCTCTTGCAAGTCCATACAACGCTTCAGACTAAAGCCTGTACATCGGACAGTGTTCAGGCGAAGTCTATACATCAGTCCTCAAGTGTTACAAGTCTGTACATTGGCCATCAAAGCCTTCAAAGTCTGTACATTCGTCAAGACTCTCAAAGTCTGTACAGCCTGCTTTGTCGATTCAGATTTCAAAGTCTATACAACGTGGGCTTCAGTTCTTCAAGTCTACACATCATCAGTTGAACGTAAAGTGTATACGTTGCAGCGTCAACTCATTGGGCTGCAGCGTCAACTCAGCAAGTATGCACATCGCCATTAGACTTTCAAGTCTACACACTGGAAGCTCTTCATTTGATTGAGTCTATACATTGTCCTAGGCTAAGTGTGTACAGCGTCTCATTCATGCTTTGATTAATGAAGTCTGTACATCAGTCTTCACTTTCTAAGTCTGTACAGCCGTTGGGTTTGGACTCAGAGTCTATACACTCGATTTGCCTTTGAATTGGTTAAGTGTGTACATTGAGCGTCTCACTTAGCGTCTAAGGCAAAGTCTACACGTTGCTACAGTAACGAAAGTCTATACATCCGACTGTGCAGTGTCTTAGCCATCGTCTCACATTCTTCAAGTCTACACATTGGGTTTTCACATGAAGTATGTACAGCCGTTCACTGTTGAAGTCCATACACTGGTCGGTGGAAAGTCTGCACACTGGTCTTCAAATCCAAGTCTGCACATTGGTCTTCGATTTCTATCACGCCCCGAGCGCGGAAGATACCCGGAGACGCGTGACGAGTTTATATCAATCATGTCAATCAGAGTGGTCGTGTATTCGACACAAAGATCGAGATGCGCAAAATAACAAGGTAACCCAATCCTTTATTTCATAATGGATAGACTATTACAAATCCAATACTCTGTTTAATAAAAAGGAAAAGAATACATATTTGACTCAAGAAACTATAGAAAAGACTAGATGACACTTAAGCAGCTCTATCACTTTCACTCTTGACCATTCCCATCCGATTGACTTCCATCGTCGTCGGACTTACCTGAAAAGTAAAAAGGGACAAACGAATGAGCGAACGCTCAGTAGGAAATTATATCTCAAGTACTAGCAAGGGGTGTAAGTAATTACATCTTTCATGAATGCAATAAAGCTATGCATGCTCGCATAAAACGACAAGATAGAGAGAATGTAATATCAAGGAAATAAGATGAACTTAATCATGAACTTTCAACAAGATAACAAGTTTATTCAAGATATTCAAGCAAGTACGTTTAACAAGTCATGTCAAGAACTTTGGCTATCATGTATCAAGCAAGTAAATTATCCTTTTTCGGGCCATGCAATTCATGTCAAGTCAAGTACGATTCAAGTACAAGATGTGTGTGGAATGTTCAATCAAGCAAGTCAAGTACTTGGTATAATGCCAGATACCTTATCATTTTAACTCCCATGGGCACAAGTACTTTCGGGTGCTCCTCCCAGGACCAGATCGGGCCCTATATGCGCAGGCATTTATCATGTGTTTTGACATCCACTCTTGTTTATAGCCAACGTAGAATTTCAATAATCAAGCTTGTAGACACGTATGACAACTTTGATAGAATAGAGTCCAAAATATGACAAAGGACATAGAATGGCGATAATAACGGTATAATCACGATATCGATAAAAATCTAGGTAGAATATGGTTCCCTTAACTTGGGTACCATGACAAATCAGTATGAACATTCTTTATATAGAATTGAGGTCATATGAACAGTATATCAAAGGTAAGATACCCTCATTCCTATCATAGAATTGAGGTTTTTACAAGAACGACATGATATGGCATGATATCATCATCCCATTAAGAATTTCTTATGATATACTCTTTGTATAATCATAAGGGCCGGTATCCCATGTTTCTTTAGAGTGACATGACATCAATGGTGTAATGGGTTTTTAGGGTACAACCAGCTCAGTCGACCTTGAGGGAATCCAAGGTACGAGGAGTCTTACGGAGGTCTCTATGACTAACTCGCTAGTCCAAAGGAACGGAATGTCCAATGGAGAGCTTGTATGTCAATGAGAGTTGAGTGTGATCGATAAAACAACGTGAAAAGTGGGACTATACTCACGGAGTGGAGAATAGTGCCGATATATACGTATATGTATAATATGAAACCATCGGTTAACAGAATCAGGATAAAAATCAGTTTACAGAAAATAACGACTTAGGTCAAGTCGTTTCTCAAGTAATTAACGCCTAACATAAGGGCGTTTACACGTGTTTCCATTTTGCAGAATTTTCATTAATTCAGTAATTTGTCTAAAACGTGCCTTGGTCAGGGTCGTTTCTTCAAGATCTGACGACTACACTAGAAGGCGTCTTATTGTTTACATATTTGACAGAATATAATTAATTTTCAGGAATTATCAAAACGCGCCCTGGGCAGGGGCGTTACTATTTAATTCTATTTTTCAGAATATATAAATTTCAGGATTTTAACCGATACACGCCCTAGGAAGGGGCGTTATCTTTTAGATTCACGCCCTATGAGGGGGCGCTAATATGTGGAAAATGACTTTGTCCAAGTCGTTAATTCAAGTTCCTTCAGAAACTTTAAGGACAGTAATAATTTCAGGATAACAGAGGAACGAATGTAATATCATGACAGTAAAGTTAGCAGGTTGAAGACATAGGATCATGCATATATTTATAATCATGATTTCTTAGATAATCAGTTCTTAAGATGGGTGATTAACGGTTTAAAGAAATTAACGCCTGAGTACGAGGCGTTAAACATGAAATTTACGACCTGGGAAGGGTCGTTTCATGTGAATTAGCACCCTTGACAGGGGCGTCTCTTTCAAAATATTGCAGAAAACGCATGGAAACTATAATAACCGTATGCATGACATGCTTGTATATATATATCTTGCATTAATTTCATTTGGGCTACAGTAACTTGAGAAAACCTACCTGAAGACTTGAAGATTGATATGAAAAGGGGAACGTTGTTGCTTCACAGCAACAATAACCACAGTAGGAGGAAGAGAAGGCTTTGGTGAAGAACCTTTGTTCTTCGGTTCTGTAACTCCTACAAGAACAGAAGAAGAAACATTAGTATTTCTTCATACTACCTGACCGAAAGTAAAAAGGGAAAAAGAACAATACCTTTGTTCTTCGCGTACGCCGCCTTCTTAACCTATAACAGAAGAAGATGAAGAACTGTTAGTTCTTCATGTAACAGACGTAGAGAAAATCAGAGGAACTATTCCTCTCTCACGTACCTTGCAGATTCCGAACGCCAAATAGCGTTGAAGGGTTCGAGCAGTAAATTATTTATAGGGATTTAGGGGGTCCTATTAGGGTTAGAGTCCTAGTGGAAGTAATGCTTCCAATATAGAGTCCTTGCCCTATTTAAATACTTACTAGATTAACATAATCCTTCCCGGGATAAGCTCCCGTGTCGAACGGAACTCGAATGAAATTAACGACTTTGGTCAGGGCGTCGATTCTTGAATTGACGACCTGGTTCAGGTCGTTTCTTAAGAAGTGCCTTTCGTTAGGGCGTTTCTTTGTTTAAAACACGCCCACGATAGGGGCGTTTCTTGGCCTTACCGTTTTTGGCGTTTAGAATTTGACGCCGTGTTGTCAGGGCGTCCCTTCTTGAATCACGCCTTTGCTAGAGGCGTTTATAATTTAAATAGCGCCTTTATCCGAGGCGTTATTTTATATTATTTTATTTATCTATTTATTTGATTTATTTTAAAATCTTTATTGTTATTAATATTTTATCAGGGTTGCTACACCCTCCCCCACTTAAAAAGAATTTGGTCCCCAAATTCAATTGCATATCATGTATACACGCGGAGAGTGTAGAGTATATACCTCTTAGAACAACTCGGGAAATCGTTTCTTCATAGATTCCTCGGTCTCCCATGTCGCTTCGTGTTCAGGATTCTTATTCCCTTGCACCTTGAGCATGGGAATAATCTTATTCCTTAGAGCTCGTATTTCTCGATCTAAGATCTTCATAGGCTTCTGTTCATAGGTGAGATCTTTCTGGATCACCAGATCTCCATGTTCAATAATATGAGATGGATCGTGCACATACTTCTTCAACATAGATATGTGAAACACATTATGCACGTCGGACAATTGAGGAGGCAACGCGATGCGATAAGCAACCTCGCCAACTCTTTCGAGTACCTCAAATGGTCCGATGAATCTTGGCGTAAGCTTGCCCTTAACACCAAATCTTCGTATGTCACGTCCAGGCGATATTTTAAGAAATACATGATCTCCAACCTGGAATTCAAGATCTCTTCTTCTTGTGTCAGCATAAGCCTTTTGCCTGGTCTGAGCAACTTGCAATCTTTCTCTGATTACTTGTATCTTCTCAGTTGTATCCCTTACCATGTCTGGACCTAATAGTTGTTTCTCTCCAACTTCGTTCCAGCATAAGGGTGATCGGCAACTCCTTCCATATAAAGCTTCGAAAGGTACCATTTGGATACTAGCTTGGTAGCTATTATTATATGCAAATTCCACTAGTGGCAAGTGATCGTGCCAGCTTCCTCCAAAGTCAATGATGCATGCTCTAAGCATATCTTCAACAACTTGGTTAGTTCTCTCGGTCTGACCATCCGTTTGAGGATGAAAAGCAGTACTAAAGTTGAGCCTTGTTCCCAACGAATGTTGTAATCCCTTCTAAAAATGAGAAGTGAAACGGGGATCTCTGTCAGACACGATTGAGACAGGAATTCCATGTAACCTGACTATTTCCTTGATGTATAGTGCAGCTAGTACATCAATTGACCATCGGCTCTTTATTGGCAAGAAATGCGCCGATTTAGTTAAACGGTCAATAATAACCCATATTCCATCATGTCCTCCTTTTGATTTGGATAAACCCATGATGAAATCCATAGCAATGTCCTCCCACTTCCACTTAGGAATATCTAGAGGATGTAGTTTTCCAGTAGGCTTTTGGTGTTCTGCCTTGACCTGTTGGCATGTGAGACAGCGAGATACATAGTCTGCTATTTCTCTTTTCATATTAGGCCACCAAAAGTTCTTCTTTACATCTTGATACATTTTGGTTGATCCTGGATGAATAGTGTACCTTGATCGGTGAGCTTCATCTAAGATCTTCTTCTTTAATTCCGGACAGTCGGGTATACAAGTTCTACCTTTGAATAATAATCTTCCATCAGAAGTTAGTTGAAAATCAGATTGTCCTTCTAATCTGCCTTTGATTTCCACTAATATAGGATCATCATCCTGAAGCACTTGTATCTCAGATAATAAATCTGACTGTATGCTTACATGAGATAATGTGACAAATTTGGCTTCCTTGTCCAAGCTTATATTGAGCTCGGAGAATTGTTCTAGCAACCTCCATTCTTGTATCATACAATTGGCTATCATTGCTCTCGGCTTTCGACTAAGGCCATCAGCAACATAATTACCCTTTCCGGGATGGTATTGTATATTGAAGTTGAAGTCCTTGAGATATTCTAGCCAGCGTCTTTGTCTCATGTTTAGCTCCTTTTGTGAAAATAGATATTTGAGACTTTTGTGATCGGAGTATACAGTAAACTGCACTCCATATAAGTAGTGTCTCCATATCTTTAGGGCAAATACCACCGCGGCCAGTTATAAGTCATGGACGGGGTAATTCTCCTCATGCTTCTTCAGTTGACGTGAAGAGTATGCTATGACCTTTCCTTGTTGCATTAGGACATATCCGAGGCCAATGCCAGAAGCATCTGTGTAGACCTCAAATTTCTCTCCTTCTATTGGTAGAGCTAACACCGGAGCTGTAGTGAGATGATCCTTGAGAGTTTGGAAACTTCTTTCACATTCCTCACTCCATTCATATCGGATCTCCTTACGAGTTAATCTTGTAAGTGGTACGGCGATCTTAGAGAAATCTTTGATGAATCGCCGATAATAGCCTGCAAGACCTAAGAAACTTCTGATCTCGCTAGCATTGGTTGGTCTTCCCCAGTTTCTAACAGCTTCAACCTTTGATGGATCAACAGATAGACCATCCTTGGATATCACATGTCTGAGGAAAGTCACTTCTTCAAGCCGGAATTCACATTTGCTGAGCTTTGCATATAATTGATTTTCCCTCAATACTTGCAATGCGATCCTTAAATGCTCCTCGTGTTCTTCCTTAGTTTTGGAATATATCAATATATCATCAATGAAAACCACCACAAATTGATCTAGATAAGGCCTGAATATGCTTTTCATTAACTGCATAAAGGCAGCAGGGGCATTTGTTAGTCCAAAAGGCATAACAACAAATTCGTAATGGCCATACCTGCTTCTGAATGCAGTCTTATGAATGTCACCATCCTTGATTCTTAATTGATGATATCCCGACCTGAGATCAATCTTGGAAAAATATTTGGATCCTGAAATCTGATCAAATAACTCATCGATTCTCGGCAGTGGATACTTGTTCTTGATAGTGAGATGATTCAACTGTCGATAGTCGATGCACAATCTCATGGATCCGTCCTTCTTCTTCACAAATAAGACTGGTGCTCCCCACGGGGAAGTACTTGGTCTAATAAACCCTTTTCGAATTAGTTCCATCAACTGCTCCTTCAACTCTTTGAGTTCCGCAGGGGACATTCTATAGGGTGCCTTTGAAACTGGACCAGCACCAGGGACTAAGTCAATGGTGAAGGCCACTTCTCTTTGAGGGGGTAATCCCGGCAAATCTTCCAGAAATACGTCTGGAAATTCTTGCACTACCTGAATGTCTTCTATCTTGGTTTCCTTAGCTTCTTTAACAGTGACAAAGGCAAGGAATGATACACATCCTTTCCTGACGAGCTTGCTTGCTCGAAGAGCCGAAATAAGAGGGGATTTGTTCCGACTCTTGGGGCGAGTAAAGACTAACTCTGGAAAATCTTTGAAAGCAATTTGGCTATTGCAGCAATCAACCGTTGCCTGGTATTTGGATAACCAGTCCGCTCCCAGTATAACATCATACTCCTTTAGATCGAGGCATATGAGATCTATAGGTAAATTTCTACCTTGAACCATTACCTCACAGTTTTGGTAGTGATGAGTAATATCATTTTCGCTTCCAAGAGGAGTAGTTAGAACTATTTTTATCCATTCTGGTTCTAACGGTAACGGGTCGGCAAACTTCTTAGAAATAAAGGAATGCGATGCACCCGTATCAAATAAGACATAAGCACTTTTGGAACAAACTGTTAATGTACCTTCTACCAGTCCACCTTCTTCTTCTGGTTCGGTCTCCTGGATTGCATGAAGACGAGCATTCTTTGTCACCGGGCGTTTACCGTCACCGGCTTGGTCATTCATTAATGGACAATCGGGAATCCGATGTTCGCGACTCCCACAACGGAGACAAGCTCCTAATTTCCTCTAGCATTCTTCTGTCTTGTGACCAGCCTTGTCACAATGCTTGCACACTGTATTAGAAGGGGTAGTTGTGATAGAGAAAGGCTTGGTCTTTTTGAACTTATGGTTTTGAGAGGAAGAACCTCCATTATTGGGCCTCTTCTTGAAATTGGGTTTGAAAGAACCCGAACCCGTGACTTGTTCCTTCTTGTCTTTCCCACGGATCCTATCAGATAGTTCCGTGGCATCTTCAAGTAGTTGAGCTCGGCGCACTATTTCAGAATAAACTTGGATGTCCATAGGCGCCAGTTGAGTAATATAGTGGGGCCTAAGCCCATTAAGAAATCTTCGGGCTTTCATCTTCTCCGTGCTAATAAGATGCTTAGCATATCTAGACAACCTGGAGAACTGAGCTTCATAATCTGCTAATGATAAAGATCGTTGCTTTAATGCAGTGAATTCTGCAGCCTTCTTTTCTTGGACTTGGTCCGAGAAATATTTAGCATTGAAGTATTCCACAAATTCTTCCCATGTTACTTGAGTAGGATCGATGGTTGCTTCAATAGACTCCCACCAGCATCTAGCATCTTTCTCTAACTGGAATGTAGCTAATAGAACTTTGTCCTGATCCGTGCATTGCATGACACGGAATATGCGTTTGGTTTCCCGAACCCAATGCTCGGCATCGTCCGGATCGGTCGATCCCATAAACTTCGGGGGATTCATGTTCTTAAAGGCTTGGTGTAAGCTTCCAGCTCGTGGAGTACCACCTTGTGCTACCTGTTGTAGCACTTGAGTCATCCCTTGGAGGGTACGCTGCATGTTGCGCCATTGAGCACGTTCGGCAGCCATTATCCTACAATTATAATAGCTACATTAGTATTATATCACTGTGATCTTATTAAAAGACTCATTGACTCTTACCCCTTGGTTCTACCCAATCTCACTTGGTTAAACGTTCAACTTATCCTTGGACTTGGGTTTTTTCCTAGGAATTGAATACCTTAGGCTCTGATACCACAAAAACTGTCACGTCCCGAGCGCGGAATATACCCGGAGACGCGTGACGAGTTTATATCAATCATGTCAATCAGAGTGGTCGTGTATTCGACACAAAGACAGAGATGCGCAAAATAACAAGATAACCCAATCCTTTATTTCATAATGGATAGACTATTACAAATCCAATACTCTGTTTAATAAAAAGGAAAAGAATACATATTTGACTCAAGAAACTATAGAAAAGACTAGATGACACTTGAGCAGCTCTATCACTTTCACTCTTGACCATTCCCATCCGATTGACTTCCATCGTCGTCGGACTTACCTGAAAAGTAAAAAGGGACAAACGGAATGAGCGAACGCTCAGTAGGAAATTATATCTCAAGTACTAGCAAGGGGTGTAAGTAATTACATCTTTCATGAATGCAATAAAGCTATGCATGCTCGCATAAAACGACAAGATAGAGAGAATGTAATATCAAGGAAATAAGATGAACTTAATCATGAACTTTCAACAAGATAACAAGTTTATTCAAGATATTCAAGCAAGTACGTTTAACAAGTCATGTCAAGAACTTTGGCTATCATGTATCAAGCAAGTAAATTACCCTTTTTCAGGCCACGCAATTCATGTCAAGTCAAGTACGATTCAAGTACAAGATGTGTGTGGAATGTCCAATCAAGCAAGTCAAGTACTCGGTATAATGCCAGATACCTTATCATTTTAACTCCCATGGGCACAAGTACTTTCGGGTGCTCCTCCCAGGACCAGATCGGGCCCTATATGCGCAGGCATTTATCATGTGTTTTGACATCCACTCTTGTTTATAGCCAACGTAGAATTTCAATAATCAAGCTTGTAGACACGTATGACAACTTTGATAGAATAGAGTCCAAAATATGACAAAGGACATAGAATGGCGATAATAACGGTATAATCACGATATCGATAAAAATCTAGGTAGAATATGGTTCCCTTAACTTGGGTACCATGACAAATCAATATGGACATTCTTTATATAGAATTGAGGTCCACATGAACAGTATATCAAAGGTAAGATACCCTCATTCCTATCATAGAATTGAGGTTTTTACAAGAACGACATGATATGGCATGATATCATCATCCCATTAAGAATTTCTTATGATATACTCTTTGTATAATCATAAGGGCCGGTATCCCATGTTTCTTTAGAGTGACATGGCATCAATGGTGTAATGGGTTTTTAGGGTACAACCAGGTCAGTCGACCTTGAGGGAATCCAAGGTACGAGGAGTCTTACGGAGGTCTCTATGACTAACTCGCTAGTCCAAAGGAACGGAATGTCCAATGGAGAGCTTGTATGTCAATGAGAGTTGAGTGTGATCGATAAAACAACGTGAAAAGTGGGACTATACTCACGGAGTGGAGAATAGTACCGATATATACGTATATGTATAATATGAAACCATCGGTTAACAGAATCAGGATAAAAATCAGTTTACAGAAAATAACGACTTAGGTCAAGTCATTTCTCAAGTAATTAACGCCTAACATAAGGGCGTTTACACGTGTTTCCATTTTGCAGAATTTTCATTAATTCAGTAATTTGTCTAAAACGCGCCTTGGTCAGGGTCGTTTCTTCAAGATCTGACGACTACACTAGAAGGCGTCTTATTGTTTACATATTTGACAGAATATAATTAATTTTCAGGAATTATCAAAACGCGCCCTGGGCAGGGGCGTTACTATTTAATTCTATTTTTCAGAATATATGAATTTCAGGATTTTAACCGATACACGCCCTAGGAAGGGGCGTTATCTTTCAGATTCACGCCCTATGAGGGGGCGCTAATATGTGGAAAACGACTTTGTCCAAGTTGTTAATTCAAGTTCCTTCAGAAACTTTAAGGACAGTAATAATTTCAGGATAACAGAGGAACGAATGTAATATCATGACAGTAAAGTTAGCAGGTTGAAGACATAGGATCATGCATATATTTATAATCATGATTTCTTAGATAATCAGTTCTTAAGATGGGTGATTAACGGTTTAAAGAAATTAACGCCTGAGTACGGGGCGTTAAACATGAAATTTACGACCTGGGAAGGGTCGTTTCATGTGAATTAGCGCCCTTGACAGGGGCGTCTCTTTCAAAATATTGCAGAAAACGCATGGAAACTATAATAACCGTATGCATGACATGCTTGTATATATATATCTTGCATTAATTTCATTTGGGCTACAGTAACTTGAGAAAACCTACCTGAAGACTTGAAGATTGATATGAAAAGGGGAACGTTGTTGCTTCACAGCAACAATAACCACAGTAGGAGGAAGAGAAGGCTTTGGTGAAGAACCTTTGTTCTTCGGTTCTGTAACTCCTACAAGAACAGAAGAAGAAACATTAGTATTTCTTCATACTACCTGACCGAAAGTAAAAAAGGAAAAAGAACAATACCTTTGTTCTTCGCGTACGCCGCCTTCTTAACCTATAACAGAAGAAGATGAAGAACTGTTAGTTCTTCATGTAACAGACGTAGAGAAAATCAGAGGAACTATTCCTCTTTCACGTACCTTGCAGATTCCGAACGCCAAATAGCGTTGAAGGGTTCGAGCAGTAAATTATTTATAGGTATTTAGGGGGTCCTATTAGGGTTAGAGTCCTAGTGGAAGTAATGCTTCCAATATAGAGTCCTTGACCTATTTAAATACTTACTAGATTAACATAATCCTTCCCGGGATAAGCTCCCGTGTCGAACGGAACTCGAATGGAATTAACGACTTTGGTCAGGGCGTCGATTCATGAATTGACGACCTGGTTCAGGTCTTTTCTTAAGAAGCCCCTTTCGTTAGGGCGTTTCTTTGTTTAAAACACGCCCAAGATAGGGGCGTTTCTTGGCCTTACCGTTTTTGGCGTTTAGAATTTGACGCCGTGTTGTCAGGGCGTCCCTTCTTGAATCACGCCTTTGCTAGAGGCGTTTATAATTTAAATAGCGCCTTTATTTGAGGCGTTATTTTATATTATTTTATTTATCTATTTATTTGATTTATTTTAAAATCTTTATTATTATTAATATTTTATCAGGGTTGCTACAATTTCAATGTCTATACATTGGGCTTTTACATGAAGTCTATACATTGTTGTTTGCATTGCAAGTCCATACATCCTCAGCTGAACCCCATGTCTATACAACGACACTATAGCTTGCATAGCTCATGTCTGCTCATTGGTCTTCATCTCCTGTAGTCTAGACATTGGAAAGTATATACATTGTGCTCACAAGAAGACTTCCAAGTCTATACACTCTCTCAGTGTACATACTTTCCCATTTGCTGTTTCAGAGTATATACACTCGGTGTTATAAGATTTAAATAACCACTTGTTCTATGTTATGATTATAAGATTTTTTGTGTGTATAGGGTTAACGCAGAATGACCACAGCGTCCACGCAGCAAGTATACTAGTAGAAGTATTAGCTGCTGGAACACATCACTGCGTCAACGCCACGGCCTGGTAGCGTCCACGCAGCAAGCAAATAAGCTAAAGTATTAGCTGCTGGAACACCACTGCGTCAACGCTATGGGCTAGCAGCGTCGACGCAGCACGCTTATATACTGAAGACATTGATCACTGGACACCAATGCGTCAACGTCTTGATCAAGTGGCGTGGACGCTGTAGTTCAAACAATCAAGAAAGAAGCTTACTGGATTACTCTGATGCGTCAATGCTGCAGGCTGGTGGAGTCAATACAATGCATTGCTGAATGTTATTCAAGTCTGAACAGCGGATGTCTTCATGTGTGAAGTCTATACAATGGATTCTTACTGAGATTGATGACCTGGCTCGTGATGCCAGGAGGACGAGGTATGAAGATACTGACACGTGGATGAAGCTGCCTCGGATCTAGCAAATTCCTTGGGCGGGAAAATGTGGAAGCCATGTGTTGAGGAGCTGCTGCTGCTGCTGCTATATATATGTGCTTTCTTCCACTAAAGAAGGCTGATCGATAGAAAAAGAGAGAAAGGAGCAGCAGAGAGTATTCGATCCAGTGAGAACAGAAGTAAAAAGAGAAAGAGAGAGAGCTCGCGAGTGAGAGAAAGAAGCAGCAGAAGTAAAAAGAGAAAGAGAGAGAGCTCGCGAGTGAGAGAAGGAAGCAGAGAAGAAAAGGAAGAGAAAGAAGAAGAGAGAACTAGAGATGGGAAGCTTCATCTGAAGACTTGTTCCTACTGGACCGTAGATCAGATCCAGGCCAGTCAGCTCCATTGAGAGCCATATCTGTGTTTTCATCTTTTACAGCTTTCTGATTGCTGTGTCATTTTCCTTTATTATTTTTCCTTTGTTTTCTGATTATCCTTGTTCTTCCGATTGCCCTGTTGGGGATCGGGTTCCTCCTGGTGGTTCAGGAGAAGGGAGATCTGATCTCCGGGTTGCAAGTGACAGGTTGTCACTTGTGGGTTCCCTCTGGTTAGAGGAAGGGAGGCTAGTCCTCCGGTTCTGGGCTTGTGGTTGCAAGTCCAGTGGTCCCTCCTGGTCTGGAGGAAGAGAGGTCTTCGACCTCTAGTTTCCAAGTGGCTGGGAGTCACTTGGGTGTCCCTCTGGTTGGGAGGAAGAGGGGAGGCTGTTCCCCTGGTCAAGCTGTGTGGCAGCAACTGTTTGCAGACCGAGTCTGCTTGGTTCTAGCATTTGCTAGTGAAGCCTCACTCCGGTTGGGAGTGAGGGGTGGATGTAGGTCTGTGGACCGAACACCCTAAAAATTATCTTGTGCAGTGGTCTGATTGTTTGCTTAGCTTCCGCTAGATGCTTGAATAGGTGCGCACCAAGTGCTTGTATTTGAGTTGAATTGAATTGGTTCTACTCTGTGGTTTATCTCTTGCATCCTAGTTTTTATTTGGCCATTATTCATAGAGGGATACATTCACCCCCCTCTGTATCCGGGCCTAGCACCCTAACAAATAGATCCTTCTACTAAAAACTATGTCCAATTAAAAATACAAACTAGCGCACATCGGAATTAACAAGATTGATAAGATAGAGGAATTTAATGCTACACAAGTTAACTAGATTCTCTCACTCTCTCCGTTCACACTTGATCACACAAATAAGTATAACAAGCTAACCATACAGTCACACAATTCAAACCACAGGAGACGAGGATTTTTAAGGTGGTTCGGGACCACGACGGGCTCCCTACGTCCACCCCTCACCCAACCGGTAAGACTTTCTCCACACGCTACAAATGCAGCAAACACGGGGATTTCTCCCCACACACACGGGATAAAAACCCCAACACAAACACGCTACAAAAGTAGCACACACACACGGGGATTTCTCCCCACACGCACGAGGCAAAAATCCCAACACACACACGGATATGCTCCGCACCAAATGACGCACAAGCGTCAACTCAAACCACTCGGAGAAATCGTTCTCCGAACCCACACACAGAAAATCATTTATAGGTTTGTAACAAGCTAACAAATGAATGCTCTAAGCCCAAAACATGTGCTAAAGACCAAAACAAGAAAGATTCAACAAGCACAAGGCTCCCCCTTCAATTGAATCTCCGGCTCTTCTTGGTTTGATGTCGGATGATGGCGATTTTGGCGTCCTCGCGTTCCTCTCTTCGAGATGATTCTTTTCTTCTTCTACCATGGTCTCCAAATCTCCATGGAAGTAGATGAAAACCACCTTGCAAGAGCTCCACCACATTTTTCCCCCTCTTCTTCACCTATACGAAAGAACAAAATGAGCATTAGGGTTCAACTCCTCACAAATTCGTAACTATTATATATACAACTCAAAGAGTGGGGAAAAGACACATAAAACCTTCCTAAAACATGTTAGAAACACCCTAATATATTTAGGAACCTTTGAGGGGTGGTTTGGTAAAGTTTCAAGGCCAAAAGAATAGGTTTAGATTAGATTCGTAACTCCCGTAACATAAGTGTCGACACTTGGTGTCGACACCGGCAAGTTGGACAGGCCAAAACACCAAAAACAGAACTCTGCCAGATAGGTGTCGACACCTGGTGTCGACACCTACCCCCTGCACACACAAGATACATGAAAAATAGAACTCTGGATATTAGGTGTCGACACCAGGTGTCGACACCTTCTGGCTGCCTTGTTGCAGCCAGGACATATTCAGCAAGGTGTCGACACCTTTTGCCCAGCACAAAGACTACATAATGCAGTCCAATGTAGTCTGAGAAATCTTCAACCCCAATTGAAAATTTAATTTTTCCAAGTGAAAAACATGCATTAGAAGGTCTTCAAAATATCAGTAAACCTTGGATTCAACAAGGAATATGGAGAGTTAAATGAGCAAGATGCTACCATGAGACTATCATGAGAAACATGCATGAAGGCATGAAAGCACAACCTCAACCTCCTCCAATTCAAGCTCACAAGGTAGGTAATAGATATTACCATGATCCACTTGATATGAGAGGGTTTAAAAGTCATCCTTTAACCTGTAAAAACATGATAAACCAAGAGGTTAGATGATAATCAAAACTCATGAACCAAGCATTAACTCTTTGAACTAGTTCACATAAAATACATCATTGAACTAACTCAACCAAGTATTTGGCTTCTCAAATCAATTAACAAAAATACATTCCACCAAATGACAAGGTTTTGTTATGATAAACATGGATCTCTCAATCACCAAATATAACGACACGGGCGCTCAACCATTCAATCACAAGGCAACCAAATCTTCAACAACAAAATGCTTCATCACACAAGTGTTAACAATTATGCCAAGTGCAAAGCATGCATAATATCATGAAACCACATTCATTCAAATGGCATTCTTGTTGATTAAAAACTAACATTTATGAATCATTATCTCATGAGGAGCATTGATATAAACTTCTCAAATTAAATTACCATGAGTCCAAGAAACGAGCAAGCATCATTGAAATCACATCCATCAAATTTTAAGTTATAGGGTTGAGGATATTTCAAGCCCAAAAATCTTATGAGGAAAACGCATGAAAATGCCCAACCAAGACTTTGAAAAGCTATTTGATGAAATGCATGAAATGTAGAAGAGTCAACGCAATGCAATGAGTGAGTCAACTTCCTTTTTCAATAAGATCTTCATTGATGCACTCCTTTGAGTTCCAAACATGAATCATGAATTTTTATCCTGCAAATCAAAATATTCAAGGCATGAGATCCTTAAATACAAATCATTCATATGACTTTCAAATATGAACAGAGTTAACTCCCTTTTAGAAGAAGTGCTTCATTGATGGACTCCTTTAGATTCCAAGTATGAGCCATGAATTTGTGTTTCTACAAACCAACATAAATATAACATTAGTTCCTTAAACACCAAGGGTTCACATGACTTTCAAGAGTGAACATTGACTCCATCTTTCAACTCATCAAATCAAGATATAAAACATATTACTCAATGAAACACAAACACACACAAACACAATCGTTTTGATATCATTGAAATCAAACACGAATTAGGGGATGCAACACACCTAGACGTTTCTATGGGCACTACAAGTTCAGATTTTTCTTTTGAAACCACTTTTTGATACCAACTGTTATTGCTTTTCATTTTTCAAGAGCATTCAGGTGTGGTAGCACCTTTTGACGTGAGGATGCACGTTGATTAGACGCCAGCGTCCCCAGTTACTCAGTGTAGCTCACCATTCTACTTCACATAGAATAGAGGTAGCAAGGCACTTCATGACCTTGTCCACTCCACTTCATTGATGAAGAGACTTGATTTTTCGGTGAAACAATTGCCATTGCTCTGCCTTAGAGCACTTGAGCTCAGCACACATCTTTTTAGGTGAGGATATACGTTTATCGGACACCAATATCCCTAGTTACTCAACATGACTGAAGTTCTTTGCTTTCATTGTTGCCCGTTTGAAATCTTTAGATTTGACAAATGTTTAAAAATAATACTACAATGAAGTTCCTCAACTAAGGATGCCTTTGAACAAGAATAAACTTTCAGATTTAAGAAGGCACAACATGTCAAAACATGGAACAGTGGTTTAAGTCCATTAAGTCTGAATGCAGCCACTTTCAAGAAGGTTCTGTTAAAAAAGAAACTCATGAACTCATTAAACTTAAACCAACAATTTTATATCCTGGGCAATCATAGAGCTCTATAAAAGAAGATTCATCTTGAAGATTTACTCTGATAAGTGAACTCAACAACAGATAGAAGTTCTTCCAAGGAATTCAAGACATTCAAAAAAGCAAGGATCAGATAACTGAGCATGCAAAAGATGGCAGATTTTCAGATAAGCCAGGAAGGTTCAGAGATATCAAAATATTTCAGACCCAAGCTGAAACACAGCAAATCATCATCATGATGCAAAGGCCTGATTTATGCAAAGAATGCAGTTGAGTAGAGAGTGGGAATGGATAGTGAACTCTCCCCCTGAGGATGTGTAGTGAGCTCAGACTCGTAAACTAGACTAGCAGGTGTATAGGAGTGTCGACGTAGGCACCTCATGGTGTTGACACACTGAGCTCAGATAGAAAGCAATTTTTAAGCAAAAATGAATTGCAAGGTCGACCTGAGTAGTTCTAGGGTTGACCTGATCAGCAGCAATGAAGATTTCAATAGAGTTGGAAGTTCTGATGGCATAGGGCCTTGCCAGGTGTAGGCTCCGGGATTTTGGAGTGGGTTGATTTGGAGATGTGCCCTACGTGGTTGTCTCCTCAACCTTCCTGGGCCTTGAGTACCTACAGAGGAACAAATTAAAGATTAAGTAATCGTGATGGCCAGAGGTGTTTACCTGAACCTCACAGGAATGATGATCGCGGGGAGATGTTAAAACAGGGAGAAGGTAGGGTCCCTCTTCCTCGTCCTTGGCCGGCCAAGGGCAAGGAGCCCTGCGTAGTTCCTTGATGCTGAAGTCCTGTATATAAGCAGTGGTAGATATATTTTCTCCCTCCCGTACGTTCCTTCCAAGTGTCTTCCCGATGTCTATTCTACCATATCCGACATGAGAAATAGACGAAGACAGAAGGAAAAGGGGAAGTGTAACAAACCGTGATCACCACCAAAGCGTCGGACGTGATGAACACGCCGTGCCTTGGAAAGAGGGAGAGCCACTCGCCTAGCTGCAGTGCTGGGAAGATGAGCGGTCCAGGTAGAACCGCCTATAGCTTGCACGGTCTTACGATAGACCGCCTAAGGGCGCTGCAGGAGGTGTAGGATGAAAGACTCCTGGCTGTTGAACGGCTTAGTCACGACCGCAGGAAGATGATGGACGGTCCAATCGGCACCGCACGTCCTCTCGAACGGACCGTAGAGCACCGCGCAAGACCTCTGAGCCAGAAGTCGCAAAGGGGTCCAACCTCCACCCTCTCCAGCCGGCCAGAGGGGATGGGCCTCGTGCTAGGGATTGCTGACCTGCAAAAACAACGTGAAAACACAAAGAAACAACCTAGATTAGAACTGAGAGGTGTAGTAAATGTCAAAATAATAGGAAGCAAACGCGACTAAGTGGAAAGGAAGATACATGGGGGATTTTAAACCCCTAGGGTGTCAAAAATGCAGGTGGATGTGTGCATGGTAATGAGGATGAAGAAAAACGTGGGGAGAAAGTAGCGAAAGCAATGCATGCAATGACAAAGAGGACAAAACCAATCAAACGCAAAAGACTCAAAACTTGACTACTCCCTGAACCAGAGGCTTGTATGGACGTAGAAAGCCTCCCTCCTTGGTGCTAGGTCACTCAAGAATGTGGCAGGGCTTCGCCGTCGACCAAAATCTCCCCCCTTTCAAGCCCGGCCTTTAGGGTCTATTTATAGAGCACCTAAAGCCAGCCCTGAAATTAGGGTTTCCATTCATTTTTAGGATGAGATATTATCACAAAAGTTGGAGATAATCGAGTTATCTCTCATCCAAAAGAAACGGCATCGAAAAAGACTCCATATTCGAGAAGAAATCT
Organism: Amorphophallus konjac; assembly: GCA_022559845.1. Lineage (NCBI taxonomy): Eukaryota > Viridiplantae > Streptophyta > Magnoliopsida > Alismatales > Araceae > Amorphophallus > Amorphophallus konjac. The sequence continues at coordinate 213,473,951 of CM040126.1, read as the reverse complement.
TCGGATAAAGTCAGGGGACACGTCTACGGATAAGGAGAGAAAATCCTTGATTTCTTCCGAGCTCGCAGGGTTAAACGGTCTCACGATAGACCGCTCAACTGGTTGGGCGGTCAACAAGGGACTGTCCATCCCTGTCGGTGAAAATTCCAAAAATAGGATAAATACCAACAAATTATCCATTAACCAATCGAAGATATCACCGTTGGACCCTTATACTTGAACGGCTATTATGGGACCGTCCAATAGAACGAGCGGCCAAGGTCCAACTGTTTAACTATTGTCCGTGATAAATGGAAAAAATGGATAATTATCTGAGAGATATTTAGGCTTTAGGACTCTGGAAGAAGAACGGTGCACTCAAGATCGTTCATCATGTTAAACGGCCAGGAATAAACCGCATAAGCCATTATCGGTGGAATTTCATAAAATCATCAGAAATCTTTTTAATGTATGAACGACTCATAAATAACCGCTCAAGGGTTGAACGGCCAGGGATGACCCGTACATGTTCCTGGACACTTGATTTTTATAAACATGTTCATTTAACCAAAAACCAAGGCCCATTAAGTCCTGAATCGATACGGTCCCAACCAAGGAGAGAGGCTACCCATAAAAATTGGCCCATGACTTACCAGAAAACGGCCAGCGAGTGATGGACAACTCGAGGCATCAACAAATGGGAGCAAGAGAAACGACTCAACTTATCGGTAAAAAATGGGTGTCAACAGATGCCCCTCCTTAACGTCCTCTTTGCAGGGGAGCGAGCGGAGGTGAAGCGAAAGTGACATGGAACATGGAGATGACGCGGAAATGCAGTAGAGCGGATCGAAAAAGCGGGCGTTAAGGTAAACTGACACCCATTTTTACCAACAAGCGATAAGAATCTTCCGGAAAACTCTGAACCAAACGCAAGGAATGATAAAACCAAAAGTGACACCTATTTGGAGGAACTAAACTAAATGAAATAAATCGACAAGACCAACCTCATGGGGGACACAATCTCACGGTCCAATGAGGAGGCAAAAAATAGGCAGCAAAAGTAAAGAAAACAGGCTAAAGCTCCAGACGGGGACCTCTCAATCAACCAAACCAAGCGAATCGACCAAAGAGAACCTTCCAACTCAGAGTGGAATTAGTTCCTCTTACTCAAAACACTGAACGCACAGCTAACCATCACTGACGGGACATTCTTCAAGCAAACTATGGGTCATGAAAGCTCAACAGATGCGTACGATGCATGTTGGGCTAAAATAAAAGAAAGCATTAAAACGAATGCAAAGAAAGATTAAAATATAAAATACTCGAGAATAATATTTCTAAGTTGGGAAAATCAGAGTCAAGATACGATCCGCAACCACAACGTGCAGGATAGAACCATCCTCCCCGTGATATCCCAACCTAACGGCCTATCCAAAGATTAAACACGTGAACCTGGATCATCATCGTTTTTGTTGGAGGGGAACATCAGATCCTGAAACACGTAGATAACCAACTGGTTCTCGAGATAATATATTATAGTACCATATAATAATGCAATAAAGGTGATAAAGATAGAAGGCCATACCTGACTTACCTATGCAGGCGAAACGGCAAGTGAGAGTTTTCTTCTCTCTTTTTTTTTCCGGATTTTTATGGATTTTCATAGATAAGACAGATGAGATAAACATAGCAGAGATAACACAATGATTAACTGAATGATAAACAACATGACATAACATGACGAATGGAAAAATAACACAACAAGACGAACAAGCATATAAGCAAAGGCATGAACAGACAATACGCATGTATGAACATGGAGTGACATGACAATAATCGGCGGGACAACACATGACGGATCACACGGTTGGAACAACACACGAAACATAGAGGGACGACCATCAACATGTGCAAGACAACTAACAACATGTGGTGAGGAACAAAACAACAAGCGTGGGACAACACGGTGGGATATGGACATGAGACAAAGATACGGTGGGACAAAGAAACATAAACAAAACACGTTCTTCAATCAAAATTCGAGATCAGAATGAAGCAGAATCGCCATGTTCATAATCGTGAGGCAAAACCCTCCCATAAAGATATGATCATTGCAAACAACAGCTGAGAAGGACTTAAGCTTCAGATCAGATCGAGAGATATGATTGAAGAAAAGAACAGATCAAAGATGTGAACAGGAGATAGATAAAGTAAAATATGAAGTAAGGAAAGCTTGAGTACCTGCAACCTGCACACTTAGCAAACAGATTACGTATCCATTCTCAATATAAAATATAAAAGATTAATATTTTTAGATTTTTCAATTTCCTTGATTTTTTTTGGATTTTGAAAATGATTGAAATTTTGAACAATATTTCATTTTTTTGATTTCATTTTTTTATTTTTGACAATATCCCATTTTTTGGATTTTTGACAATATCTCATTTTTTTTGAATTTTTGACAGTATCTCATTTTTTTTAGATTTTTGAAATAGCAATCCGCAGCACCCAACGACGGGCTCGAACTACTGGCCATGGATCGCCGTCCCCCCCCTAATTAAAGGCTTCCCTGAAGTAGGGTGTGCATGTGAAGGTGGCTTACCACAACTAACTGCCTCTAAAGAACGGTGCCCCTACCAAGGCCATACCCGGGATACAACCCAGCCTAAGAGGAAGGAGTAGAAGAATAATTAGAGACAAGTCTCATGTAGGATGGGAGACATCAGGACTCGAATTCCTTCTAGGGAACCACCCCTCAAAGAGTAGGTCTGTTACGCCGGGGCTTTGTGTCTTTGATTTTGAGACCCATTTTTATCAGGCATGCATGCGACCGGGCTCATGACGTCCCGCGGGGAACTGTACTGCCACTCTTGCCATACCTTTGGTTCATAATTTTGCATTGATTCATCCATTTATTTTTGACAACCCTTGTTTGGCTAGATATTACATGCTCATTTTTGAGGGTCAAGACTGCCCCTATTTGAGACCTCTCCTGTATTAGGGAGTGCCTAGGGTAGTCATCTCATCCATTCATCTCTTGCCCATTCACTTGGCCGAGCAAAGAAGAGAAAAGACCTTTGTGCATATCCAAAGTATGGCCAAAGCAGCAACGGTGCGTCTCAGAGAGATCGGCTATGACTTGCCGTGTAGTGTGTGAAAAACCCATACTCATAGGTCACCCTCAACAATCGAGGAAAGAAACTAGACTCCCAGCGCTAAGCTATCACCAGCCTAAGGATGCTGCAGAAGCTAACTTTTTATTTGACTAATTAAGCAAATTCAACTAAAGCCACTCAACCATGCTGAGGAACCAATGTTATAAGCATGTGCAGGAGTAATAAGAGTAATAGCAATGATAACATATTCTTGCACAAAATAACAATACCTTTGCAAATCTATGCCGTGGAAACCGGCATCTTGAAGCGAACATGATCATCGAGCTTTTGATCAGCACGAGCTTTATATTCCTTGCTTGCCAGGATAAAAGAGTGAAAAGGATAGCAATATGTAGATATTCCTTGACATGGAGGAGCGGCAGACATCAAACTGGACGAAGAAGAAATAAAAGGAAGAGAGACGAGGGCTAGAACTCCCTCATTAAGGCACAGAGGCCATGATAACAAGGAACCAAATACAGAATGAACAGAGATTAACTGAGATCAAGGCGGACTAAAGCCTCGAAAATAGCAAGAAAAAGGGTAAGAACCCCGAAAGGGTGAGATAGAAAGAACAGAAAGACGACGAAAAGATAACTGTGAAGATAAAGTAGAAAGAGAAAGATCATCCGACGTGGTCGGAGGAAAGGAATAACGATCACCCGCCAGGGGCGGGGAAGAAAATGTATGAACACCCGATAAGGTCGGGGAAAAGGAATGAGAACCACCCGACGTAGTCGGGGAAAGATTAGAAAAGCCACCCGACAAGGTCGGGGAATGAGCACAAGGAATCCCCAACAGGATCGGGGAACAACGATGATAAGCGGAATCCGGACGTATCCGGGGAGAAAAACTACAAGAGGATGCCCATGGCTCAGGAGAAGAGGAGGACATAGGCCGAGGCCTAGAATGGTGAAAATAGGAAGAGATGGTAGAAATATGACCAGGTGGTGGAAGGTACACCACCCAAGGATAAGAACTGAGCAACAGAAAAGACGAATGGACGGAAGAAGGAGAAGAGGGAGTGGACCCCCAAGTGCGCAACTGACAGCCCTTGAACTTATGCCGTCGCCTCTTCTTAGCAGCAATCTTCTCGAAACAACGCCGCCTGGAGCGAACTCGGACCCTTGGGCTTCTCAATCTGTAACGTCTTCTCAAATAGCGGGCCCACCCGGCAGATGGCCTGGCCTGATTGCAAATATGCAGCTTCATCGGGGTAATTGCCCCTAGACTCCTGGCACTAACCATAGGTGGATATTCTAGAACAGTCAACTTCTTGGGATGAGCATCAGGAGATAGCGGAGTTTTGTCGTTCGGCACTAGAAGTATAAGATTCGGCATCTCCATTTGGCAATCGGGCATGAAGCATAACTCCCTTGCTAAAAGTACTGGATGGAACTGAGGGAGGGTGATATGCGGCGTTGACACGGCCGATTCACCAATAAACCGAGGGAGATGAGATAGACAAGGTAGAATACCCCTGGTCAATCTCGAGGACAAGGCCAATTGCCCTTTGAATGCTAGATTCATTAGATTTCTAGCGACCGTGTGGGTTAGCACCATCCGGGCAAAAAACTCTTCTGGGCCAGTGCACTGAATATCAATCAAGTAAGAGGTGATAACAACATCGATAGTGAATTCTCTGGTGAGCAAAGAGATTGCCACCGGCCTCGCTTTTGAAGAAACCGGCACCAGTGCACAGGAACTCTTCTTGACAACCATCTTCATAACAAGTGCATGCTCATTATCCCTATAACAGCCAGGAACCAGGTGATGGGGACATCGAGGCAAGATCGTCTGCATTTTGTTTGCATTTATGTCCTTTCATATTTGCATGTATACCATTGTGTTATATGGGTATGCAATTGTAAGTTTTAGTGGGTTTATATGTAAAATGTCAGTAGGACCAACAAGGGGGGCCCTCAGCCCTTTCCCAGAGGTCCATGTCATCCATGTGGGGCTGGTCAACCATCCTAGGTGGCCTTCTAGAAGGGTTGAATGCCAAATGCCACATGGGTAGACAAGAGGGTAAGAATTTCCATGCTTGGCTACCTACCATGTCCACTTGTCCCCCTTGCCTTTCATATAGTCAATAGGCCGCCCCCCTTTTTATTTAATTGTATTTTTTGTGTGTTGTTCACACTTCATCCCAGCCCTCCATTCCCCATCCCTAGATCCAAGGGTCTACATTTGATTTGATGAGAGTCATATAAAACCTTGTATTTTCATTTGGAAATTAATGAAAGTTAGAAAAATTTGTTGAATGCCAAGAGCCTCTTGCGCCCCAGCCCTCTCTCCCCCTGGTTTCATCTCCTCCAACCCCCAATTCTAAAGTGGATATCTTCTATCTCCTCCCCCTCAATCTCTGAGTTCATCTCTGGTGCCGCCGCCGCCGTTCGTGCCGCCTTCGAGCCGCCGCGAAGTCGACTTCGGTGTTCTGTCCATCCTGGGAAGAAGCTTCTTCTCAGAATTCCTGCTATCAACTCCGAGTTATTCTTGATCTGAAAATTTTATGGTGTGTTACTATCTTCAATCCCTACCACCAAAAAAAAAAATCCCGTCCAAATTCTATCATTTACTATTTTTCAAATTTCATGTGTTTCTGTTTCCCAGTTCTGTCCAGTTTCAGATCTGTGTGACAGCACCCCTATAACCCCCCCCCTCCGACCATCTTTTTGATTTTTCCAAACCCTCTCAATTTTACTGGGAGTTCTGCCCACCGTCCCCTCACTCCATGAATTTTCCTGATTTTTGATCAGCCATCCATCCATTTTTCCAAATTCATTTTCAGAGCCATCTACAATGCTGTCAGCCAGTTTCCAGACCCGACTCACTGCTAGTATACAAATCATAACAATTTGTAGACGCCTCCAAAATTGTCACCAAAAAATATTTCTGTCTTCCTTGTTCAATTTCCTACAACTTTGATGAAGAACACAACTTCTGAATCGGAGGTCTACCTATCAGTCAACGCCAGTTCTCAGACAAGTTCCCTGTTGATCTGAGAATTCGGACACTGTACAACAGCAGCTATCAAAATTCTCCAACAAGAAGTACAAAGCTGATTATTTTTCTATAATCCCATTGGGTTGAAGCCCTTCGAAGCATCTTTCTAACGGCGCCAATTTCGTGTCGATCCGACATCGGGGCTGATCGCAGCGTCCGTTCTCGCCGGAGCGCGCGCCTGAAAATAGAACCGGCAGATCCGTGGCCGGTTATTCCGACCGGTGCCGATCGGAGCCGCCCGGCCTCCAGCCGGCGAACCAGCATGCCGCCATCCTGGGGAGCGCTTCCCCAAGTGTCCCCACTATAGCGGTGCCACCGGGTCCCACACGGCCCCTCCAGACAGCACGTGGGCCCCACGGTCGCGAGTACGGGTGCGACCGAAGCTACGCGTGAAGCCGCCCGTCAACCCGAAATCGGTCCTCCCGGACCCACCTGTGTAGCCCTTTACCTCCCTGCGTGGAGTGGGTGATATTCAATGGCTGTCATTATTGTGTAATATTTGTTCCGGGAGTACGAGATCGGCCGGGCCCGTCTTCCCCACGCCCGGTAGCGTGGAGGTATCGTATTCGCTCCTTGCTTGGCATTTCGCTTATTTCCATATATGCTTTATATGCTGCTACTAGAGAGCATGTTTTAGGACCTAGCTTGATATATATTTTCATATCACCGCTGCTGCGAGAGAGAGCGAAGCCGTCCCGTGACCCGATCCGGGCACGAAAGTGCGAATTGACCACCCTAGCTCTTGCCGGTTTCTCAACCGTGCATGTCCGACGCTTCCCTCGTTAAGGGACAATCACGAGCTCACCTAGAGTCCGAGGACTGCATTCCTCATTCGAGTCGTGTCCGTGGTCTCGTCCCGGATCAATTTGGTATCAGAGTGAGTTTGAGTCTAGGGTGTCAAAAAAAAGAGTGTCATTTAAGTCTAAGTGTCTAAGTTGGTCTTAGGAGTTGCATTTGCATACCATTAGTCGGTATATCAAAAGGTGTTGTTCGAATGTTAGGCTACGCCTATCGGGAAGGCCGCACATTTGCGCGAGTGATCTTCGGATCGGTTAGCTCCGCCACGTACCGAGTCTTGGTCGTCATGTCTAGGGTTGCAGTCCATTGTCTAGTTGGTTTATCTACTAGTGTCGGCATGACCATCCTCTAGCTTCCCCATGTCCCATGGATTACCAAACACCCGGATCTTATCCATGGTGGCGATACTATCTCAAATGGAAGGACCACCCGAACCACCCCTGTCACGCCCCGAGCGCGGAAGATACCCGGAGATGCGCGACGTGTCTATATCAATCATGTCAATCAGAGTGGTCGTGTATTCGACACAAAGACAGAGATGCGCAAAATAGCAAGATAACCCAATCCTTTATTTCATAATGGATAGACTATTACAAATCCAATACTCTGTTTAATAAAAAGGAAAAGAATACATATTTGACTCAAGAAACTATAGAAAAGACTAGACGACACTTGTAGAAGCTCTATCACTTTCACTCTTGACCATTCCCATCCGATTGACTTCCATCGTCGTCGGACTTACCTGAAAAGTAGAAAGGGACAAAACGGAATGAGCGAACGCTCAGTAGGAAATTATATCTCAAGTACTAGCAAGGGGTTTAAGTAATTACATTTTTATGAATGCAATAAAGCTATGCATGCTCGCATAAAACGACAAGATAGAGAGAATGTAATATCAAAGAAATAAGATGAACTTAATCATGAACTCCCAACAAGATGACAAGTATAGTCAAGGTATTCAAGCAAGCACGTTTAACAAGTCATGTCAAGAACTTTGGCTATCATGTATCAAGCAAGTAAATTACCCTCTTTCGGGCCACGCATTTCATGTAAAGTCAAGTACGATTCAAGTACAAGATGTGTGTGGAATGTCCAATCAAGCAAGTCAAGTACTCGGTATAATGCCAGATACCTTATCATTTTAACTCCCATGGGCACAAGTACTTTCGGGTGCTCCTCCCAGGACCAGATCGGGCCCTATATGCGCAGGCATTTATCATGTGTTTTGACATCCACTCTTGTTTATAGCCAACATAGAATTTCAATAATCAAGCTTGTGGACACGTATGACAACTTTGATAGAATAGAGTCCAAAATATGACAAAGGACATAGAATGGCGATAATAACGGTATAATCACGATATCGATAAAACTAGGTAGAACATGATTCCCTTAACTTGGGTACCATGACAAATCAGTATGGACATTCTTTATATAGAATTGAGGTCCACATGAACAGTATATCAAAGGTAAGATACCCTCATTCTTTTCACAGAATTGGGGTTTACAAGAACGACATGATATGGCATGATATCATCATCCCATTAAGAATTTCTTATGATATACTCTTTGTATAATCATAAGGGCCGGTATACCATGTTTCTTTAGATTGACATGGCAAGGATCGTGTAATGGGTTTTTAGGGTACAACCAGCTCAGTCGGCCTTGAGGGAATCCAAGGCTACGAGGAGTCTTACGGAGGTCTCTATGACTAACTCGCTAGTCCAAAGGAACGGAATGTCCAATGGAGAGCTTGTATGTCAATGAGAGTTGAGTGTGATCGATAAATCAACGTAAAAAGTGGGACTATACTCACGGAATAGAGAATAGTGCCGATATATATATATATGTATAATATGAAACCATCGGTAATAGAATCGAGACGAAATCAGGTTACAGTAAAATAACGACTTGAGTAAAGTCGTGTATTGAATAATTAACGCCTAACATGAGGGCGTTTACATATATTGCCAATTTGTAGAATTTTCATTATTTCATTAATTTATCAAAAACACGCCTTGCCTGGGGGCGTTTATTCAAAGTTGAGATCAAAAACGCGCCCTTGGAAGGGGCGTTACTTTCTAATTCCATTTTACAGAATATGTAAATTTCAGGATTTTGACAGATACACGCCTTAGGAAGGGGCGTTACTTTTCATATTCACGCCTTGTTCTGGGGCGTTAAAATATGGAAAATGACTTTGTCCAAGTCGTGAATTTCAAGAATTTTACAATATTACAGGAAATAAAATTTCAAGGGACATGAGACATGTGGTTGCAGTATAACAGGAATTCACAGGTAGGGGTATGCAAGATATTAGAATCTATATTTCATAATTTATTGAATTTTAAACAGGATCAATTATCAATTTTCAGGTGAGTCTTATGAAATTAACGCCTGCGTACATGACGTCAAATATTAAATTGACGACCACTGCATGGTCGTGTATTTTAAATTATCGCCCTGATCAAGGGCGTTTCTTTCAAAATATTGCAGAGAACGTAATAAAAACCTTATAAACAGTATGCATGCCATGCTTATGTATAGATATCTTGCATTAATTCTTATTTGGGCTACAATAACTTGAGAAAATCCTACCTTAATATGATTGAACTTGACGAAGGGTTTGAAGGATCGGAAACTTCAACCGCAACTTACGAACAGTGGTATCAAGGAGAAGAACTGCAGTTTTCCTATAGGAAAAGAAGAAACATTAGTATTTCTTCATACTTTCTGACCGAAAGGAAAAAGGAAAAAGAACAATACCTTTGTTCTTCACGTACGCCGCCTTCTTAACCTATAACAGAAGAAGAAGATGAAGAACAGTTAGTTCTTCATGCAACAGACGTAGAGAATTAGAGGAACTATTCCTCTCTCACGTACCATGCAGACTCCGAACGCCAAATAGCGTTGTAGGGTTCGAGCAGTAGGTTATTTATAGGGATTTTGGAAGTCCTATTAAAAATAGTGTTTGATTGAGGGTAACATATCCCTAATAGAGTCCTTACTCTAATAGACACTTACTAGATTAGGTTAATCTTTCCCTGGATAAGCTCTGGGTTCGAACGAGTCACGAACTGAATTAACGCCTTTGGTCAGGGCGTGTATTCTTTAATTAACGCCTTGTATAAGGGCGTTTCTTAAAAAGCGCCTTGAAAAAGGGCGTTTCGTGTTTTAAAACACGCCCAAGATAGAGGCGTTTCTTTTACTTACCCATTTGGTCGCGTGAGAACTGACGACCATAGGTGTGGGCGTCCTTTCTTTATTCACGCCTTTGATAGAGGCGTTTCTTTTTGAATTAACGCCCTAATAAGAGGCGTTATTTTAATTTTGTTTTACTTCATCGAATTAACCCTATTCTTATTATCTGTATTACTACTGTAATATATAAATTTTAATTTATTTCAAATATTCATTTATCAGGGTTGCTACACCCTCCCCCACTTAAAAAGAATTTGGTCCCCAAATTCAATATATATATAATTATACATGTGGAGAGCGTAGAACATATACCTCTTAGAATAACTCGGGAAATCGTTTCTTCATAGATTCTTCGGTCTCCCATGTCGCTTCGCGTTCAGGATTCTTATTCCATTGCATCTTAAGCATGGGAATAACCTTATTCCTTAGAGCTCGTATTTCTCGATCTAATATCTTTAAAGGCCTCTGTTCATATGTGAGATCTTTCTGGATCACCAGATCTCCATGTTCAATAATATGAGAGGGGTCGTGCACATACTTTTTCAACATGGGTATGTGAAATACATTGTGTACCTCGGACAACTGAGGAGGCAACGCTATGCGATAAGCAACCTCGCCAACTCTTTCGAGTACCTCAAATGGTCCGATGAATCTTGGCGTAAGCTTGCCCTTAACACCAAATCTTCGGATGCCACGTCCAGGGGATATTTTAAGAAATACATGATCTCCAACCTGGAATTCAAGATCTCTTCTCCTGGTATCAGCATAAGCCTTTTGCCTTGTCTGAGCAACTTGTAATCTTTCTCTGATTACCTGTATCTTCTCAGTTGTATCCCTTACCATGTCTGGACCTAATAGTTGTTTCTCTCCAACTTCGTTCCAACATATGGGAGATCGGCAACTCCTTCCGTATAAGGCTTCGAAAGGTGCCATTTGGATACTAGCTTGGTAGCTATTATTATATGCAAATTCAACTAAAGGTAAGTGGTCATGCCAGCTTCCTCCAAAGTCAATAATGCATGCTCTCAGCATATCTTCAACAACTTGATTAGTTCGCTCGGTCTGACCATCCGTTTGTGGGTGAAAAGTAGTACTAAAGTTGAGCCTTGTTCCCAACGAATGTTGTAATCCCTTCCAAAAATGAGAAGTAAAACGGGGATCTCTATCAGACACGATGAGACAGGAATTCCATGTATCCTGACTATTTCTTTGATGTATAGTGCAGCTAGCACATCAATTGACCATCGGCTTTTGATTGGCAAGAAATGTGCCGATTCAGTCAATCGGTCAATGATAACCCAGATTCCATCATGTCCTCCTTTAGATTTAGACAAACCCATGATGAAGTCCATACCAATATCCTCCCATTTCCACTTAGGAATATCTAGAGGATGTAGTTTTCCCGCAGGCTTTTGGTGTTCCGCCTTGACCTGTTGGCATGTGAGACATCGTGATACATAGTCCGCTATTTCTCTTTTCATATTGGGCCACCAAAAGTTCCTCTTTACATCTTGGTACATTTTGGTTGATCCTGGATGAATAGTGTACCTTGATCGGTGAGCTTCATCTAAGATCTTCTTCTTTAATTCCGGACAATCGGGTATACAAGTTCTATCTTTGAACGATAATCTTCCATCAGAAGTTAGTTGAAAATCAGATTGTCCTTCTAATCTGCCTTTGATTCCTACTAATATAGGATCATCATCCTGAAGTGTTTGTATCTCAGATAACAAATCTGACTGTATGCTTACATGAGATAGTGTGACAAATTTGGATTCCGTGTCCAAGCTTATATTGAGCTCGGAGAATTGTTCAAGTAACCTCCATTCTTGCATCATACAATTTGCTATCATTGCTCTCGGCTTTCGACTAAGGGCGTCAGCAACATAATTACCCTTTCCGGGATGGTATTGTATATTGAAGTCGAAGTCCTTGAGATATTCTAGCCAGCGTCTTTGTCTCATGTTCAGCTCCTTTTGTGAAAATAGATATTTGAGACTTTTGTGATCGGAGTATACAGTAAACTGTGCTCCATATAAGTAGTGTCTCCATATCTTTAGGGCAAATACTACCGCGGCCAGTTCTAAGTCATGGACGGGGTAATTCTCCTCATGCTTCTTCAGCTGACGTGAAGAGTATGCTATGACCTTTCCTTGTTGCATTAGAACACATCCGAGGCCAATGCCAGAAGCATCAGTGTAGACCTCGAATTTCTCTCCTTCAATTGGTAGGGCTAAGACCGGAGCTGTAGTGAGATGATCCTTGAGAGTTTGGAAACTGCTTTCACATTCCTCACTCCATTCATATCGGATCTCCTTACGAGTTAACCTTGTAAGGGGCACGGCGATCTTAGAGAAATCTTTGATGAATCGCCGATAGTAGCCTGCAAGACCTAAGAAACTTCTGATCTCGCTTGCATTAGTGGGTCTTTCCCAGTTTCTTACAGCTTCAACCTTTGACGGATCTACAGATAAACCGTCCTTGGATATGACATGTCCGAGAAAAGCCACTTCTTCAAGCCAGAACTCGCATTTGCTGAGTTTAGCATATAACTAATTTGTCCTCAAGACTTGCAATGCAATCCTGAAATGCTCTTCATGTTCTTCCTTAGTCTTAGAATATATCAATATATCATCAATGAAGACTACTATGAATTGATCCAAGTAAGGCCTGAATATGCTATTCATTAACTGCATAAAGGCAGCAGGGGCATTTGTTAGTCCAAAAGGCATAACAACAAATTCGTAATGGCCATACCTGCTTCTGAATGCGGTATTGTGAATGTCATCATCCTTGATTCTTAATTGATGATATCCCGACCTGAGATCAATCTTGGAGAAATATTTGGATCCTGAAATCTGATCAAATAACTCATCGATTCTCGGCAGTGGATACTTGTTCTTGATAGTAAGATGATTCAACTGTCGATAGTCGATACACAATCTCATGGATCCATCCTTCTTCTTTACAAATAAGACTGGTGCTCCCCACGGGGAAGTACTTGGTCTAATAAACCCTTTTCGGATTAGTTCCATCAACTGCTCCTTCAACTCCTTGAGTTCAGCAGAGGACATTCTATATGGTGCCTTTGAAACAGGACCAACACCAGGGACTAAGTCAATGGTGAAGGCCACTTCTCTTTGAGGGGGTAATCCCGGCAAATCTTCTGGAAATACGTCTGGGAATTCTCGTACTACTTGAACGTCTTCTATCTTGGTTTCCTTAGCTTCTTTAATAGTGACAAAAGCAAGGAAGGATACACATCCTTTCTTGACGAGCTTGCTTGCTCGAAGAGCCGAAATAAGAGGGGATTTGCTTCGACTCTTAGGACTAGTATAAGTCAGTTCCGGAAATTCCTTGAAAACAATCTTGCTATCACGGCAATCAACCGTTGCCTGGTATTTGGATAACCAATCTGCTCCTAGTATAACATCATACTCTTTTAGATCTAAGCAGATAAGATCAATAGGAAAATTCTTTCCTCGAACCAATACCTCACAGTTTTGGTAATGATGTGTGATATCCGTCTCGTTTCCGAGAGGAGTAGACAATATTAACTTCATCCATTCTGGTTCTAGAGGTAATGGGTCAGCAAACTTCTTGGAAATAATGGAATGCGATGCACCCGTATCAAATAAGACATGTGCATATTTGGAACAAATTTTTAATGTACCTTCCACCAATCCGCCTTCTTCTTCTGGTTCGGTCTCTTGGATTGCATGAAGACACGCGTTCCTTGTCACTGGGCGTTTACCCTCACCGTCTTGGTCATTCATTAATGGACAATCGGGAATTCGATGTTCACGACTACCACAACGGAGACATGCTCCTAATTTCCTCCAGCATTCTTCTGTTTTGTGACCAGCCTTGTCACAATGCTTGCATACTACGTTTGAAGGTGTAGTGGTGATAGAGAAAGGCTTGGATTTCTTGAACTTCTGATCTTGAGAGGAAGAACCTCCATTATTGGGCCTCTTCTTAAAGTTGGGTTTAAAAGAACCCGAACTTGTGACTTGCTCCTTTTTGTCTTTCCCACGGATCCTATCAGATAGTTCCGTGGCATCTTCAAGCAACTGAGCTCGGCGCACTATTTCAGTATAAACTTGAATATCCATAGGCGCCAGTTGAGTAATGTAGTGGGGCCTAAGCCCATTAAGAAATCTACGGGCTTTCATCTTTTCTGTGCTAATTAAATGCTTAGCATATCTAGACAGTCTAGAGAACTGTGCTTCATAATCAGCCACCGATAAAGATCTTTGCTTTAATGCGGCAAATTCGGCGGCCTTCTTTTCCTGGACCCTATCAGAGAAATATTTGGCGTTGAAATATTCAACGAATTCACCCCATGTAACTTGAGTTGGGTCAATAGTAGCTTCAATCGACTCCCACCTGCATCTAGCATCCTTTTCTAACTGGAAAGTAGCTAATAAGACTTTGTCCTGATCCGTGCATTGCATAACACGGAATATACGTTCAATCTCCCGAACCCAATGCTCGGCATCGTCTGGATCGGTCGATCCCATGAACTTCGGGGGATTCATATTCTTGAATGCTTGGTGTAAGCTTCCAGCTCGTGGAGCACCACCTTGTGCTACCTGTTGTAGCACTTGGGTCATCCCTTGAAGGGTACGCTGCATGTTGCGCCATTGAGCACGTTCGGCAGCCATTATCCTACAATTACAATAGCTATGTTAGTATTATATCACTATGATCTTATAAAGGACTCATTGATCATTTAACCCTTGGTTCTACCCACTCTCACTTGGTTAAAGGTTTTGAAACCTATCCTTGGACTTGGGTTTCCTAGGAATTGAATACCCTAGGCTCTGATACCACAAAGACTGTCACGCCCCGAGCGCGGAAGATACCCGGAGATGCGCGACGTGTCTATATCAATCATGTCAATCAGAGTGGTCGTGTATTCGACACAAAGACAGAGATGCGCAAAATAGCAAGATAACCCAATCCTTTATTTCATAATGGATAGACTATTACAAATCCAATACTCTGTTTAATAAAAAGGAAAAGAATACATATTTGACTCAAGAAACTATAGAAAAGACTAGACGACACTTGTAGAAGCTCTATCACTTTCACTCTTGACCATTCCCATCCGATTGACTTCCATCGTCGTCGGACTTACCTGAAAAGTAGAAAGGGACAAAACGGAATGAGCGAACGCTCAGTAGGAAATTATATCTCAAGTACTAGCAAGGGGTTTAAGTAATTACATTTTTATGAATGCAATAAAGCTATGCATGCTCGCATAAAACGACAAGATAGAGAGAATGTAATATCAAAGAAATAAGATGAACTTAATCATGAACTCCCAACAAGATGACAAGTATAGTCAAGGTATTCAAGCAAGCACGTTTAACAAGTCATGTCAAGAACTTTGGCTATCATGTATCAAGCAAGTAAATTACCCTCTTTCGGGCCACGCATTTCATGTAAAGTCAAGTACGATTCAAGTACAAGATGTGTGTGGAATGTCCAATCAAGCAAGTCAAGTACTCGGTATAATGCCAGATACCTTATCATTTTAACTCCCATGGGCACAAGTACTTTCGGGTGCTCCTCCCAGGACCAGATCGGGCCCTATATGCGCAGGCATTTATCATGTGTTTTGACATCCACTCTTGTTTATAGCCAACATAGAATTTCAATAATCAAGCTTGTAGACACGTATGACAACTTTGATAGAATAGAGTCCAAAATATGACAAAGGACATAGAATGGCGATAATAACGGTATAATCACGATATCGATAAAACTAGGTAGAACATGATTCCCTTAACTTGGGTACCATGACAAATCAGTATGGACATTCTTTATATAGAATTGAGGTCCACATGAACAGTATATTAAAGGTAAGATACCCTCATTCTTTTCACAGAATTGGGGTTTACAAGAACGACATGATATGGCATGATATCATCATCCTATTAAGAATTTCTTATGATATACTCTTTGTATAATCATAAGGGCCGGTATACCATGTTTCTTTAGATTGACATGGCAAGGATCATGTAATGGGTTTTTAGGGTACAACCAGCTCAGTCGGCCTTGAGGGAATCCAAGGCTACGAGGAGTCTTACGGAGGTCTCTATGACTAACTCGCTAGTCCAAAGGAACGGAATGTCCAATGGAGAGCTTGTATGTCAATGAGAGTTGAGTGTGATCGATAAATCAACGTAAAAAGTGGGACTATACTCACGGAATGGAGAATAGTGCCGATATATATATATATGTATAATATGAAACCATCGGTAATAGAATCGAGATGAAATCAGGTTACAGTAAAATAACGACTTGAGTAAAGTCGTGTATTGAATAATTAACGCCTAACATGAGGGCGTTTACATATATTGCCAATTTGTAGAATTTTCATTATTTCATTAATTTATCAAAAACACGCCTTGCCTGGGGGCGTTTATTCAAAGTTGAGATCAAAAACGCGCCCTTGGAAGGGGCGTTACTTTCTAATTCCATTTTACAGAATATGTAAATTTCAGGATTTTGACAGATGCACGCCTTAGGAAGGGGCGTTACTTTTCATATTCACGCCTTGTTCTGGGGCGTTAAAATATGGAAAACGACTTTGTCCAAGTCGTGAATTTCAAGAATTTTACAATATTACAGGAAATAAAATTTCAAGGGACATGAGACATGTGGTTGCAGTATAACAGGAATTCACAGGTAGGGGTATGCAAGATATTAGAATCTATATTTCATAATTTATTGAATTTTAAACAGGATCAATTATCAATTTTCAGGTGAGTCTTATGAAATTAACGCCTGCGTACATGGCGTCAAATATTAAATTGACGACCACTGCATGGTCGTGTATTTTAAATTAGCACCCTGATCAAGGGCGTTTCTTTCAAAATATTGCAGAGAACGTAATAAAAACCTTATAAACAGTATGCATGCCATGCTTATGTATAGATATCTTGCATTAATTCTTATTTGGGCTACAATAACTTGAGAAAATCCTACCTTAATATGATTGAACTTGATGAAGGGTTTGAAGGATCGGAAACTTCAACCGCAACTTACGAACAGTGGTATCAAGGAGAAGAACTGCAGTTTTCCTATAGGAAAAGAAGAAACATTAGTATTTCTTCATACTTTCTGACCGAAAGAAAAAAGAAAAAAGAACAATACCTTTGTTCTTCACGTACGCCGCCTTCTTAACCTATAACAGAAGAAGAAGATGAAGAACAGTTAGTTCTTCATGCAACAGACGTAGAGAATTAGAGGAACTATTCCTCTCTCACGTACCTTGCAGACTCCGAACGCCAAATAGCGTTGTAGGGTTCGAGCAGTAGGTTATTTATAGGGATTTTGGAAGTCCTATTAAAAATAGTGTTTGATTGAGGGTAACATATCCCTAATAGAGTTCTTACTCTAATAGACACTTACTAGATTAGGTTAATCTTTCCCTGGATAAGCTCTGGGTTCGAACGAGTCACGAACTGAATTAACGCCTTTGGTCAGGGCATGTATTCTTTAATTAACGCCTTGTATAAGGGCGTTTCTTAAAAAGCGCCTTGAAAAAGGGCGTTTCGTGTTTTAAAACACGCCCAAGATAGAGGCGTTTCTTTTACTTACCCATTTGGTCGCGTGAGAACTGACGACCGTAGGTGTGGGCGTCCTTTCTTTATTCACGCCTTTGATAGAGGCGTTTCTTTTTGAATTAACGCCCTAATAAGAGGCGTTATTTTAATTTTGTTTTACTTCATCGAATTAACCCTATTCTTATTATCTGTATTACTACTGTAATATATATATTTTAATTTATTTCAAATATTCATTTATCAGGGTTGCTACAACCCCACTAGGCCCGAAACCCGGGACTTCTACGGGTCCGATGACCCAGGTGACTACCTAGAGTGGGAAGCCATTATGGACGACTACTTCGAGGTGTACAATATGTACGGGCCCATGCAAGTTGATGTTGCCAAAAGGTGACTTTTTGGTGAAGCCGCCGAAATATGGAGGGACATCAAATATTGGAGGGAGGATAGGAATCTAAGGCCCATCGAGTCATGGTGGGAAATGAAGAGAGCGCTTAGGAGGGTCTACTTTTCCCGCCCACCTACCTCCAACCACGGAGGTCATACCACTCACCAACCCCACCAACTCACCCACAATCAAGTGGGCCACATCTCTACCCAATCCCACCCCTTCACCGCCGTCCAAGCCCACCAAGGCGACCCCAATCTAGTGGCCCGCCCAGTCACCTCCAACCAGCCTCCCCTTGGCACCCCCATCCCAACCCACTCAAGTACGTCCAACAGAGTGGAAGCCCCGCTTATAGCCGAGCCTCGGACCACACCTAGGCCGAGGGACGAGGAGCGAGTCCACCCCAAGGTCCGTACTCCAACCCGCTCCTTTGAGGAATTCGAGAAAATGATTTCGGATTTGTTGGAAAGGATAAGAGCTTCTTCACCCTCGAGAGCTCCAATGCCACCACCCTCTATGTCCGAACGTGATTCGGAACCATCTCATTTGGAGCCACCAAGGCCCGAGCCACCCGTATTTCTAACGGGTACACTATACATCATCGAGCCGCTTTTTAGTTGGCTCAAGGATGGCTTGGTCCCACCTCCCTTTCCATCCATGGACCCCATCCTCCCTTTAGTGCCGGTCAACTCCTTCCATACCACATTTCGATCTAGTCACCATGTTGACACATTGGATGATCTTGTCATGGGATTAGATTCACAATGGAAGTTGACGCATCTTTTGGCGCGAGGCTTTGACCAACCTGCTAGTCTTAGATTCACCCATCCGACCTTCGGGTCCATTACCTCCGAGTGCACCGTGGGTTGTGTCACCACGGAGGTTCTTCTACTTCTCCCGCTACCGGACGAGCCCGAATTCATACCCTTTTGTCTGAGGGAGGAATCATACTTCTTGCCTACGATCTCCGTCCCACCGTCACAATTCAAGAAGGTGACTATCCACACCTTCAAAACTTCTACACGTGGGACCGTGACTTGTGAGAACCCACCACAAGGGGTCATACCTTCTTTGATCCCTTTGACCCACTCCCTAGTGGATCCTTAGACCCTCCATATATACTTCACTTCTTAGAGGGAGTCCACTATCACACTCCTACCCCACGGGCCGGGTCATCTACGCCCACCAAGCCCGTACACCTACAAGATACACCATCATCTAGGGGTAATACTCCTGGTCCTCCCACATCCACATCCCATATGCATGCATGGCCCACCTTAGGAGGTCTAGGATTTCCGCATGATGTCAACCACCGGTTACGTCAGATGCATGCATGGCATACATTCGGGTGTCCTGGTCCGCCGTCACCCATGTACGGGTCGGACTAACATTAGGTGTGTCTAGGGTCATAGATGAGTCGGTGTGCTTTTTCTTTGTGTGGTATGTCTGTCTGCATGTGTCTTGTGCAAGCTCGTTGTCATTCTCTTATGAGTAAGAGGCGATTGGACTCGCTCGATGAGTATGGGATCGGTTCCATATCTATACCCGGATCAGTCACCTACAGGGACCCAGTGGTGATTCCTAGTGAGTCTTCGAGCCGCCTCCTCCCCTTTTACGAGTGTCCCACCCGGAGTGTCCACCTCTAGCCCATAGCAGCTTGTGCATATCGAGTATATATGGAATGAGCAGGTGACGGTCACTTGGAGTGGAGCATACCCGCGTTACTTGGCACGGTGACGGATCCGCCGGAGTACTCGAGCATCCATACCCCTACTCGACAGGGTCGAGTTCCTCCCACCCAGGGAGAATTGATGGGGACATCGAGGCAAGACCGTCTGCATTTTGTTTGCATTTATGTCCTTTCATATTTGCATGTATACCCTTGTGTTATATGGGTACGCAATTGTAAGTCTTAGTGGATTTATATGTAAAATGTCAGTAAGACCAGCAAGGGGGGCCCTCAACCCTTTCCCATTGGTCCATGTCATCCATGTGGGGCTGGTCAACCATCCTAGGTGGCCTTCTAGAAGGGTTGAATGTCAAATGCCACATGGGTAGACAAGAGGGTAAGAATTTCCATGGTAGGCTACCTACCATTGTCCACTTGTCTCCCTTGCCTTTCATATAGTCAATAGCCCCCCCCCTTTTTATTTAATTGTATTTTTTGTGTGTTGTTCACACTGCATCCCAGCCCTCCATTCCCCATCTCTAGATCCAAGGGTCTACATTTGATTTGATGAGAGTCATATAAAACCTTGTATTTTCATTTGGAAATTAATGAAAGTTAGAAAAATTTGTTGAATGCCAAGAGCCTCTTGCGCCCCAGCCCTCTCTCCCCCTGGTTTCATCTCCTCCAACCCCCAATTCTAGAGTGGATATCTTCTATCTCCTCCCCCTCAATCTCTGAGTTCATCTCTGGTGCCGACGCCGCCGTTCGTGTCGCCTTCGAGCCGCCGCGAAGTCGACTTCGGTGTTCTGTCCATCCTGGGTAGAATCTTCTTCTCAGAATTCCTGCTATCAACTCCGAGTTCTTCTTGATCTGAATATTTTATGGTGTGTTACTATCTTCAATCCCTACCACCACAAAAAAATCCCGTCCAAATTCCATCATTTACTATTTTTCAAATTTCGTGTGTTTCTATTTCCCGGTTCTATCCAGTTTCAGATCTGTGTGATAGCACCCCTGTAATCCCCCCCTTCCGACCATCTTTTTGATTTTTTCAAACCCTCCCAATTTTACTGGGAGTTCTGTTCACCGTCCCCTCACTCCATGAATTTTCCTGAGTTTTGATCAGCCATCCATCCATTTTTCAAAATTCATTTTCAGAGCCATCTACAGTGCTGTCAGCCAGTTTCCAGATCTGACTCACTGCTAGTATACAAATCATAACAATTCGTAGCCACCTCCAAACCTATTACAAAAAATATTTCCGTCTTCCTTGTTCAATTTCCTACAACGTTGATGAAGAATATAACTTCTGAATCGGAGGTCTACCTATCAGTCAATGCCAGTTCTCAGACAAGTTCCCTGTTGATCTGAGAATTCAGGCACTGTACAATAGCAGCTATCAAAATTCGCCAACAAGAAGTACAGAGCTTTTTATTTTTCTGTAATCCCATTGGGTTGAAGCCCTTCGAAGCAGCTTTCTAACAGCACCAGTTTCGTGTCGATCCGACATCGGGGTTGATCGCAGCGTCCGTTCTCGCCGGAGCGCACGCCTGAAAACAGAATCGGCAGATCCGTGGTCGGTTATTCCGACCGGTGCCGATCGGAGCCGCCCGGCCTCCAGCCGGCGAACCAGCGTGCCACCATCCCGGGGAGAGCTTCCCCAAGTGTCCCCACTACAGCGGTGCCACTGGGTCCCACACGGCCCCTCCGGACAGCACGTGGGCCCCACGGTCGCGAGTACGGGTGCGGCTGAAGCTACGCGTGAAGCCGCTCGTCAACCCGAAATCGGTCCTCCCGGACCCACCTGTGTAGCCCTTTACCTCCCTGCGTGGTGTGGGTGATATTTCATGGCTGTCATTATTGTGTAATATTTGTTCCGGGAGTACGAGATCGGCCGGGCCCGTCTTCCCCACGCCCGATAGCATGGAGGTATCGTTTTCGCTCCTTGCTTGGCATTTCGCTTATTTCCATATATGCTTTATATGCCGCTGCTAGAGAGCATATTTTAGGACCTAGCTTGCTATATATTTTCATATCACCGCTGCTGCGAGAGAGAGCGAAGCCGTCCCGTGACCCGATCGGGGCACGAAAGTGCGAATTGACCACCCTAGCTCTTGCCGGTTTCTCAACCGTGCACGTCCGACGCTTCCCTCGTTAGGGGACAATCACGAGCTCACCTAGAGTCCGAGGACTGCATTCCTCATTCGAGTCGTGTCCGTGGTCTCATCCCGCATCACCAGGACTTGGACCGGCATGCGGGAAATAACATCTTGGATCTTGAAATGCACGGTTGAAACCTGGCTTGGCTCCTTTCCTCCGTAGGGACTAGACCTGAAGGGCACCAAAGGTAGCGTGTACCTGCTCCGTGAAGTGGGAGGTGGTAGAGGGAGGTTAGAAGGAGGAGGTTTGAAGGGTGCGGGTGGCGTTGGTGCAAGTGGTAGAGAAATAATGATGATGATCGGCATGGGTGGAGGTAAAGGCAAAAGTGGGGGCATGGGTTTAGTGTCGGCCTGCTCGGGCTCAGAGGACGATGGCGAAAGAAGTGGCATCAGTCGCGGGGATGGTTGTGAAGGTGACGGAACAGGGGTTATCACAAGGGGAAGTGATGAAGATAGTAGTGAGGATAATAGGGATAATGGAGAGGGTGATGATGGAGATGTGGCCAATGGAGGTGGCGAAGATGGGGGTGAAAAAGGCTGTGGCAAAGGGGGTGATGTGGTTGATGAAGATGGTGAAGGTGAAGAGGAAGGAGGTGAAGGTAGGGGTGGGGAAGCAGGAGGAGAGGAAGGCAGTGGCGTGGTGGAGGAAGTGACAAGTGGTGGCACTCTTCGGCGTATCTTTGAAACACGTCGAGAGACGTTGGGGATAGGAGTGGTGGTGCAAAAGGGAGGGTGAAGGAGAAATTGCCCGAGCGGAGGCTGAAATAGGTAAAGGTGGTGGAGGAGATGAGATAGAGGAAGAAGTGGACAACGGAGCAAGTACCTTATTAACTGAAGAAAAACCAGGGTGCCCCTGGTCATGACGTGGATACGGTTGCTTAGGCGGCACGGCTTGCTGCTGCTGCTGCTTGCTGCTGAGATTTGAAACAACTTGGCGCATGGTAGCCCAATCAATCATCTTCTTATCTTCCAGACTGTAAACAAGTTCTCAGAACTCGGAGCAATTCTCGACCACATACCCCTGTTGACGATGGAATTCACAGAACTGGAGCAAATTCCTGATCACGGGCCGGCAAGGCATAACCGGAGGGAGCTGCAACGCATGGGTGGCCATCAAAGCCTTGAAAACCTCTGTAAAAGTCTCCGACAACGGGGGGTGAGAAGCCCACTTCGGGCAAGGTGGATGCCGAGGGGTATGGGAAGGTAATGGAGATGGAAGTGGAGAAGGAAGAGGAGGTTGCGGAGGTAATGGTGTGTGGTTAGTGGTGGAGGGATTTGGTGATGGTATATGTAGAGTAGAAAGGGAGGTGGGAGGTACGTGGATGGCATCTACCTGCTCGGGGTGCGATGTTCCCTTGATCGAAGGGGAAGACATAGGCGGAGACACATATGTGGAGGCGGAGGGCTGACTGTGGATGGCGGCATGTCGACTCATGGAAGGCTGACACGTGGAGGTATATGGGTATGTGGGAGGGGAAGGCTGACTGGTGGAAAGATATGTGGAGGGACATGGGTATGTGGGAGATGATGGATGGGAGGCATATGTGGGCGCGGGAGGTGAAAGAGACACGGGGTCAAGGGAACTTAGGAGTTGCTGGCGGATGAAGCGGGCTCGGCTATAAAGCTGCTGCCAGGATGTGACATCATTGAAGGCTAAGATACACCTAAATTCGGGCGTTGCTTTAGCAATAACCATCTTGATCTGCTCGCCCTCCGGAATATGCCCCGGGACTTGAGCGGCCAAATGATGCCAACGGTCGGTAAATGCTGAGAATTCCTCGCCGGGCTTCATCTTCTCCTGGGCCAGATCAACCATAGAATATCTGGGCCCCACCTAGTCTCGGTATTGCTGAATAAATCTTGCTTGAATGGCTTGAAAATTCATCATATGCTCCTGTGGCAATGTGAAGAACCAATCCTTGGCCGAGCCCTCTAAAGATAGGCCAAATAAATAGGCCATCAAGTGTTGATAATGCTGGAACTGGGCCGACTCATATAAGAACTCCTTCAAATGGACATAGGGATCACCAACTCCACCATAGCGGCGATATGCGGGAATTTGTAAGCGCGGTGGGAGTTGAAGGCCTTGGAATGCAAGTGGGATATCCGAAGAAGTTTGAGGATTGATTCGTCGTTGCAACTCATCAAGCTGGCGTTGGGCCTGAGTGAACATCTCCTCGGTAGGAAGAATCCGAGAAGGGTATGAACCAGCCTGAGCAAGAGATGATGAATTTAGACCAGGGTAATGATGATGGGCCGGATAAGGGGATCCGGACCGAGAAGAAGAAAAGCCCATTCCAGGAATGGAGGAATGCATGGGCCTGGAAGAATCATGTATGCAAGAATGAGGATTGATTGGGCTAACAGCAGCACGGGCGAGATAAGGTGGCCCGTTAAAAGAATGGGGTCGAATGGAGGAATAAGGAGATGGGCCTGCATGGGAAGATGAATCCACACGGGGGTAAGAAGATGGAGAAGTATAGGAATAAGGTACATGGGAGAAGTGCTCCATGGGGAGAATGGAGACTTTATACAGTGAATTTTAAATGAACATAAGGATGAGAATGAACCTAAGACAAATACAGCTAAATGGAGACACACGAAGATGAACTAGACCAAACAAGCCTAAGCTGACAAAAGGATGCAAATGACGACACTATGCAACATACAATGGAGAAGAGAGATGAGAGAAGAATCAGCCATTTACCCACACAAATTCCAAGTGATGCACGAAGATTTTTATAAGTTCTCTTTTAGCACCTCGGTGGATTAATTAAAATGGGAATTCACTGGACCACAAGGTACCTGAACAGGGTGAGAATGGAGAACTGGCAGACTCTAAAGGACTCTCTCTTGCCCAAATGCATACCCTAGACTGGGGGGTGGTATGGTCCAACCTGCCCAGCGTCCGTGTGGGAATCCACGGCTCGCGGGGACTTACGGAGGTCCTCGGCAAGGTCCCCTAGTCGGCTCCAAGGAGTATGGAGACGAGAGGAAACCCTACCTCGGTAGGAATGCAACTAGATGTGAATGAAATGCATGAATCCTATGTGCACCGGAGTGCATGCAAAATCTAGCCTAGCAGCTATTAACCACTGATCAATCAAAGATTTAAGCAATGAAAACAATCATGCAGCAATGGTATGGGAGCAGGGGGAGATCAACAAACAGCACCAAAAATCATGAATATCATGGAATATGATAATCAAAAATGAACTACGGGTGCACTGTAGCACCATAAGGACGGTCTGTATGAGACCGCTCAACAGGACAGACGGTCTGTACAGGACCATATAATCTAGGGAGCAACAGGACGGCAGAACAACTGTAAAAGAAAAATCACAGAACACTGAAAACAAAGGAGGGCAGAGCTGAGAAACGTACCAGGAAGAGCGGTCCGTTGACAGCCACGTAAGCTCTGGAATGGACCTCCAGAAACCGTGTACCTACAACCAGACTAACCGAAGCGTACCTGTGCCAGAAAGATGGACGGCCAGGAACAGGCCGTTCGGCGGTTTGGACGGTCGATGGGAGGCCGTCTATGACAGGACGCTCACAGGAGTACTGGCACCGGTTGCAGGGAAGGACGGTGGACGTGCAGCCGCACAATTGATGAACGGCTCTGGGCGAACCGTTCATGTTCCAGGAGGTAGAAAACGCACCCAACATGCAATCGCCTTAAGAAGAAGACTAACACAACGAAACAAGGGGTCAGCAAATCACTAACACGATGGGCACTAGGTGTCCCACTGTGATCGCCAAAAAAGAAGGGTGTAGATATATTTTTTCCCTCTCGTACGTTCCTTCCAAGTGTCTTCCCGATGTCTATTCTACCATATCCGACATGAGAAACAGATGAAGACAGAAGGAAAAGGGGAAGTGTAATAAACCGTGATCTCCACCAAAGCGCCGGACGTGATGAACACGCCGTGCCTTGGAAAGA
This sequence comes from Amorphophallus konjac, assembly GCA_022559845.1. NCBI lineage: Eukaryota > Viridiplantae > Streptophyta > Magnoliopsida > Alismatales > Araceae > Amorphophallus > Amorphophallus konjac. The sequence continues at coordinate 213,448,073 of CM040126.1, read as the reverse complement.
GGGAGAGACACTCGCCTAGCTGCAGTGCTGGGAAGATGAGCGGTCCAGGTAGAACCGCCTATAGCTTGCACGATCTTACGATAGACCGCCTAAGGGTGCTGCAGGAGGTGAGGGATGAAGGACTCCTGGCTGTTGAACGGCTTAGTCACGACCGCAGGAAGATGATGGACGGTCCAATCTGCACCGCACGTCCTCTTGAACGGACCGTAGAGCACCGCGCAAGACCTCCGAGCCAAAAGTCGCAAAGGGGTCCAACCTCCACCCTCTCCAGCCGGCCAGAGGGGATGGGCCTCGTGCTAGGGATTGCTAACCTGCAAAAACAACGTGAAAACACAAAGAAACAACCTAGATTAGAACTGAGAGGTGTAGTAAATGTCAAAATAATAGGAAGTGAACGCGACTAAGTGGAAAGAAGGATACCTGCGGGATTTTAAACCCCTAGGGTGTCAAAAACGCAGGTGGATGTGTGCATGGTAATGAGGATGAAGAAAAACGTGGGGAGAAATTAGCGAAAGCAATGCATGCAATGACAAAGAGGACAACACCAATCAAATGCAAAAGACTCAAAACTCGACTACTCCCTGAACCGGAGGCTTGGACATAGAAAGCCTCCCTCCTTGGTGCTAGGTCGCTCAAGAATGCGGCAGGGCTTCGCCGTCGACCAAAATCTCCCCCCCTTTCAAGCCCGGCCTTTAGGGTCTATTTATAGAGCACCTAAAGCCAGCCCCGAAATTAGGGTTTCCATTCATTTTTAGGATGAGATATTATCATAAAAGTTGGAGATAATCGAGTTATCTCTCATCCAGAAGAAACGGCATCGAAAAAGACTCCATATTCGAGAAGAAATCTCCGGATAAAGTCGGGACACGTCTACGGATAGAGAGAGAAAATCCTTGATTTCTTCAGAGTTCGCAGGGTTAAACGGTCTCACGATAGACCGCTCAACTGGTTGGGCGGTCAACAAGGGACCGTCCATCCCTATCGGTGAAAATTCCAAAAATAGGATAAATACCAACAAATTATCCATTAACCAACTGAAGATATCGCTGTTGGACCCTTATACTTGAACGACTATTATGGGACCGTCCAATAGAACGAGTAGCCAAGGTCCAACCGTTTAACTCTTGTCGGTGATAAATGGAAAAAATGGATAATTATTTGAGAGATATTTAGGCTTTAGGACTCTGGAAGAAGAACGGTGCACTCCAGACCGTTCATCATGTTAAACGGCCAGGAATAAACCGCATAAGCCCTTGTCAGTGGAATTTCAGAAAATCATCAGAAATCTTTTTAATGTATGAATGACTCATAAATAACCGCTCAAGGGTTGAACGGCCAGGGATGACCCGTACATGTTCCTGGACACTTGATTTTTATAAACATGTTCATTTAACCAAAAACCAAGGCCCATTAAGCCCTAAATTGATTCGATCCCAACCAAGGAGGGAGGCTACCCATAAAAATTGGCCCATGACTTACCAGAAAACGCCCAGCGAGTGATGGACAACTCGAGGCATCAACAAATGGGAGCAAGAGAAACGACTCAACTTATCGGTAAAAAACGGGTGTCAACAACAGTGAAGCTCAAAGAGGAAAATAGAAGAAGACCATTAGTAACGGGGAAGTGTAGTATCTACTCTAATGAAAATTAATATAACAGGAATAGTGGCGGCATAATTACCTGGGGGTGGTGGGAAGGAGGGATGGCCGAGACTTTCGACCACCCACCTTCTCGTTTATTTTGGGGAAAAAAAACCTCCAAGTGCCTCCAAGTGTAGGATCTAGGAAGATTATGATATGCAAAATGTATTTATCAGGAAGCCATGATGCAAGAAGTAGAGGACGGGGGGGGGGTTCCGGAGTTCAAACCAGGATCGAGGATGAAGGAGACTAGGCGCAACTCCCTACTCACCATCTGAGAGAACCTCCGTAGGCAAACTCCCTCCACCAAATCTCTCGACTCCCCGAGTTCCCAAATGCCAAAATCCCCTCTCTCCCTCTGGAGATTGGTGGTTTTGTCATTGAGGTCGGAGTGCATGAAATCGTGGGAAAAATTGTGCAAAATTGGGGGGGGGGGGAGAACGTGCTCACGAACTGAGCCATGTTCTTTGACCAAGTAAAAATAGGAGGGTGGCCATCTACTTCGCCTCCTTGAAGGGGAGGGCGGCCAGACTGATGGCCACCCAGAAGAGGAGGGCGGCCATCGACCTGGCTGCCTAGGATCAAGGGCGGACGGCTCTCTGGCCGCCCAGACCATGGTCTTTGGGCCCCCTAAATGGACGAGGCCCAATAGCTCTATTGCTACGGGTTGGGCTTTAAAGCTTGGAACAATGATAAACCAGGTACAATAATTATGCGTCATTCACATGAAGGTCCACTGGGGATCTGCAGGATGTCCGAAATTAGGCGTCTACAAATGCCCCTCCGGAACGCCCGTTTTGCAAGGGAGTCCGGCGGACTGATAAATGGGTGTTTCGGAAAAGAAACAAGCCTAATGAGGGCAACACGCTCAAGGAGATTCTTGAGCGGAAAACAGGCTTCACGCAGGGTCGCATGAGCATTAAGTAATCAAGTAAGTCATTGGCAAAGGAGAGGAAGGACAATTAATCTAAGAGGACTTGTATCTATAGTCGCATGGGACCCCCTAGCATGGCGCTGTGGGACTTGAGGGGACGAACGCAATCCAGTGCTCAAAGAGATACACGACCTAAAACAAGGGCAAATAAAAAGATCAAGATATGGGAATTCAATGACTCGTTGAATCACGAAATACTCAAAATGGTCTTGCATAAAACACATCTTCTGCTGGTCAAATCAGAGTGGAATCACATAGACTCATTCGTGCAAACTTAGCAAAATCGAGGGACTCGAAAAATCAAATGCGGGGGCCAAAGGTCCACGGGTTGGTCAAAGCAACGCGGGTTCCTTACTTCTGCGTCATGGCTCCCAAGATGAGATGCATGCATTTTTTTGTCTTTTCATGCACACACACACACACACACACACACACACACACACACACACACACACACACATATATATATATATATATATTGCTTTTCAAATGGGGCTAAAAGGGCCTATATGATGCATACTGGGTTTAAAGTAAAAAAGACCTATCTAATGCAAAGCCGGAGGGTTTATTTGCCTGCCTCCGAACCAATAGGTCAAGAGTTCAAGAAGTCTGTCATCCCATGCTTGGCGACAGACGTGGTCCGGATCCCGGTGGCGGTCCATCGTTCCACATTGTACTTAAGCGTAGTCAAGAATTCGAAAGTCCATCATCCTGGGTTTAGGCAGCAGGCGGCCATCGAATAGCTTAAGGAGTATAAACTCTTCATGGTTTTTTTTAAAGAGGAACTCAAAGTTTATACGTCCAAATCTATTTGCCTCCAGCGTTCTACCTATAATGCAAAGGTAGTGGGGCCACATCGCCCTCTGGTCTCATAGTTGTGGAGATCTGCAGCTGCATTAACACACGTTAGCAAAGTTCATAAATGATAATAACAATGGAATAATAAGCATATTTCATTTAATGAACCTTTGGACCATACATAGCAAGGATGCATTGTTCACAAGTGGGGGATGAGGGCGGCCAGATCGCTGGCCTTCCCATGGTCTGGGCTGCTAGACTTGTGGTCGCCCAGATATGGGATGGGCGGCCAGCGACTTGGCCACCCTCCTGCTCTTATCCCAAAATAGGACGGGAGTCCGAGCTAGATGGGAGTCTTAGCCTTCAAAAGCCCCAGCCGGGGTGTTCCTACTCCATCATTAAACATCAACTTGAAGCCAGAGGAGCAGTTCTAAGGAGGAGATTGGGCATGGCGTCTTCTTCCACCCCGTCAGGAGGCCATGAACTTAGTGTTCTTTCTGATGTGCCCAGCCACTTGAGCAACCTTGTAAAGCAGGGCAAGGTATGGTTCGTGTTACATAAATGCAATTTTTTGTTTATTTTTTTTCTTTTTTTTGTATTTGGCAGGATTTTACCCATTTATTGACTTACTTCTCTCTTCTTCCTTCTAAACGGTGCAGCCTGTGCCTGCTTTTCCTGGGGCAAGAAACGCTTGCCGCTATGGCTGGCTCCATGATTTGATGGCAGCAATCACGCTCGCCATGAGGGTATTCATGCACCAATGGCATCTGATCCGACTGGTCATCATGGCGAAGCGCTTCAGCAGCATGAGGTGGAACTGAGAATCATTAGCAGCACTGATTGAGTTGTGGCATCCAGATACCCACACTTTTGTCTTCCCCGAGTTTGAGGCCTCAGTGCTGGTAGAAGAGCTGGATTTCATCTTCCAGTGGAGTGATTTGGAGGTGGGCGAGCTGATCGACCTTCCTCCCTGGGATGAGATCCTAGCAGGGATCGTGAGAGATAAGCGTGAAGTTCATCGGATGACAGATCAGTGAGGGATCTTGGTTGACCGCCTAGCAGGTTGGCTCCTGGGCCATGTGCAAGATAAAGTAGTGGAGGCAGATCGGCTGATGCATGGTGTGAAGTTGTGCTTGGGCGGAGCGTTGCTCTTCCCCACGTCAGACGACATGCTAAGACAAGAGTACGTGGGACCACTGACTCTCCTATGGATGGGACACTCTCTTTCCCGGGTGGTGCTGGCTCACATGTATTGTGGGCTCACTCAGATGAGCCTGGGCGGCAGCACCATGGGGAGTCTCTATCTTCTGTAGATGTGGATGGAGATCCACTTGAGCTTTGATTTTCACAACGAGGCGACTACTACTTCTCGGATCTTCGCGAAGAGCGCCATCTACCCAGCGAGGGATCTCTTTGGTCCTGGAGATCAGGTGATATGCAAGACAGCACTACTGAAGACCAGAGATGATTGGCGTGACTATCTAAACTTCCTACCTGAGGATGAGTTCGTGTTCGTGCCGATGATGTATCGACATGAAGAATTCAGGGTGCGTGGATCGCCAGAGCAGGAGTCATGGCTTGTGGGGGCCGAGCACTTAGTGTTATACCAGGCACTCCGCTGCCATCTCCAGGTGGGGCTGCCCAGAGGGATCCCATGGGCTGCTTCCAAGGGAGCAATGATCACGAAGCGCCTTCTGGGAACCGATGCGGATAAACGGTGACTTCAGAGGATCAGGAAGATGTGGAGACGCCATGCCGCTATGGCGAAAGCCAAAGTTGACATTGAGGAAGACAAAGATAAGCTGAAGTGTTATGTGGGCTACCTACAGAGTTTTAGACCGGTTGTGAACGAGTTCTTTATGAGGCGGCGCACCTAGTTGATGTTTGTTCATCATTTTTTTTAGTTAGTGAATGGGTGAAATAAATGGACTATTTTTGTTTGTTTTGTTTTTTTAACTAGTGGATGGTTGATGGTCATGAGAATGAGTGGATGGAATGAAATAGCATGAATGGATTTTATGTGAATGAAATTGCATTAGTTTTTTTTGTTGTTTTTACCATTTTTTTACATTTTTTTTGCTGAACAAGGGGGAGGGCAGCCAGGGTTCTGGCCACCTCCACTTGGGGTTGGGAGACCAGGGTTCTAGCCGCCCTCTGCCTTGAGGGCTCTTAAAGAGGTGGCCGCCCTCCTCATTTGGGCGGCCTTCGTCTTGGACGTCTGTAAGAGTCAGAGTTGAGAGAGTTGATCCTTCTTCTTGTGAGTGAGGTTCTAGCCACCTAATTCTCTAGATTTGGGAAATGGGGCGAAGGAGAGCTCGACTTGACATTGTACCCGATCCTTCATCCACAAGTGAGAGTGAAGAGCAAGAGGGGGTGCAAGCTCTGATGAGCTCATCCTCTTCGGCGATGGCTTCTGCCGACTTGGAGGAGAGCGGAGAAGATGGAGGCGAGGGAGGCGCGGCTACCCCCGACGAGGGGCCGGCCGACCTCGGCGATGGAGATGAAGGTGAGGAAGAAGATGGTCCGGATGAGGGCGAAGCCGACAAAGAGAAGGGAGGACGGCGTGAAAGGGTAAGTCCCATGGCCCTGCTCTTCCATTCACTAGACTTGGTGTGTGAATAGGCTTGATGGAAAGATGGAGCGCCGGAGTGTGGGTTTGTGGGAGAGAAGCTAGTGGGCAGCCAGGTTAGTGGCCGTCCACAGGCCTAGGCGGCCAGGGCGCTGGCCGTCCGCTGATGGACTTGAGTGGCCAGTGTTCTGGCCGCCCATGGAGGTGGGCGGCCAGGCCTTTGGCCGCCCTCTTCTCAGGGCAGTAAAATTTGAAAAAATGAAATGAGGGTGGATTGATTGAAATATCTAATGAATTCCTTGTGTTTTTTCTCCATTGTGTGTAGGGTCGAGAAGGATTAGAGCCCAGGTTTCATGGGACTTGGTGTGGGCTTGGTACCATGCCTTACCTCCTGGGCACTGGGGGAGGGTGGATCGAATGGGTTTTGGCCCATTCTTCAGGATCCGACCTTTCCCTGTCGATGCTACCTTTCTGGTGGCACTACGGGAGAGATGGATGGACAATTGCAGATCTTTCATGATGCCGTGGGGACATATGATCTCCACCCTTGAGGATGTGGCTTTCTTGACGGAGTTGCCAGTAGCAGGGAACCCGGTGCTTGGCCGAGAGCTCAAGAATTATCGGGAGGAGGTGGAGAGCCTGCTCGGGCCACAGTTGGCTCGATCCGAGAGACCGGTGACCACTCTTCCCCTCGGGAAGATCATCACTGTGATGGGGCTCGTGAGAGTGGCACGAGGACCACTAGAGGACTTGGATGCATACTTAGAACGGGTGAGATAGAGGCTCCTAGCCCGAGGGAGGAGTGACCAGTAGGAACTGAGGCTTTTCCTTCTATATTTCTTCGGGAGGCTACTGTTCACTACGGCCTCGAACAAGGTGAATCTCAAGTATCTCTTGTTGGTATGAGATCTCGAGCGGGGACCCCAACTTGCGTGGGGAGAGTGATGCTAGCGCACCTCTTCGCCCACCTGGATCCTGTGTGCCCAAGTTCAGGTAACCTGGGTGGTTTCACACCCTTCTTACAGGTACGAGTCTACCCCTTTACACATGTTGATTCTAAATTTGATTGACTGACTGATGGTTCTTTTCTTGTGTTTCCAGATTTGGGGGTACACTCGGTTCCCTCTAGGTCGCGGTGCGATCCCACGAGCCCTGATGCAGGCGGTCCCTCTCATGGCTAGATGGGAGATGGTCCGGGACCGACGCCTGGTTGCCACTAGACTCTCTGATCTTAGGACGGCCCTGGATGAGTTCCCTCCCCACCGGGTGAGTGTTTTGGCTAAAGAGTTGTGTGGTTTTTTTCAGCATTTGTTATATGTACTCAAATTAGCAAAACATTCAATTTTTATGTGGCAGGTGATCTGGACTCCCTATGTGACGGAGGACACCACCCCCCAGCCGTGGGTGAGGGAGGGGCGAGCTTGGTTCCACAGAGATACAGTGTTGTTTTACGTGAACCTGAGGGAGCCGCTCTTCCTTCGCCTAGTGCAGAGGACGTTGGGGTGGCATCAACCGCCCGTGGCGGTTCCAACCGAGCACGAGTCAGACTGGGGATGCCGACGGACTTTGGTGAGCGATCAGGACTGGGCCTCCCGCTACCGCGCCGAGGCAGAGGCACTACAGAGAGGACCCTCACTAGAGCATGACCGGACCGTGAGGAGTAGTGAGACTTACTTGGCGGATTATCAGGACTGGTATGCTGGACGGCTTCGTCTCGACACCCGAGCGGTGAGTTACTCTTTAGCTTTTAAATGTGATGTTTTCATTTAAGCACTAGAGCTAAGTGAGTTTCTGGATTTGATGTGCATATGTCTAAGACTGAGGCCGTGAGGATTCTCAAGGATCGGATGGTCATCCTTAACCAAACGATCGTGAACTTGCGACACGAGATCCGAGAGTTGGTAAGCCAAAATTAACTTGATTGATTTTGAATTTTGGGATTTGTTGCATTTGACTAACCGTTTGCCCCTTGTCTTGACAGCGAGGGGAGTTGGCCTATGTGCGAGTGAGGGAAAGAGCAGGTGGGGAGGCCGGCCCTTAATCCCGAGCTGATGTTGTGGATGAGCTGGAGGACCGCCTAACTGGGGCTATTGAGCGGACCGAGGAGCGAGAGGCCGAGCTGGCTGAGGCGGTGAGAACCTAACACTCAAGTTGAAAGCAATTCCCCCCCCCCTTTTTTCAGCTTTGCCTGTGTTACATGATGGTTCATTTTCTGCAGATGAAGGAGTTGGCGGCCAGCCTGGCCGTTCGTCGGGAGCAGGAGGCCCGCATAGAGGAGCTGACACGCCGACTGGGAGAGATGAGCACCGTCGAGAGAATCGAGGGTCACCTTGCTGAGGCGAAGGAGAGGGAGGCCGAGGCACATGCTCGTGAGATGTCGATGGCAGTGCGGGAGTAGCGAGCTCTCGATCAGCTAGAGGCCTTACGATGACGGGTGTTACGGAGGTACCAGGGCAAGGGTGCCCCAAGAGAGGGAGTGGGACCTGTGACTCCTTCCGAGTCGCTGCGGACCATGGGAGACGTGCATTTCACGATGGATGAGCTTTTGGGCATGATGCAGTCTCCTGCAGAGCAAGAGGTGATCCAGCCAGCCGCATCCGGTTCGAGGGCTTCATGACCATCACGGCTGCGAGACAGAGGGAGCAGGGACGGAGACGAGGTTGATAGTCGGCGTAGCCGACCTCGCACCGACGAGGATTAGAGGAGAGATAGAAAGAGAGAGATGCAGCTGGGTAGCAGCTGCCCCCTTTTGTACACTGGGGGTATGCCCCTAGAATGTTGTTTCATTGAAATGTAATGGACATGTCTAGAAATGAAATGAGCTTTCTTCAGTGTAATTGGCTTGATTTGGCTTGACGCCGTCTTCCCTTTTTACCTGTTTCAACCACACTAAAGGGAAAATAGGTTAGTGTAGTATGATTTTAGCCCCATGCCGAAAGCAAATAGTATCTTCCTCGATGCAGGGTCAGAGGGCTAAATCTTATTAACAAGATTAAGGAAAGGAACAGTAAACGTGATATGCATATGCAGGCAAGCAAAATGCAAACAGAAAGGGAAATATGATCATGCGAATGCACATGCGGATGCAAGACATATTTTTGGCTTTTGGGCTTTTATATATTCTTTTGTTGTTTTGTTTGGAGATGTATATTTGAATTTTTATGTTGATTTTGAGTATACAGATTGCTTTTGTTTTGTGCTTTTAGATTATTTTCGGGCTTTTTTCGCACGCCTGGTGACCACCTGTATGGCACCTGACCTACATGGAGATGGGGGTCTTCTCGATTACCTCTCAGGTATCCTGAGCTCACATCTAAGTTGATTTGGGCCTCCAGACTCCTCGAATGATAGTCCCACCGATTAAGTCTTATCCTGATGATAATACCGTCATGCCACGCTTAGGCTCCTAGTTACTTCCGACCGCAGGGATACACCCAAAAAGATTTCGAGGTAAATGATTTATCCGACCCGTGTCTATTTTCTTACAACTCTAGATGATATATAATGGAACACCTTGGAACCCTAACGGTCAACCGTGCGACGCTGACCCAGAATCAGGTGCCGTCGCACCCATAGGTGACGCGCTTGCATTGACCTAAGCCCGAGGTAATACGAGAAAGCGTTAAGGGTGGTAAATAGAAGTCTTGATCGGCCAGGAACGCAGAGACTCCTTTGCAGCAATGGCTTTTGCTTCTTGAAGTGGACAACCATATGTGTGTTTTGCTAAGTAGGGTTACAAGCTTGACAGGGTTCACCCTTTAGGATCTCCATTAAGCTTTAGTCTTTTGGCGGGAGAAGGAAGAACATGCGACCTAGAGAGTTCTTTTCCTCTAGGGTCGGAACCTGCGTTTTGACCTAGAGAGTGCGACCTCCTGCGTTTGACCCTCCATGGCCGCCCCTGGGGGGGCCTATGTGGCCCTCTCGGCTCAAACAGTTCTATTGCCTTTGCCTGTAAAGCCTCTCGCGTTGCCCAGATCCTTTGCTGATGTTCTATCCTCTTCGTTGTCCCCTCCGGTGATGGTTGGAGAGATTCATGGACCTTCGGTGACCGACAACGGCGAGCCTGCTATTTTCTTCAATAAGGAGGAGATTTCCGCATCGCTTCAGCACTTCTCCCTCTCCATTGTCGCGCAGACTCCGTATGGTAGGCCTCCTTTCCCTGAAATCCGCTCTCACCTTGCCTCTCGATGTGGCTTAAAGACGATTTCATCATTAGCGCATTAGACCCCCGACGCTTGCTGCTCCGGTTCCGGAACCAGGAATACTTCATGGATTTGCTCCTCCGGGAGTCTTTATTTGTTCATGGCAAACTATTCAAATTCTTCAAATGGACCATGGATTTTTCGCCGGATCATGACTGCCATGTTCTCCCCATTTGGGTTGAACTCCCAGGCCTTCCAGTAAATTTTTTTCTGGAACCTATGCTCCGATCTATTGCTGGTAATATTGGGAAAGTTCTGAAGATTGATCCTTCAACAGCCAATCTATCTAATACTTCTGCTGTACATGTTTGTGTTGAGTTGGACATCTCGAAGCCTCATCCTTCCAGAGTTTGGATTGGTTACCCTGGTGGTGGAGACTGGCAAGCTGTTCATTATCCCAAGATTCCTCTTTTCTATTCTGTATGCTCGAAGATTGGCCACTCTCCTGATAAGTGTAGAGCAAATTCAAAATCAAAGGAAACTGCTGATTCAACAGTGACCGCTGTTAACAGAAGTTCTTCAGGTGCTTCGGCAGTTCCTAAATCTTTATGGCGGGTGGCTACAGTTAAGAAGCCTATTTTGCCTATGGATACAGCTACTGGTCAAACTTCATCTGATTTAAATCCGAGGGATACCATTGCATTGAATGGTTCTACTTCTGCTGGGACTTCTTCCAAGTGCAGGCCTGCCTCTGATGATTGCAATTTGGTGATGGCCCCTGTTTTGCCCCAATTATGTAGCGATATGCATCCACCTTCTAAAATCTCTTCCAATGCTGTGCCAACTGAAGATGGAGATAGTATACCTACTCATAGGATAGATGACCCAATTCAACAGTCCACTGCTCAGATGCTACATCCGCCGGGTGAAAATTTGTTTTTGTCGGCCCCTATAATTCACAAGTCCTCAGACTCCCAGTCCAAGGACATTTCGAGTCTGCCAGGGCTCCCTTCATTCCAAAACACTAGACACCATGAAGAGACTATCCCTACACATGATAATATCCCACATAGTTGCATGGATCCTCTAAACCAGTTACAATTTACAGTACCAAAGAATGGTAACTGTCAGATTATTGCTAATGATGCTGCCCTTAAAAATGTGTCTACTATGACTGAAGGTACACAAGGTGCCATCACCAAAGCTATGAAAAGGGCTGAGTCCACTGGTTCCATTAATGATAAATCAGTTTTTTAATGGCTTTTCTCATTTGGAATATTAGGGGTTTTGGAAATGATATATCTCAGGGGCGTATTAAACACTTGATCAGAGCTCACAATTTGGACTGCATTGTCCTTCTGGAACCTAAAATTAATGTCTGTCAAATGGAAAGAATCTGTAGAAACATGGGTATGGATAAAGCTGTTCCAAATAACCATCCTGACACAATGCCTCACATTTGGGTAATGTGGAAGGGGTCATTAGATTTCACTGTCTTATGTCAAGATAACCAGCAAATCTCTCTTATCCAATCTAATTTAGTCCTGCCTCGTTTTACTGTTACCTTTGTTTATGCTAAATGCTCGGCTGTTGAGCGTCGATCTTTATGGTCTGCCCTTCAATCTGTGCTTATTCAACTTCAGGGCCCTTGGCTAGTTGCTGGAGATTTCAATTGCATTTTGGACTTGGATGAAAAACTTGGGGGTAATGCACCCAATATGAGCTCTATTTCTGATTTCCAGTCCTGTATTTCCAGTTGTTCATTGCTTGATGCTGGGTATATGGGTTCTAAATTCACTTGGCACAATAATCAGAGTGGGAACAAAGGCATCTGGGCTCGTTTAGATAGGGTTCTCACAAACTCTGAATGGGCTAAGGACCTCCCTATTTCCGTTCATCACCTCTCTAGAGAGGCCTCTGACCATGCTCCCCTCCTTGTGAAGGATTCTATCCGGGTTCCTTTTAAAAGCAGATTCTGCTTTCAGAAGATGTGGACCATGCATGAACAGTTTCTGGCTGCTACTGACAACTTTTGGAGGCAAGGTCCTTTAGCCACTTCACACATTATTACCCTCTGTCTGAAACTGAAGCATATGAGGAAACTGTGGGGTAACTGGAACCGAACTGTGTTTGGAAATGTACATATGAATCTCATAGCTGCTGAAGATGAAGTTCTTAAGGCTGAAGTCAACTTTGATTCTAACCCTTCTGAAACAAACTCTAAAGCTCTGGACGAGGCTAAATCATCACTGTCGGACAGACTCTTACAACAAGAATGCTTTTGGAGGCAGAAATCAAGGATCAAATGGCTGCTCGAAGGTGACAGAAATACCAAGTTTTTCCACATGACCACTGAAGCGAATAGGAAAAGAAACTTTATTGCTCAGATTGCAGATGATGCTGGTAATATTACATCTGATAAGCAAGAAATGCAACGCATTGCAGTGGCCCATTTTCACAGGGCTTTCACTACTCAGTTCCACTTTGTTGATGAAGAGTTATTAAATTGCATACCCATGCTGGTTTCCCAACAAGACAACATTTCCCTGTGTGCTGTTCCCAGTGAAATTGAGATTAGAAATACTATTTTGTCCATGTCTGCAGACAGTGCCCTAGGTCCGGATGGGTATACTGGTGCTTTCTATCACAAGGCTTGGCCTATAATCTCTGAAACTGTGACTAAAGCTGTGCAGGAATTTTTTATTCTTCGGAATACCCTTCCTAAAAGAATTACCTCTACTCTTATAGCTCTTATTCCTAAAAGGAACAATGCTTTGGACATTACTGATTATAGACCTATTAGCCTATGCAATTTTTTCAATAAAGTGCTTTCTTCTATTCTGAATAACAGATTGGCTAATATCCTGCCTTCTATCATTTTTCCCTAGCAGTCAACATTTGTGAAAGGCAGATTAATTGTGGACAACATTGCTTTAGCACAGGAAATGATTCATGAATTGGGTAGGAAAACCAGAGGCCATAATGTGATGTTCAAGCTGGATATGGCCAAGGCCTATGATAGACTTGAATGGGATTTCTTATTTGCTGTTCTAAAACGCTTTGGATTCAGTATGCCTTTCATGGAATTGATTGAACATTTGGTCACCAATTGCTGGTTCACAGTCCTTCTAAATGGTGAAGCTGCTGGTTTCTTTAATTCCACTAGAGGTGTGAGACAAGGTGACCCTCTGGCTCCCTCTCTATTTATTATTGCTGAAGAAGCTCTTAGTAGATCTCTTAATCAGGCTTTCATACAACGCAAAGTGGAATGGTTTGCTGGTCCTCATGGCTGCCCTATCACTTCTCATCTCCTTTTTACGGATGATACCATTATTTTTTGCAAGGCATCCGCCAAATCTGTGAAAAATTTATTGAAGATCCTTTCTGCTTATGAACTGGCTTCAGGACAACTGATTAATTCCAGCAAAAGTGGTTTTTTTCTTCATCCTAACAGCATAGCTGCTGCTGCTAGCAGGGTTGAAAGGCTCACAGGCTATAGCAGGCATTCTTTCCCACATAAATATCTTGGCTTCCCATTAGTGATTGGCAGGAGGAAAATTATACATTTTGCAGGTATCATCTCTTCCATTCAGAAGAAGATTGATGACTGGAAGACCACCCTACTTTCTTAGGGTGCTAAATTGATCTTAATCAAGCACGTGTTAACATCTATCCCTCTCTTTGTTTTAACCTCTTCACCCCTTCATGCTAGTGTTCACAAGCTGCTGGAGAGATCTCTAGCTAATTTCTTCTGGGGGTCCTCCAGCTATGGTAAAAAGAGGCACTAGAAGGCGTGGGCTTATATTTGCAAGCCAATCAATCATGGAGGACTTGGTATTCTATCGCTTAGACAAATGGATTTTGCTATGAGGGTCAAAATGCTTTGGAGAGCTCTCACTTCAAACTCACTTTGGGCAGCATATTTCAGATCTAAATACATTGGAGACTCTCATCCAGCTGAGGTTTCATTTAGGAATATGAAGGGCCACATGAGGAAGAGATGGATGCAAGCTAATAATTTCCTACAGCAGCATACTAAAGTGGTACTTGGTGATGGGAGATCCACTAACTTCTGGTTCGATAATTGGTTTGGTAAGTTCAGATTGGGATCCTTCGTCCCTAATGACCTCATTATTAATAAAAAGGTCACTGTCAGTCAATTCTTTTCTCATCAGACTTCAGAGGAATGTGCATTGATCAACACTTATCTTCCACCTGCTGTTCAGACTGCACTCAGACATTTTACTATGTCTTCCTTCCCTGATACAATGGTTTGGTCACTGTCTAGTTCAGGTAAGTGTATGACTTCCTCTATTTATAGAGCCTCCAGCAGCACAGGACTTCCCACTCCTATGCTGTCAAGTTGGATTAACATCTGGTCAGCTTGGTTGCCCACTAAAATTTCTGTGTTCCTTTGGAAAATCATCAATGGCTGCATTCCTGTTGACACCAAAGTTCAAGCAGCTGGTGTTCCCCTCTGCTCCAAATGTCATTGCTGTATCAGCCCCTGTGTGGAAGACATTAATCACCTTTTCCTTAGTAGTGAGACAGCTTCCTATATTTGGGCCTATTTTCGCAAGTTTGAGCTGCAGATTAATGGCTCCTCCATCAGATCCGCTCTCCTGGTAACCACCTCTCAACTGAAGAAAAAATCTGCTCATGATTTCTTTATTCTTGCTGTCATTGGTTTTGGTTTGTGGGAGCTTTGGAAGGCCAGGAATTCTTCAAAGTATGATGGGAAACATATATCCAGAAACCGCCTGCTCCATAATATTATATCTAATGTCAAGAAAGCCTGCAGTCTTGCTGATCTCCAGGAAAAACATCACAGGAAAAGGATCACTCTAGAGGCATTTGGTCTAAAGGTTGCTATTAACTCTAAACCAAGCCTCAAGATTGTGAAGTGGATTCTTCCTCCTTGGCCCTTCATTAAAATCAACACTGATGGCTCATGCAAACCTTCTGGTGACTCAGGTGGCGGTGGGGTCATAAGAGATTCCCATGGATCGGTCTTACTTGCCTTTTCTCACTATTACAGCCAATCAAACAGTCTTATTGCTGAAGCTAGGGCGCTTTTGGATGGCATTAAATATGCTCTTACCATCACTAGTGACATGTTCTTTATTGATTGTGATTCCAACATATTGGTGCAGGCTGTCACAAAAGGTATTCAATGCCCTTGGGTGATCCTTCAAGTTGTCAGAGAGATCTGGAGCATTCTTCCTTCTCATCACTTAATTACCCACATCTATAGAGAAGCCAATTGTGTTGCTGATCCGTTAGCATCTTTAGCGTGCTCCACTAAGTGTAATTCTTTTTATTTTAGTCATGAGCTGCCTCAGAATGTCAAAGGTGCATCCCGTCTAGATAAGCTAGGCATGCCTAGCATTCGCCTCTTGTAATTTCTCTTTATTTTTATCAATAATATTACCCTTTGGGGGTTTTCCCCTTAAAAAAAAAGAAGGAAGAACGTAAGGGATAAACCTCCTTAGAGGATCGGCAAAACCGTTAACCAGGAAAGCTAGTTGAGAGCCTACTCGACTTTCTCCTTTCGGGTAATTTCGGGCCATCCCTCGAGCACTTTGGCGTTTCGATGCCCCTTTTGTAGCATTTCATCTTTTGTTAGGGAAAAGGGTTTTATTTGCTGAGGTCAGGCACGGTCACGACCATGCCTTTCATATGACTTTGTCACATATATGCATACCTTTTCTCTCTCTTTTTTTTTGGGGGGGGGAAGAGAATATTAATCATTTTGGTTTGGAATCCCCTTTTTCATGCCTGCGGGGACACTGCCCTCTTCTCATGCTCTGACCTAGGCTCGAGGGGATGGATCCTACTCTTGCCCTGGGGATCATGTGCTTCGGCCCTCATATGCTCAGCGTTTTAAGGGCACCGGCTGTCTCATTCGGTCGAAGAGAAGAAGAACAAAAGAGTGCTGGCTTTCCTAGAGACCTTCGGGGTGAGGCCTTATAAAAGGTGATGCCGCCCGTTTTGGATAAAACACGTGAGTGTGTGCATGTTGTCTTCCTTCTAAAACATAGACCGACGTGGCCAAACAGGGGTCTCCACAGCTCTAGCAGACCAAGACACGATACTTACCACATCTTGACAGTCCCTGTCTAGCATGAAGGGTTGATGCAATGAATTTGGACTACGTGATGATCACTAGGCATTGATTTTTCCTGTACAAGAAATAAAGAACACTTTTTTTCTTTTTTTTTCTTTTTTGAATAGCTATGTACAAAGTCTCATGAATAGAATTTCTTAAGGTATACCCCATTCCATGGATATGCGAGCTCTACTCGCTGGGAGTCCACTAACTTGTAAGCGTTACTTGAGTAGACTTCTTTGACGACGAACGAGCCTTCCCAATTTTCTTGGAGCTTTGCTTTGAGACCAGTGGCTTTAGTTAGTTTCCTCTTTAAAACCAGTTCACCTACCCTGAATTTTCTCTCCAGAACTTTCTTGGCATAATAACGTGCAATTCTCTTGCGAAATACTTGACCGTGATCGGCCGCGATCATTCGTTTCTCATCTAATAGTTCCAGCTGGGCCAAAAGGTTTTCTCGGTGTTGCTCGAAGTCGAGCTCGGGATCCAGCTGCACTCTTAGTGAAGGAACAAATATTTCATATGGGAGTATCGCTTCTATCCCAAAGGTAAGTGCGTACGGGGTTTGACCTGTGGGAGTACGGACAGAAGTGCGGTAAGCCCAGAGGGCCTCAACGAGGCGGTCTGGCCAATCGGAATAATGATGAGACTTACAAGTCTTCTTAATAATTTTGATGAGAGTTTTGTTTGCAGCTTCAACTTGTCCATTTCCTTGTGGGTAGTATGGAGATGAATGATGCAAATTGATACCATATTTACCACACATGTCGCGGAGTTCCTGGGATGTGAATTGTGGTCCGTTGTCGGTGGCGATGTCACGAGGAATGCCGAACCTGGCGAGGATGTTGCGCTTGATGAATTCACCACCGTTGATGCCTTGACTCTTGTGAACGCCTCAACTTCTACCCATTTCGTGAAGTATTCCATAGCGGTGAGAATGAAGGATTTTCTCCGGACTTCTCCGATTCTGTCCTCCAGGGGACCGACTACGTCAAATGCCCACATGGCAAAAGGCCAAGGAGCTATAAGAGGGTGGAGTGAGGACAAGGGAGCGTGGACCTTGTCTGCATATAGTTGGCACTTGATGCAATGGCGGACATAACGGGCACAATCCTCGTTAATGGTAGGCCAATAGTATTGCCGAAGGAGTTTCTGAGCAAGCATGCGACCATTTACACGGCCACCACATTCACTGGAGTGCGCAGCTTCGACAACTGCACGAGATTCGGTCTCATCGAGGCAGCGGAGGTAAACTCCGCTGAGGGATTTTTGATGCAAGAGACCACCTATAACGAATGGCACGTCGATCGGAAGCAGTAGCATAATCAGGGAAGAAACCGTCCCGGAGATAATTCTCGATATCGAAGAACCAGGGATTACCGTCCTCGAGGTCGATTTCAGGCTCATGAGAGATAGGCTGGACTTGAAGAGAAGGCCGAGAGAACTATTGGGACCAAGGATCTGAATGTGAAGGAATGTGCATGCTCTGCACAATGACGGTGGCTGACGGCCTTTCACCAGGAATTGGAAGAGAAGATGCCAAAGACGCCAAAGCGTCAGCTAGAATGTTCTGAGCCCTAGGGGTGTGTACAAGGGTGAGTTTCCTAAACCACCGGACTACCCTATCGACCAAGTCTTGATAGGGTTTCAGTTTTGGATCCCAAGTTTGATACTTGCTGAGGGATTATCGGAGTATGAGCTGGGAATCCCTGATAATCCGGAGCTCCTTAACTTTGAGTGCCAATGCCAATTTTAAGCCCGTGAGGAGCGCCTCGTATTCCGCCACGTTGTTCGTGGCAGGGAAGGTTAACTGACAAGCACGAGGAATGATAACACCTTACAGGGATTGGAGAACGGATCTAACTCCACAACCCTTGGAATTGAATGCACCGTCGAAGTAGAGGATCCATGAAGGTTCACCATCTACGATGCCTCCTAACTCTTCATCCGGGAAACTCTCGTCGATAGGGGAAAACATCGGGAGCAGATGATGGGCAAGGTGCTCGGCGATGGCATGCCCCTTGACCGCCTTCTGACTGACGTAGATGATGTCAAGCTGGTTAAGAAAACTTTGCCATCTCACCAAACGATCAGTTAGTGCGGGCTTTTCCAACAAGTATTTGATTGGGTCCATTCGCGCCAAGAGCTTTACTTCATGTACGAGAAAGTAGTGCTTCAACTTCTGGGTGACCCAAACGACGGATGCGCAAGTCCTTTCCATGGCAGTATATCTTTGCTCAGCTTCATTAAACAGTTTGGATAGGTAATAGATAGCGCGTTCCCTCTTGGCATCGTCGTATTGAGCCAACACTGCTTCGACAGATTCCTTCATGGTGGAGACATAGAGCAGTAAAGGCTGACCCGGGACCGGGGGTGCTAGAACAGGAGGATTTAGGAGATAGTTCTTTAGGTCATCAAAGGCTTGCATCGCTGAGAGTGGTGAGATATAAATCTCCTGATAAACTGCAAATGCCCGATTAGACCACGGACTTCTTTAATGTTCTTGGGAGGAGGCATCTCGGCAATGGCCTTAGCTTTGCTAGGGTCGATCTCGATCCCTCTCTTGCTGACTATGAACCCTAAAAGCTTACCTAAAGAGACCCCGAATACACATTTCTTGGGGTTCATTTTGAGCTGGTGCTCCCGAGACCATTGGAGAACTGCCCGGAGGATTTCTGCATGGCCACCCCTGGTCTTGGATTTGACCAGAATGTCATCCACGTATACCTCCATATAAACGTGCATCATGTCGTGGAAGATGGCCATCATCACCCTTTGATATGTTGCCCCTGTGTTCTTGAGTCCGAAGGGCATGACGACGTAGCAGTAGGTCCCCCACTGAGTGGTGAAAGAAGTTTTCTCCTGGTCTTCCTCCGCTAGGTGGATCTGGTTATACCCCGAGAAACCATCTATGAAAGAGAGCATCTCGTAGCCGGCGGTGTTGTCCACTAGGACATCTATGTGTGGGAGAGGGAAATCGTCCTTTGGGCAGACATGATTAAGGTCACGGAAATCTATGCAGATGCAGACCCTACTGTCCTTCTTCATAATAGGTACGCTGTTGGCTACCCACTGTGGATACAAAACAACCCTGATGAACTTGGCCTTATGGAGCTTGTCCACTTTTTCTTTGACTTTGAGTGCGAGCTTGGGGTGAAGTCGCCTTAATTTCTGTTTGACCGCTCGAGCGTCGGGTTTCAGGACCAAACTATGTTCAACCAATGACGGGTCTAATCTGGCATGTCCTCGTAGGACCAAGCGAAAGCATCGAGAAACTCCTTAAGAACTGCCACAAGGGAAGCTTCCTCTTCACTGTTCAAATTGGCACTTATCAATATGATTTTGGGATCATCCTTGGTGCTGAGGTTAATTTCCTTGGTAGATTTATCAACGGAAACATTAGGCTCGTCAAATCTCTTGGTTCCGTTGACGAAGGAAGCTATGGGATCACTACCATCTTCTAACGGCTCTTCTTCTTCTTCTTCTTCAGCATTATCATCTTCTTCTAAGATATATACCCCTAGACCGTCATCTACTGAAGATCCTTCTAGTTCAACTGCCCCTAGGGGAATGGGAGCGGACGTGAATTCAGAGACCTGACAGAGCTACGTGCATTTATCAGCCAAGTGGCTGATGTAACGCGCGGGAACCTAACGGACACTAGATTTTTTGGAAGAAAGAGACACTATATACAGACCCTGACTCGATCTAGACTCTACCCTACTATGTACAAGGGGAGTTTGTGGAAATGAGTTCAAGGTGGAAAGTGTCGGC
The DNA here is from genome assembly GCA_022559845.1 of Amorphophallus konjac. Classification (NCBI taxonomy): domain Eukaryota; kingdom Viridiplantae; phylum Streptophyta; class Magnoliopsida; order Alismatales; family Araceae; genus Amorphophallus; species Amorphophallus konjac. The sequence goes on along the minus strand of CM040126.1, from coordinate 213,428,106 downwards.
CCTTGGCCGAGGGATCCATTTTCCAAGGAGACCGTTTCTTCAATAGTGAGCTCGCAGGCCCATGTTTGAGAATTGGCATTTTTTTGTGTGGTCATGGGTGAATGTGCAAATTCTATGGGCGGGTTGCCCTATGACCGGATAAGTGAGGAGCGGAGGGAACGGTGGGTGGAATAGGAAGGGAATAAAAAGGACAGGCACGGGCCTATTTAAAGCAAGGAAGATACCCGAGGGGAAAACCTCATCGGGGGGGTTTATCAGGATGGAACAAATAGAGGAGACCAAAGTCCTCCTCGAGTAAGTAATCAAGCGGGATTTCTTTTCTTTGTGAAACTTTGAACTTTTATTTCGGCTCTGGCCGAGTTCCAGATTGTATTGGCCCTATAACAAAGCGACCGTAAATCAAACCCTTACCTTGAGTGGCCTTAGATGGCTCTTCTGGAGAGTAACTCAAACCTGCACGACCTTTAGTAATCTTAAGCCTCCTTCTATGCGTGGGACCTTGTTCAAACTGACCTAAACCCTTACCCATGGTAAAGCCCATTCTGGCATTGATCTCCCATCCTTTACCGAGAGGGATATTGGAATGTGTGATTGGCCGGGGAAGGAAAGGGGAATCGGGTGGACTTAAGGTGGAGGGCCCTACAGCACCCTCTATGGAGAGGACGAGCTTCTTGCCCTTATCTGGAATGGTCATGAATGGGATCTGCTCGGAAGTGATAGCATTGAGAGTTTCCACCAGTGGGATACTCTTGATTTTGATCACCCTACCATTATAAGGAAACTTGAAGCATTGATGGGATTCCGAGGGTTTGCTCAATCCATGGCCATCCTAAGATGGCCTTGTATGCAGGGTCAACATCAAGGACAAAGAAGTCGAATGTCATGACCATTGGACCTAAGCTGAGTTGCAGGGTCACCTTTCCTTTCGCACACCTCTTCGAATTGTCATAAGCTGAGATTGTGGTGCACACCTCTTCTAGGTTCTCTTCCTGGAAGCCAATTTTCTGAATGGTCTTCATGGGACACACATTAATAGAAGCTCTCGTGTCAATGAGGGCGGAGTCGACCTTGACTCCGTTGAGAGAGACTGTGAGGCACAATGGGAGTGACCTGCTTTCTGGCAAAGCGAGGTCCTTATCAGAGAATGAGATGGATGGTCCACATGTAAGGGCCATGATGGCCTTGGTCACACCACTTGCCGGAAGGTCTTTGTTGACCATTATTTTTTGGAGGAATTGAAGCAGAGTGGCCTGATGTGACGGAGACTTCTCGAGGAGCTCCAAGATGGAAATCTTAGCAGGGGTCCTATCTAGATGTTGGAGAATGTCATATTCCGCAGGGGGACCTTGAGAATTAACCCCTTCCTCAGGCTGGGATTGTCTTTGGAATGGGAGAATGATGCAGTTGCGGAGAGTGACATTCACCGAGGCTTCTTTCGGGTCACCCGACTCCAAAGGTTTTGGGCGGATTAGCTGCAAAGGAGCTGGAGATCCAAAGATGCATAAGAGGGAGGCTGAATCGTCTCCGGAAGCGACAGGAGAAGGGACTGATTTTGGTTGAGGAGGCTTAAGGAGAACCAAAAGGCGCTCCTGCACTGACAGAGCTTTTGAAAAGACATGAGGTTCTTGACATGGTATCTGAGGAAGGTTGATTAAGATGAGTGGTTTTTTAGTAGCATTTGAAAACTAACTGGGAGGTGAGATCAGACTTCGGGATTAGGTGAACATGTTGATGTCTGCCCATGGTTCATTAGCTTCCATATCTAACTTCCCGTACCAGCCTGGGAATCCTTCGACGCCCACATCTGGGTCCTTTTGAGCACCCGTGGTTCCATTCCAATTACGGTGTTCACCTGCTCATTCTGCCTCGAGCTCGAGGGATCTTTGGTTGATTGATGAGCTGGCAATGGGTTTTGCACAATACCAAGGTCTCGGTTGGGCTTCTTGAGGTTGGCAATGGCTAGCTTCACATCTACCCAGTTGATTCTCCCCTCGTCGTTCATGTCATACACCCAATCCCGGAATTGGAAGCAGTTGAATATGTCATGCCCGGGAGTTCGGTGATAAGGGCAATACCTGGAGGTGTCGGCATTGGGATGGACCCAATCCCATTGAGGGGGAAGCTGAATGGTTTCTGAAGACATAAGGGCAAAGAAAATGTCGCCAAAGGTTTCAGGCAATGGAGGATAAGAAGCCCTATTGGCCTAGTGCGGTTGTAGTTCTGAGGTGGAGGGACGTTTGCATAAGGCTTGGGATTGCCTTGCCCCTAGTTTGCACTAGCCTGAGTAGGATGGGAGACCTGGCGATTGTTAGACTTGAAAGGTTGGCCAACCGCATTGACTTGCTCATTTACCGTGACACCTTCAGTGGTGGGGACGGCTGGAGTCTTCCTACTCTTTGTGCGAGGCTCAAAGAAAGGAGGCAAGGTGGAATCCCTTACCTGGGCCTGAACTATCCGAGCTCGATTATAGAGTTGGTGAAAGGTGTGGAGCTCACTGAGCATTAGGATGGCCCCAAGCTGAGGGGTGGCATTGTTCACCAACATGGTGAGGGCCTAAGACTCGGGGATGGGGACCTCCGTCCTAAAAGCCATGATTCTCCATCGATTTGCAAAATTAATGAAGTCCTCGTCGGGCTTCATTTTCTCCATAACCAGGTCGAACAACGTGGGAGAAATGGAAGACATATGACCAAAGTGAGTGAGGAATCGCTCGGAGACTATATCAAAGTTGATGAGATCAATAGCTGGTAGGGAGGAAAACCAATGTAGGGCCTCGCCCTCAAGGGATTTTTGAAATAGATGGACAAATAAGACCCGATCGTAGAGCCATTGATGGGAATCCATAAGAAATCCGAAAGGTAATGATAAGGGTCAATGGTACCATCGTACCTCCTATCCTTAAGAGCCTTGAACCCAGGCAGAAAATGAGCGTTAGGGAGTTTGCAGTACTGGGCTAGCGAGTGGGGACGTGAGTTTGGCATACTCTCGGCCACCGCCTGCCGAATGTAGCTTTGAATCTCCTGCCGGAATGACGGGTCCATCCCCGGGGTTTAGGATCCTAATGATATACAATCCTAATGGAATTAACATTTCCTATGTAAGACTCCTAATAGCATTGTAATTTCCTTGACTGCAGCCGCTATCCCATTATAGTCCAAACCCTAAGCCTTATACATTCGAACGTGAGGGGATTTGAGTTTCACAAAATAACCCTATATTTATATATATAAACATATACATCATGCTATCTTTCTACGTAGGTGGGTTATGGCTAAAGGCCCAATAACCTCTACTTTGTAAAAGGATTTTAGTTCACATATAAGGCCCATTTATATTTAAGGCTTTTGTTTAAAGGCTTAGCTCACATACGTAAGGCCCTAATACATGTTAATTTACCCATTTGGTTTTATAACTAAATTATTTGGGCCTTGTCTATTTATTTATAAAATTACTCATTAACTTCATTCCTTTAATTTATCAGGGGTGCTACACCCTCCCCCACTTAAAAGAATTTGATCCCCAAATTCAATTGTACATAACTATGGAGGGTGCAGAGTACTTACTAAGTGGGAATAAGTTCGGGAATCTCTTCTTTATAGACTTTTCCGTCTCCCATGTGGCTTCTTGTTCTGAGCACTTGCCCCAATGTACCTTGACCATGGGAATTATCTTGTTCCTTAATATACGAACCTCGCGATCAAGGATCTTCAAGGGCTTTTATTCATATGTGAGATCCTTTTGTATCACCAGGTTACCATGATCTATTATATGTGATAGATCATGCACATATTTCTTCAACATAGAAATGTGGAATACATTGTGAATCTCGGATAGTTGAGGAGGCAAGGTGATGCGGTAGGCAACCTCGCTAACTCTTTCTAATACTTCGAAGGGACCGATATATCTTGGTGTAAGCTTTCCCTTAACACCAAACCTTCTAATTCCTCGTCCTGGAGAAACTTTAAGAAAGACATGATCTCCGACTTGGAACTTGAGATCTCTCCTCCTAGTATCGGCGTAAGTATTTTGTCTAGACTGAGCCATTTGGAGTCTCGCTCTAATTAGCTAAATCTTTTCTGCGGTGTCTCTCACCATGTCTGGGCTTAGTAGTTACTTTTCGCCAACTTCGTCCCAGCACAAGGGTGATCGGCAACTCCTTCCGTATAGCGCCTCGAAAGGTGCCATTTGAATACTTGCCTGGTAGCTATTGTTATATGCAAACTCGACCAAAGGTAAGTGATCATGCTAGCTTCCACCAAAATCAATAATACAAGCTCGTAGCATGTCTTCTACGACCTGATTCATTCTCTCGGTCTGACCATCCATTTGAGGATGAAAAGCGGTACTAAAGTTGAGTCTTGTCCCCAACGAACGTTGTAGACCCTTCAAAAATGAGAAGTAAAACGCGGGTCTCGGTCAGACACGATCGAAACAGGAACTCCATGCAGTCGGATAACTTCACTGATGTATAAGGCAGCAAGAACATCCACTGACCATCGGCTCTTGATTGGCAGAAAACGAGCTGACTTGGTCAATCGATCTATGATGACCCATATTCCATCATGTCCTCCTTTAGATTTAGACAGACCCATTATAAAGTCCACACCGATATCCTCCCACTTCCATTTAGGAATGTCCAAAGGATGTAGCATACCGGCAGGCTTTTGGTGTTCTGCCTTGACTTGTTGGCAGGTGAGACAACGAGACACGGAGTCTGCTACCTCCCTTTCCATGTTATTCCACCAAAAGGTCCGTTTTAAATCTTGGTACATCTTGGTAGATCCGGGATGAATCGTGTACCTTGATCTATGAGCTTCTTCTTCAATTCCGGACAATCTGGTACACAAGTCCTCTCCTTGAATAATAACCTTCCATCGGATGCTACCTTGAAGTCTGTCATTCTTCTAGCTTATCCTTGATCTCTACTAACACCGGGTCACTGTCTTGAAGTCCTTGTATTTCGGTGAGCAGATCTGGTTGTATTCTCATGTGTGACAGAGTAATATACCTTTTCTCCTGATCCGTACTTATATCAAGTTTAGAGAATTACTCGAGCAATTTCCACTCTTGGATCATGCAGTTGGCCAATAATGCTATCGACTTTCGACTAAGGGCATCAGTTATAGAATTTCTCTTTCTAGGATGGTATTGTATTGTGAAGTCGAAATCCTTGAGGTATTCGAGCCAATGCCTCTGTCTCATGTTGAGTTTATTTTGGGAAAATAGATACTTGAGGCTTTTGTGATCGGAGTACACGGTGAACTGTTCTCCATAGAGATAGTGTTTCCAGATCTTCAAGGCAAACACTACCATGGCCAGCTCTAAGTCATGCACCGGGTAGTTCTCTTCATGCTTCTTCAATTGTCGGGAAGAATAAGCAGTGACCTTCCCTTGTTGCATCAACACACATCCGAGACCAATGCTAGACACATTGGTATATACCTCAAAATTTTCCCCTTTAGTTGGTAATGCTAATACCGGGGCGGTAGTGAGATGATCCTTCAAGGCTTGAAAGCTCTTCTCGCAATCTTCGTCCCACTGGTAAGGAATCTCCTTACGGGTCAACCTAGTAAGAGGAACGGCGATCTTGGAGAGTCCTTAATGAATCGCCTGTAATAGCCAGCTAGACCCAAGAAACTATGGATCTCAGTAGCCTTAGTCGGCCTCTCCCAACTCTTCATGGCCTCGACTTTTGACTGGTCAATAGAAATCCCATTCTTCGAGATCACATGTCCTAGAAAGGACACTTCCTCGAGCCACAAGTAACATTTGCTAAGCTTGGCATAGAGTTGATTATCCTTCAATATCTGTAATGCAATCCTTAAGTGTTCTTCATGATCTTCTTTGGTCTTGGAATAAATTAATATGTCATCAATAAAGACCACTACGAATTGATCCAGATGAGGCCTGATTATGCTATTCATCAACTGCATAAAGGCTGCAGGGGCATTCATTAGTCCAAAAGGCATAACACCAAATACATAGTGCCCATACCTGCTCCGAAATGCGGTCTTATGAATGTCCTCATCTTTGATCCTCAATTGGTGATATCTGACCGGAGATCAATCTTTGAGAAATACTTGGATCTAGATATCTGATCAAATAACTCATCGATCCTCGACAGTGGATACTTGTTCTTGATAGTAAGATGGTTCAACTACCGATAGTTGATGCAGAGTCTCATCGACCCATCCTTCTTCTTTACAAATAACACGGGCGCTCCTCACGGGGAAGTGCTCGGTCTGATAAATCCTTTCTTCAAGAGCTCCATCAATTGTTCTTTCAATTCCTTGAGCTCGGCCGGGGACATCCTATAAGGTGCCTTAGAAACTAGACCCGCACCAGGGACAAGGTCAATGGTGAAGGCCACTTCTCTAGGTGGGGGTAATCTGGGCAAGTCTTCTGGGAATACATCAGGAAACTCCCGAACTACTTGGATATCTTCTATCTTGGACTCCTTAGTCTCCGTGGCAGTCACAAATGCAATGAAAGCCACACATCCTTTCCTCATTAACTTATGGGCTCGAAGAGCTGAAATCATAGATGACTTGTTCCGACCCTTAGACTAGTGTAGACCAGTTCGGGGAACTCCTTAAAAGTAACCATGCCGTTATGGCAATCTACAACTACCTTGTATGTGGACAGCCAGTCGGCTCCTAGTATGGCATCACAATCCTTCATGTCTAAGCATATTAAGTCGGCAAGTAGATTTTTCCCTTTTATCATGACTTCGTAATTTAATAAATGATTTGAGATATCAGATTCATTTCCGAGAGGGGTTGAAATAACTAGTTTTATCCATTCTGGTTCCAGAGGTAATGGATCAGCAAACTTTTTGGAAACAAAGGAATGCGATGCACCGGTATCAAACAAGACACGAGCATACTTGGAATTAATATTTAAGGTATCTTCCACCAGTCCACCTTCCTCTTGTTCGGCCTCCTGAAGAGCTTGGAGACGTGCTTGCTTCTTCACCGGGCACTTCTCATTTTCGGCTTGTTCATTAAGCAAGGGGTAGTCGGGAATCCGATGATCATGGCTACCGCAAAGGAGAGAAGCTCCTAGTCTTCTCCAGCATTCCTCAGCCTTGTGGCCGGCCTTGTCGTAGTGCTTACACACCCTCCTTTGAAGGTGTGGTAGTAATGGAGAAGGGCTTGTTGTTATTCTTCTTGAATTTCTTCTCCTGGGAGGAATCTCCTCCGTTGCTAGTCCTTTTCTTATTAAAGGTTGGCTTGAAAGCACCGGAGCTTGTAACCTGCTCCTTCTTGTCCTTCCCACGGATCCGATCGAACAACTCCGTGGCATCTTCTAAAAACTGGGCTCTTCGCACTATCTCTGAATAGACTTGAATGTCCATCGGCGCCAGTTGGGTTATAAATTATGGTCAAAGCCCATTTAGAAATCTTCTCGCCTTCATCTTCTCAGTACCCACCAGATGTGGTGCATACCTTGACAATCTAGAGAATTGGGCCTCATACTCGGCCACTGATAGAGTTCGTTGTTTGAGTGTGGCGAATTCTGCAACCTTCTTCTCTTGTACACGATCTGAGAAATACTTGTTATTAAAGTGCTCCACGAACTCCGCCCATGTAATATGATCATGTACCAATGTAGCTTCCACAGACTCCCACCAAAAGCGGGCGTCCCTTTCCAATTGGAATGTTGCTAGTAATACCTTCTCTTCATCCGAGCATTGCATAACCCGGAATATCCTTTCTACTTCCCTGATCTAGTGCTCGACATCATCGGGTCGGATGAGCCAATAAAATTTGGTGGATTCATATTACGGAAGCTTCGGTGGAGATCTCCTGCTCCACGGTTAGCTCCACCCTGCGCCACTTGTTGTAGCACTTGAGTAAGACCCTGAACAGTGCGTTGCATGTCACGCCACTGAGCACGTTCGGCGGCCATGATCCCACAAGATTTTAATAACTATATTAGTATATGATTTAACCAAGAGTTTAAGTCCCTATGTTAACTTAACCCATGGTTCTACCCAATCTCACAAGGTAAAGGTATTAACTTATCCTTGGACTTGGTTTCCTATGAATTGAATATCCTAGGCTCTGATACCACAAAAACTGTCACGCCCCGAGCTTGGAAGGAACTCGGTACGCATGACGAGTTTATATCGATCATATCAATCAGAGTATAAGTGTATTCGACACACAGACAGAGCGCGCAAAAATAGAGATAAACAAAATCATTTATTCATAATAACCATCAAGGTATTTTTATTACATAATCTTAATAAAAATACTAGAGGACAATCCTGACTCAAATAAAAGGAAAATTACAATGATTGACACTAGAAAGGAAAAGACACATTGGCTCTATGCTCATCACTCATGTCCGTTCCCTTCTGAGTGATCCTCGTCATCAGAATTACCTGAAAAGTATGGGAAACACTAGGGTGAGCGAACGCTCAGTAGGAATTATATCTCAAGTACAAGCATTGCTTTAAGTAATTACATGTTACATGAATGCAAGTCTAACATGTACGCATGATGACGGCAAGAGAGAGAGTATCAAAAGATAATAAAACTAATAAGAATTCAAGATAATCACGTGAAATGTAACAAGATAGTCAAGCATGTAAATATTTCAAGTCATATTACGTGAATTGGCTATTTAATATCAAGCAAGTAATTACCTGTTCCGGGCCACGCAAGTCATGTCATGTCAAGTCAAGTACGAGATTGTGGAATGCCATTAATTCTAGAACGACAAGTACTTCGGTGTAATGCCACACCGTGATCAATATAGCTCCCATTGGCGCAACTGTTTTCGGGTGCTCCTCCTAGGACCAAATCGGGTCCTATATGCGCAGGCATTGGGTCATGTATATTTTAGACATCCACTATAATTATAGTCAATATAGAGTTCCAAAAGATAAACCATTGTAGGATGATAAGATAGAATTCACCAATGAAGGAGTTCAAGGGCTGAACTTCGAACAAGTATGACACATCATTAAAACCTCGCGAGAACTGAGACATGTCGTAAAACTAGGTAAATGGCGCCCACTCAGTCGCTACGATTTACAGAAATAGCGCCCACATATATGGTCACGAATTCTTGTGAACAGTATAGGCACAAAGAACTAGCGACTTCTCATTCAATCGCTCATTCATAAATAGCATCCATGTCACAGTCGCTATATCAGGAAATAATGGCGTTAGTCAGGTCACCAATTCCTTCTGGCGCCTAGGTCCATGTCGCCAATTATTGACAGAAAATAGACTTCTCAAAGAGGCTAGAAACTGCGCTCCAAGAGGGCTAAAACATCACGTTTCTTTAGAGTGACGTGACAAGACATGGTGTTATAGGTTTTTAGGATACAACCTGCTCGGCGGCCTTGAGGGAATCCAAGGCTTCGCGTAGACTTACGGAGGTCTCTATGATGAAATCACCAGTCCGAAGGAAGAAATATCCCGCGGAGGGTTCAAACATCACCGAGAATTGAGTGTGTAATCAATGAAATCAAAACATAGACTCCATCTACGGAAGTGAGATAAGAGTGCCAAGTAACCCGCGATATGGGTTGAGAAAATGCTATAAAACTGTAAAACATGAAAATAGCGCCTATACATAGGTCGCTATTTAGGAGAATAGCGACTTTATGAATGGTCGCTCAATACTATTTATTTATGAAATTTTCATGAATTAATAAGAATTAACGACATATCTTGCTGGCGCTAATTCTAATTATTTTCAGTATAATAATAATATCCATTATAATCAACGATTGAGTGAACGGGTGCTCAATCTTTAATTGACGCCTTGTTACGAGGTCACAGAATGCTAATTACATAAATTTTTACTTTTTAACAATATCTATACAAATAACGTCTTGTTACGAGGTTGTTCATTCTACAAATAGCGACTAAGACAAAGTCGCCCTTTCTTTGTCAGGTGATACATGGGCAGGTACAATCATAGACTCATGAAATTTGAAGTGTATCAGAATAGGAAACTTAAGACATGAACATGTAGAGAAAATTACATAGGTTCCAAAAACATGGTCATGCATTAATTTTCATGTCAGGTTTAATAGATATAGATTTTTAAACATGCTATATTTATTTAATTATCTAAAGAAATCACAATTGGGCGTAAGGTCGTTCATTATGAGACGCCCTTGGTGTTGTCACCATCCAAAAAGAGTTAACGACCGTGAACACAGTCATTTATTAAATAAGTGCCCATGACAAGGTTGCTATTTACTGTTATGCAGCAAAACCTATAGTATTGAAACTGAAATATGCTTTCATGCTTAAATAATCTACATGCATGAATATTTACAGTGATGTTTGGCTTCATAACATTGAGAACACCTACCTTTGTTGATGAATTGGATGACAGAAGAAGATGATAACAAGATAAACAAGAGCAACCGCAGCAGCAGTAGCTTGATCAGACGAATATCTCTGCAGGAAGATGATGCAGAGAATAGCAGCAGCAACTGCAGCTAAGAGAAGAAGAAGCGTATGCTACGTCACTTAAACAGATAACCGTGGCAGCTTCAGCAGCTTCTCGCGAAGGGAGAAGAGGACGAAGAGGACGTCGGCTTCTTCAGAAAATAAACGGTAGTAGCAGTTTAGAGAAACAAGCGGCAGGCTTCTTTCAAAGCAACTGCAGCGGCAGGGCTTCCCCCTTCACGCACGTAGAGGAAGACATGATGAAGAGCAGGAAGACGATGGCAGCAAGAGACTCCTTCGAACATAATAGTAGCAGTGATCGGAGCTCGTTTGATGGAGGAGTTATTTATAGAGAAAGAAAACCTATGGGGTTTAGGATCCTAATGATATACAAATTTCCTGTGCTAAGAATCCTAATGGAATTAACATTTCCTACGTAACACTCCTAATACCATTGTAATTTCCTTGACTACAGCCGCTATCCCATTACAGTCCAAACCCTAAGCCTTACACGTTTGAACATGAGGGGATTTGAGTTTCACAAAATAACCCTTTATTTATATATATAAACATATACATCATACTACCTTCCTACGTAGGTGGGTTATGGCTAAAGGCCCAATAACCTCTCCTTTGTAAAAGGATTTTAGTTCACATATAAGGCCCATTTATATTTAAGGCTTTTGTTTAAAGGCTTAGCTCACATACGTGAGGCCCTAATAAAGGTTAATTTACCCATTTGGTTTTATAACTAAATTATTTGGGCCTTGTCTATTTATTTAGAAAATTGCTCATGTTCAATCTATTTAGGAATTTCATTCCTTTAATTTATCAGTGGTGCTACATTTAAAATGCACACACATATGCAACTTCAGAATATTTGCAATGCATTCTATGATGAAGTGCAAACCCTCAAGCTCCCCCTTAGTCCAAAGCGAATGGAAGTCATGACACTCAAGCAACAAGATGCATGTCCTCAAGGATGATGAGTTGGGTTGAATGCAGCCATGGCAGACATCATCAAAATGGTGTTCGGATATGATAGACAAGAAACTTGTATGGCTACTAAAATGGGAACAGCAATAAGCTAGATCACAGACGTGCAAGCATTACCAGCAACTCAATCAGCATGACAGTTTCATTTAGCATGAGAGATCCTACATGTGTTGAGAAAAATTTATTGTGAACAACAAAGGAATTTAACTGCAATATTTGAAAGGAAAAACTAACATGCAACACTAACAAGGATTGAAGACTTTATTTACAAACCTGTGCCTTGAGCTTTTATTCCCTTCTAATTCCATGTTCAGCTCCAAGGCACTTGCAACCAAATTTCTCATTTGGAATTTTTAGGTACCCAAGTTTTCTTGGGTCCTTGATGGTTAACAACACTTCTCGGATGTGACTTCCTTTGCTGTGCTGCGTTTATATCATCCCTTCTCATCCAATGACAGTCATCAAACATGTGTCCATATTTACCACAATAAAAATAACACACACTTGATTTGTCATTCTTTCAATGTGCATGTGCATTGTTCCTCTGTGAGTGAGCATGGATGCCAACCTATTGAGTATGAGAGTAGGTCCTACCATTTAGATGCCAACAGTCTCTGACTGTGTAGCCCACCTTACCACAGTGAAAGCCGCAAGGAGGCAGACCTCTTCTGGCTGAGTGTTCAGCGTTAGTGTGCGTCGACCTGCCCTTAGGAGTGCATCGACGCATCTGATCATCCCTGGGGTTTTGAACAGAATTGTGCGGATCACGCTTTCTCCCAACGTCGACCTGTCATTTGCCTTTGCCTTTCACATTGTTTCCTCTATTTTTGCCTACTCTTAATTCATCATTCTTCAAGATAGAGCAATTATGCACAATGTGACCAAGCATCCCACAATAAAAATAATGAACATTCATTTTATGGGAAGCATGGGTTTTAGCATCGCCTTTCCTAGCATGCATATCAACATAAGCAAACTTGCTTTTCTATTTTTGCTTTTATGTTTTTATTTTTTGAGTTCTGTCATGTTTTTGATTTTTCTGAGCACTAGACGATTTTGAGCGACCACAAGAGGTACTGGCTTCATTTGAGCTAGAGATAAAAGAGGTTTACACCTTGTTTCTGAAGGACTTTTTGTTCATGGGGTTGTAGCCCAACCCTTCTCTATGAAGATTCACTATTGTTCTCAAGAGTCTATCCAAATTTTCTTTGCCCTGCACAAACTTAGATAGAGAGTCATTTAAATTTTTTACATCATTTTCTAAAGAGGAGATTTTCAGCTCAAAATCAGCGAGGTCCTCCTCGCACGCAACTAATTGCTCATTGAGCATGGCATTCACACTTTTATAATTCTCAACTTCTTGCTCTAATGCATACATTCTTTCAGAGCAATTATCAACAACAATCTTACCTTTTTCAAGGATAACCAATTTTTCAAGCATCACATTGATTTGTTCTTTCACTCTTTCATTCTCATCTATGAGGACCTTGTTGTTAATCAGCTCATTTTTTACCTCAGATAGCTTAACCAGTAAAGTCTCATTTTCAATTCTTAAGCTAGCAATCAAGTCCTTATGAACATCAGAATCAATCATGAGAATTTCATTAAGCTCCTCAAGCGTGGAGCAGTTCATACAAGAAGAGCTATCATCAGAGATGTTCTCAAGTTTTCTTCTTAACTCTTTGTTCTCAGATTTTAGCTTCTTGAATTGTTTAGCCAACTGGTCATATGCGTCCATGAGCTCTTTAAATGTAAAGTCCTCGGAGTCAGAGCTTACCTGAGATGAGGACGGATCAGTGGACTATTCCGAACGATCGACCATGAGGCAATTGTGTCTTCGTTCTTCTTCATCATGGGTGTCGATCAAACCATCCAGAATCTGCTTAGCTGTGCTGTAGGTAGATACAAAGGGAAACGTCCTAGGATCAATTGCAGTTTCATCAGATTTAAAGCTGTGAGATTGCTGAAATGTATGGACTTGTGATGATCAGTCCACTTTGCTTTGTCCTTAGGCAGACTGGAAGGACCATTTGTAATAATCCTCTGGAGCTTAAGATCATATGAGTTTACAAACTTGCATAATCTTCCCAACCATTCATGGAAAAAAACCAGTAAAAATCGGAGGGGAAAACATAAAAATCTGATCGGCAAGAGAACTCATGATTTTAAAAGCACCGGGATCCTTCTCTACAGATCGTTGGATCTGGGTGTTACAGAGCTAGGCTCTGATACCAATTGTTAGGTCCCAAGGGGTGCAACTGGATCTAGAAGGGGGGGGGGGTTGAATAGATCCTTTCAAAAAACTTTTGGCCTAATTAAAATCTTAACTGATTAAAACCACAATCATTACAATCTAATTCTAATAGAGCACTTGACATAATGCACAACAGATCTGATAGCAATAGCTCAAAATAGAATGGCATAAGACAGTGCACGGACTGCTGAGGTCGACACTCCCAAGTGGTGAGGTCGACACTCCTTCAACGGATCACAACTATGTGGAGAGCTGAGGTCGACACCCCTTTAGAGACGGTTAAGAACTAAGTGAGATCTATTGCACTGGACAACAGGGATCATAATATACATCAACTATGTATGAACTGACTTGCTGTGTGTGTGTGCTTTTGTGATCAGCCAGAATCTCATATATTGGGATTGGCTACTCGTTGAACCACTAGTGTATGTGTGAGCAGTATGTTAATGTGTGCGATGGAAAACAATCAAGATTGTATACGTTGATGCTAGCACACAAACCTATGAATGGGGATAGAAAGATGGAGCAATCACACAAGAGGCACAACCCACTACACAGGGAATTTTTAAGGTGGTTCGATTGCACCCTCGCAGCCTACGTCCACCCCTCACCGAACCTGGTGAGGCTTCACTGCACGCTGCAAACGCAGCATGATGCAAGGACAACACCCCATTACTGATTCACAGCTTCCACAAGAGGACCCCATCCTCAATGCTAATTCACAGCTTCCAATGTTTGAGATGAAAACAAAACAAAAAGAACAAGAAAAGAAACACCAACAGAGGCTTCAGATAGAGATCTGGAAGCTGGTGGCTACAGCTTCAAATTTAGATCCGAAGATCTTTCTTCAAACTTAGATATCTACAGGGCTGCTCTTCTCTCAAGGCTGATCTCTCTTCTTCTTTTCTCTTTTCTCTTTACTCTTTCAGCACTGGACCGGATTGGCCAGGTGCTGGGCTGCTAAGGCTATATGGCTGCTCACTCTTCAAGGCCTCTCTCTTTTTCTCTTCTTCTCTCTTACAGCATTGGACTTGGATGGCCAGTGCTGGGCTGCTCACACACTCCCTTTTTCTTCTCACCGATTTCTTCTTGGATGCTCAAGGGACGTGGTTATCTTCCAGGGCAGTAGCTGCAGCAACTTCTCCAATAGAAGCTTCAGGTCTATTTATAGGAGCCAGGTAGAAGGATTTCCCTCCAAGAAAAACTACAATAAGACCGATTTCAAATTTGAACCCTGACCTTCTTTCAATAGGGCAAGGCTTTATCCACAGGTCATAAGGGAGCAGTGCAAAGGGAGATAATTTTCCCTCCGAAATTTTCTCTTGGCTTGAGGCAGATGTTCTGTAGGGAGTTGACTTGAGCTGGATGGCCTTTCAACCCTATCCTTGGATAGGATGGTGGCTGGCAGAAGGTAGACTATATTTGAAGTCTTGTGGCAGAGGGAACGGCTTTGTCCAATGTATACTTGAAGACATACCACTTGAACAGTCCTTGCATAGGACAAAAAAGATAGTCTGCTAGCAGAGAGGACTTTCACAGATTTGGTGGCAGACCAACCTTTCTCGAAGAAGATGTTCTGAGTTGTTATTATGGGATGGCAGAACCTCTGACCTTGGTACCTTCTTCCAGACCTCAAAAGAGGTGTTTTTGGAGGTTTGCACCTGGCATTAATGCTCTCTGGACAGTTTACGAAAAGGTAGATTTGTCAAAGTACTTTTGAGCTTCTTCTTCAGTGAGGTCGACCTGTTGAGAGGTGAGGTCGACACTGCTTTGAGAACGAGTGATTACAACGGCTTCTGGAAGAGCCTGAGGTCGACCTCCTATAGAAGTGAGTTCGACACTGCTTGTGCTGGCTGCTTCCCAGAGTGCTGGTTGCGATCGTGAGGTCAACACTTGCTGACGTGAGGTCGACACTGCTTGCACTGCCTGCTTCCTAGAGTGCTGGTTGTGATCGTGAGGTCGACACTTCCTTACGGTGAGGTCGACACTAATTGCGCTGGCCGCTTCCCAGAATGCTAGTTGCGATCGTAAGGACACTTCTTGACGGTGAGGTCGACATGCCTGGTGACGAGGTTGAGGCAGCCATGAAGAAGAGCGTTTATAACGCTTTCTGTGGGAGCCTGAGGTCAACACCCTGTGTAAGTGAGGTCGACCTATCTTTGAGCTGCTTGGGCTGTTCTTCCTTCTATTGAAGGCCTGAGGTTGACCTATCTTTTAAGTTCTGCTTAACCTTTGCAACTAAGCTCCACCATATGCATAGCTCCTTGTCCTTGAAGTTTTTCCCAAACAATTTTAGCTTCATATCAATATGGGGAAATCCCTTCTCACCTTAGATAGACCATGTACAACACTTCAATGTTTGAACTGCTATTTCTATTGCTGATCTTACTGTTGCTTGCAGTTGCTCCCCAGGTCAACTTGGACTTGGTGCCTTGATCTGACAGTGTCACTCTTTGACCCTTAGATCTTTACACAAGAGAGTGTTTTCATGATGAGCATAGCCTAGGAGCATCAAAAACATTATCATGAACATTAGAGCATAGTTGAATCAATTCAATAGACTTGAAGTGAATAAAGCTCAGACATCATCAAAACAACATATATCCAACAATAGGGACACCGTGTAATTTCATAATTTCCTTTATGTACAAGACAACCAAAACATCTACGGACCATCGACTTTTAATAGATAGAAAGTGAGCCGATTTGGTCAAGCGGTCGATGATCACCCATATACCATCATGTCCACCTCTTGACTTTGGCAGACCCATGATGAAATCCATTTGTATACTCTCCCACTTCCATTTGGGTATTTCCAAGGGGTGTAACCTTCCAGCGGGCTTTTGATGTTCTACCTTAACTTGTTGGCAAGTGAGGTAGCATGATACATAGTCCACCACTTCTCTTTTCATATTGGGCCACCAAAAATTCTTTTTAAGATCCTGGTATATCTTAGTAGCACCAGGTTGAATGGCATACCTTGATTTATGTGCTTCGTCCATAACCAGCCTTTTAGTATCGGCATGATCCGGTATGCAAATTCGACCTCGGAATAGCAATCTTTCATCAGTTGCCATAGAGAAATCTGGCCGTTGATCAACATCATCCTTGATTTCCATCAGTGTGGGGTCATTCTCTTGCAACTTGATCAGGTCTTCCATGAATGTAGGTTGTGACCGGATATTGGCAATAAAACACTCTTCTTTCTCTGTATTAATATCTAGATTTAACTTGGCAAATCTGACAATAAGATTAGTCATACCTTTCATGAGGCTTGATAACATTCCTATTGATTTTCTACTGAGTGCGTCAGCTACAACATTCACCTTACCTAGATGGTATTGGATGGCAAAATCGTAATCCATGAGATACTCCAGCCATCTCCTTTGCCTCATATTTAACTCCTTTTGAGAAAAAAGATACTTCAGACTTTTGTGATATGAAAATACCATGAATTTTTCCCTATAAAGATAATGACACCAAATCTTTAAGGTGCATATAACGATAGCTAGCTCTAGATCATGGACCGGATAATTTTCCTCGTTCCGCTTCAGTTGCCTTGAAGCATAACAAATGACCATTCCATGTTGCAAAAGGGCACACCCAAGGCCAATTCCTGATGCATCTGTGTATACTTCAAATCCACCACCTTCGACAGGTAGTGCCATAATGAGTGCAATGGTGAGATGTTCCTTGAGAGTCAAGAAACTTTCCTCGCACTCCTTTGTCTATACAAACATTTTTTTTTTTGTTAGACCATAGGTTCCGCAGCCGGTCGAGTGCATCCTCCCCCAGAAGGGGTGAATGTTCTCACTCCCCCATGCGGTTAACCTGTGGCTGCAATGCTATTATTGATATGAAAGAGGAGGTTACAATGTCATCGGGGCATACCCTTGTAAAAAATGTAAATCGGGATCTAACAAGGCGGACCCCCCTATAGCTCATGCGGGCAAACCTTATATAGTTGCACATGAAATACAAGCAGAAGGCAAAAAAGACTGAAGAGTCGACATCAAGGCTGGCCAGAGTCAGCTACAAGGAGAGCAGCAACCGCGAAGATAGCTAAGCAATTCTGATACTGCCGCAAGAGAGCTTGTCCAAGAATGCAACGCCTTTATAGACATTAGGAAGATCATCAGTGGAGGAGCAGAGTTTGTTAGTAGCAATCTCGCAGGCATGGTAGGCGAGGGAGTCAGCAACGCGATTGGCTTCCCAATAGACGTGGACAGCGTTGGCATTGTGACTCCTAAGACGGCATAAGGCCTCTCGCCACCAACGAAGGGTACTCCATTCCGGGCAGGCGTTGCTACTGATGGACTGGATAAGAGCCGCAGAATCTGATTGAATAATAGACAAAGAGATGCCATGATCGGACGCCAGACACATGCCATCACAAAATGCTCGGACCTCAGCAAGAAGACTGGTGCCAGCGCCGTAGAAATGATCAAAAGCCAGAATCACCTTGCCAGCATGATCTCTAATACAACCGCCTCCCCCACATAAACCAGGGTTACCTTTACAAGCACCGTCGACATTTAGACAATGTCCAAACAACTGTGGTATCCATCTGACCATCTTGATGATTTTGGGCTTAAGCTTGGGGTGATAGTTGTAATGAGCAAAAATGGGAGCATGCAGATCCCAAGAATTGGCTTTGAAGACTGTTTTATCAAGAGCCCACTCAACTCTAGATTTAATAGATGTCATAATGTGCCTGGGAGTAATAGTGGCAGCTTGGAAGCGCCTTGCGCACCTAGCTTTCCAAATCTCCCAAAACATGAGCGTGTAGAGGGAAATGAAGCCAAAAGGGGACTCAGCATTACAGTGCTCCAAGCAACATTACAGTGCTCCAAGAAGCTCCATAAGCGGGTAGTCACCTGACCATGCATCGAACAGCTCGGGCCTATGAGAGGAGCAAACTAGTGCCAGAGCTCAGTAGCAAAATCACTAGAAAGAAAAAGGTGGTTGAGGTCCTCATTATTGGCCACAGAACAGCAGGAACATTTAGACACTATGTGTATACGGCATTCGACAATGTGATTATCTATAGGAAGCGCCCTGTGAAGCAATCTCCAGCAGAGTATGGAAGCACAGCGATGAAAAGATGGGTGCCATAGCTTCATAAGGGCTGGCCGTCGGAGACCCGTAGTCCTCACCAGCTGGTAGGCAGATTTGGTGGAGAAGGCCCCAGAGCTAGTGGGAGTCCAAATGCGGATGTCCTGGGAGTCATTAATAAGGACGATGTCAGCCAGGAAGGTAGTGGGCGGGAGGTGAGACCGGATAGGATGGAGGGGGTCACTGAGCACCTGACGGACCGTTGCGGGTGGGCCGTCATAAGGACTCAGAAGGAGGGTTCTGAGAGGAGCATTGCCAATCCAAACATCTTTAAGAAAGCTCACCGATTTGCCATTGCCAATAATCCATCTGGAGCTATTATGCACCACTTGGTAGGCAGAATTGAAAACAACCTTGGCAGTGCCACGAGGGAAAGGAGAAGGGCACTCAGGAAGGGAATCCACCTTGTATCTGCATCGAGCATAATTGGCCTAGAGAGAATTACCATTAAAGATGCCCCAAAGCTGCTTAGCTGCTAAGGAGACTCGGACGTGCTCAAGGCTCCTAATGCTAAGGCCACCCTCCTGCATCGGCATCATGATCACTTTTCAGGGGATCCAGCGACGTCGGTGTAAATTGTTGCTGTCATTCCAGAAGAAACTGGCGGACAGTCTCTCAATGTATTTTACGATAGACTTGGGAATAGACGCAGCAGCAGCCAGATAAACGGGGATGGAGCCGAGACTAGAATTGATTAAGGTGACTCTCCCCGCTTGTGAAAGAAGCTTAGACTTCCAGGAAAGGAGTCTATGGTTCATTTTTTCAATAAGGGGCTTGAAATCAGACACCAGAGATCTCCCAGGCCGAAGCGGAACACCCAGGTAGGCGAGGGCCCCAGAATGCCTCTTATAACCAGTAAGCACCTTAATACGGGAGGCGGTAGAACTAGGAGCTTTATGAGATAGAACAAAAGTGCTCTTAGACTCGTTGATCTTCTGGCCAGAGGAGTCTTCATAACGCTGAATAAAATGAACCAACTTCTTGATGTTCGTCACCTGCCCGTTCAAGAAGATAAGGGTGTAATCAGCAAATAGAAGGTGCGAGATGGTTGGGCATCTTCTTGGGCCAGCGTACGACTTCAAGGCACCCGAGGCATGGAGATTTATAAGGCCTCTACTTAGGGCTTTCTGGATGATGATGAATAGTGTGGGTGTGAGGGGGTCTCCTTGCCTCAGCCCCCGAGAGGACTTGAAGAACCCTACAGTGTAACCATTAAAGTTAACCGAAAACCAACAGTTGGATACCAGCATGGCTATGAGGGATGAAAACCTGGAGGAGAAGCCGAACTTCTTCAGGACAGCAAGAAGAAACTCCCATTCTACCCTATCATATGCCTTCATCATATCCAGTTTAAGGATGAGGTTATAGCCCCGAATTTTTCTATTAAGATCTTTCACCAATTCTCTAGCAATAGAAACATTCTCAAGGATATATCTGCCCTTGACAAAAGCACCTTGCTCAGGCGAGATTATCAGAGGGAGAATTTGAGTGAGACGAGTCACAATTATTTTGGATACAATTTTGTTGCAGAAATTGCAGAGACTAATGGGGCGCAATTCTCCAAAAGAAGTAGGGTGAGCAACCTTGGGGATAATGGCAATAAGGGTAGAAGCAATTCCCCGCTGCAGTGGAAAACCACTGAAGAAGCCTTGGACATCAGCAATCACATCCTTAGCGATGATGTCCCAGCATGAAGTATAGAAAGTCCCAATGAAACCATTAGGGCCAGACACCCCATTACCGTTCAAATCTCAGACCGCTTCCTTAACCTCAGCTGCAGATGGAATTTGGCAGAGAGAGTCATTATGGGTGCCATTTATAAGGGGGGGAATGACATGTAGAAGGTCCTCATCAATATGATTTGTTTTCGAAGAGAGAAAAGTGCTAAAGAAATGGACAGCCTCATCACGCAGAGTGTCTTGATTATCACACCAGCGATCATTGATTCTCAGTCTGTGAATAAAATTTCTTCTTCTGTTACCTTAGACAATAGCATGGTAGAAAGAGGTATTCTTATCGCCATTATCCATCCACTCCATTCTGGCATTCTGGGCCCAAAATAGCTCCTCATTGTGATGCACTTTCCTGAGTCCATACAAAAGTATTTTCTTTTCTAGTAAGTCTTGTTAGAGGGACGGCGATTTTGGAGAAATCCTTGATAAACTGTCGATAATAACTAGCCAGACCAAGGAAACTTCTAATCTCAGATATAGTTGTTGGTCGGCTCCAATTCTTGACAGCTTCTACCTTAGAAGGATCCACGGCAATACCTTCTTTGGAGATAACATGGCTAAGGAAGGAGACTTCCTTTAACCAGAACTCACATTTATTTAACTTTGCATATAGTTGATGTGCCCTTAATGTTTGTAAGGCAATTCTCAAATGTTCCTCATGTTCTTCCTTTGTCTTGGAATATATAAGGATGTCATCAATGAATACGACCACAAATCGGTCAAGATATGGCCTGAAAACATTATTCATGAGTTGCATAAATACTACAGGGGCGTTGGTTAACCCGAATGGCATAACCACAAACTCATAATATCTGTATCTACTTCGAAAAGCTGTCTTGCGAATGTCCTTCTCCTTAATCTTCAATTGATGGTAGCCAGACCTGAGGTCAATCTTGGAGAAATACTCCGCACCGGAGGTCTGGTCGAACAGCTCATCAATGCGCGACAGTGGGTACTTGTTTTTGATGGTAAGTTGATTTAACTACCGGTAATCAATGCATAGCCTAAGGGATCCATCCTTCTTCCTGACAAATAGAACCAGCGCACCCTGGGGGGATGTGCTTGGTCGAATGAAGCCTTTCTCCAGCAACTCCTAAAGTTGCTTCTTCAGTTCCTTGAGCTCCGTGGGGGACATCCTGTAAGGGGCCTTTGACATAGGTGCCGCTCCGGGTGTGAGTTCAATAGAAAAATCGACTTCCCTTTCGAGTGGTAGACTAGGTAAGTCAGAGGGGAAAACATCAGGGAATTCTTTTACGATGGGAATTTCTTCTATAAGGATTTCCTTGGACTCGATAATGACTACAGAAGTAAGAAAAGCTTCACAACCTTGTGAAATGAGTTTGCAGGCATGGAGAGAGGAAATAAGAGCAGGGTGTTTTCTATATTTCATTCCAAGGAAAGAGAATTTTGGAAGGTCGGGTTTATGGAAAGAAATTCTCCTATTACGATAATTGATCTCGGCATAGTGTTTGACAAGCCAATCTATACCTAGAATAGCATCATAACCTTCCATGTTAAGGCATACTAAGTTTGCGGGGAGGTTATGGCCTTCTATTGTTACCTCACTATCTGGGTAGTAAGTTGTTAATTTAGTTCCCAAACCTAAGGGTGTACTTATGGCTAGGTCTGAAGGTAGAGGAATAGGTGCAATTGGCAAGGTCTTTGCAAAAGTAGTAGATATAAAAGAATGAGAGGCACCAGTATCAAATAACACAAATGCAGGATGTGAATAAATGTGAACGGTACCTTCCATTAGCCCATCATCATTGGGCGCTTCTTCATCAAGAATAGCATTAAGACGTGCTTGCCACTTACGTCCACCGCTAGAAGATTGGTCCTTCATGAGAGGACAGTCCGGCATACGATGCTCTCGACTGCCATAACGTAAGCACGCGCCTAAACGTTTCTAGCATTCCTCGGCCGAATGGCCAAATTTCTTACAGAATGAGCAAGCCGCCATGACTTGCTTGTCTTCCTCCTTCGCCTTCTTATTCTTATAATTGCCACTACCACTCCTGTTCCGGGACCTCTTCTTACTATCACGGGATTTGTAAGGCTCCGTGATGCTGAACTTCTCTTTCTTTCCTCGCCAATCCGACTTCCAGCTAGACTCTTCACCCTTGCTTTTGTATTTTTTGACCTTCTCTAAGGTCCTCTCACATATATACGCCTGTTGGACCATTTCCGTGTATGTACGGATATTTTACGGTCCTAATTGTTGAATAAAACCGGGCCTTAAACCGTCCAAGAACCGGTTTGCCTTTAAGATGTCCGTGCTCACTAGATGTTGGGCATAAGGGGCCAAACGGGAGAATTGTAGTTAATATTCTGCCACCGACATCATGCCCTGGCGTAGAGAAGTGAATTCCGTAGCCTTTCGCTCCTTAACATGCTCGGAGAAGTATTTTGCTCGGAAGAGTGTAAGAAACTCATCCCATGTAGGCTGGGCATTTTGAGGTTGTGCCGAGGTGGCCTTCCACCAAGTACGTGCATCTTTGTTCAGTTGGAATGTGGCGAGATGGACCTTCTCTTGGTCAGCACATTGTATAACGTTGAAAATTCTCTCCATCTCATCTATCCAATTCTCCACTTTGTCCAGATTGGAGGAGCTAGAGAATCATGGAGGATTTAAGCTCCGGAAGTTGCGATGCAGATCGCCAGCACCACCCATCGCGCCAGCTTGGGCCATAGTCTGCAAGGCCTGGGTAAGACCCGCAATGGTCTGTTGCATTCCATCCCAATCAACACGGTGTGCCATTGTGAGAATAAGGTACCTGAGAAAAGGAACGATTTGTTAATTCCTACGGAATTAATGGGGATTATACTAGAGATAAATTCTAATTCAACTATCTCATCCCGGGGTCTACCCAATCTCTCATAGGTGGGAAAAGTTATTTCCTTAGTTCATAGGTGTGGGTCCTTAAGCCTTGGACTTAGCCTATGACATGACATTTTTCTAGAACTTACTTATGCCTAGGCTTTGATACCAACTTAACTGTCACGCCCCAAGCCATATGTGTACAGCGGAAGCAACTTGGGGAACGTGGGCAGTCGGCAATATGCCTCAAGCTAGCAATATAAATCAGAGCGTAATAAACATCCACATAAAGATGGAATGCACAATATTTGACCAAAAATCCAACTTTTATTGATCATAATAATCAAAGTACATGAATATTTGACTCTCTTTTGACGTAATAACAAATAGACTCAATAAAATAAAAATTACATGATGTGACTCTAGACTACTTAAAAGACTCATGACACTCTAAGTCTTCTCTCATGCCTTCAATCATCACTCTCGGACCCATCACTAGCATAGTCCGAATCTGACTCATTCCTGAAAAGATTGAAAAACTAGGTATGAGCACACTTGTCCAGTAGGTATCTTCATATCAACATGAAGGCAAGATTTAAGTAGTTAATATTTTAGCTCTAGATGATAAGAAGAAATATAATTAAAACATGCGGTATAAACCATTGTAACAATAAGTATGAGACAAGTGTAGATGACAATTCATGAGAATATAATCAAGCAAGAGTATCAAATAGCCTTTCATGTAACAAAAATGTAACAAGAATGTACTTTTCATAACCATAACGGCCATGCCCTATAAAGTCATGTAACAAGCATGTAATAATTTGATGATAGTCCTCGTGGATTTCACCGTTTATAAAAAAAGTACTCTCGACGTAATGCGACGCCAGTGTTCATCATACCCCATGGTTTATAGCATGTTTTCGGCAATCAACCATGGGGGCTAGCGTCGAGCCCTTGGACAAAATCAGTGCCCGATCCGCATCTTCAAGTTATAAATTGTCATGCCCTAATGCGGAATATCAGAACGTAGCAGTTATACACATTCATGATAAATAGGGCAATAAAAGAACATAATTGCTAAGAGAAGGAATTACTCCAAAGATACCAATTTATGCATAAATGTGAGAATAAAATGTTTCCAATAACCGCATTACACCTTACATCATGACTCGAAGAAAAGGAAATAAAAAAATTACAACTCTTAACAACTACTCTTAAAGACATTACTAAACAACGACTCATCAAAATCACTATGTGACCATTCCACATCTCGACTAAGACAATTGTCAAATTCACATCTAACGGGTCCACTCCGGGTCTTCACTCTTGCCCATCCCCGTCCGTTTGCGTTCCATCATCGGAGCTGCCTGATATGGGGGAAAACTGGGTGAGCGAATGCTCAGTAGGTAATAGCAGGCAAAGTTTAAGTAATTAACCAATTTAATCATGCGAATAAAAGAACGATAAAACAAAACTAACATAAGCAATGATGGAAAGAGAGCAATAGAAATAAAGAGATATATCATTTCCATGAATTGGCCGATCAAGCACGCAAACAAGCAACTCATGTAGAGATAAATTCCATGAGGAATTCAATAACTTGCAGAGATGTATAGGAAAAATGAATGTCATAGACAACACGCTAGTCATGCACTCGGTGCAATGCCTCACCATGTCATTACAACTCCCCGGGGCACTAGTACTTTTCGGGCGCTCCTCCCAGAACCGACTAAGCCCTTATGATGCAGTGGCATTGATTTGGTGGATCCAAGATCCCAAGTAATATCTAGACATTCATTGGAATCGGCTAGGAATTCCAAGGTCAAGCTATGTAACTTAATTTCTAGGATCAAGTGAAATTTCAATAATTGAATGGGAAGTCATAAGACTATGGCTTGCAAAAGACAGAAACACAATCAGGATTAATTGCAGCTCAAGCCAACCATGGCCTAGCTACCAAGGCACACAAGAATTATGCAGAAAAAAAACAAGCTTCGGGATGAGTTGCGGTCATACATGGGCTGTAGCAAGGCAAAACGGTCTATATATGGACCGCAACGGTTGATATTGGACCAGAGGGACAAGGCCCAGCGTCAAAGGATGAAAACGGTCCTGTATGGACCGCAAGATGACAAAGGCGGTCCTGGATGGGCCGTCTAGACCAGAAAGGTTCCTGAGCCACAACAAAAAGGAAACGGTCTCCATTGGGCCGCCCTACCACATAAACGGTCCTCGGAGGCCCGTTTAGAGGATAAAACGGGCTAGTGACAACCGCAACTAGTTTGGGCCCAGCAAGACTAAAGCAGTCGACTTAATGGGCTCCCAGCCTGCCCGAGACATAGGGGAACCGAACCAGGGTCCAGCCCACACCTCTTAGGTCAAGTTAGAGGCTGTAGGTCGACGCAAACATGTCTAGGTCGACGGAAAAATTCAAGGAAATCGACCAGCAGAACCTGGCACTTAGCCAGTTAGATGCGGTCACAATAGAGCCGCCTCAAGGTTCAGGCGGTCACGCCTGGGCCGCAACCTGATGGTAGCGGTCCCTGAAGGGCCACAAATAAACGGGACAGTCTCGACTCCGGGATATAAAACCAATCGAACCGATTGAGTCATTAGGTACAGGATTTGAGGGTACAATCCGCTCGGTGTCCTAGTGGGAATCCCAGGCTCGCGGGGACTTATGGAGGTCTCGTAATAGAGGTCCTAGTCCGACGGAAGGAATATCCGTTGGAGAGTTCCCACTATTACAAGATTACAGGTTATAAACATCGAAAAAAGAAAGTATAGCGGTCAGCCAGCACCACCGGAGTAGGGTGACTGTCAAACAATCCTGTTCAAGGGGATACTCACAGACCATCACTTGTGTCTTGATGAGATACAATAATGGGGAAGATCTCCCCTACAGCTCTCGCCCCGAATCCGGATTTCACCGCTGCCTTATGAACCCAAAGAACCATGTCATTACATGTGTTCTGATGGGTTCCAAGGGAATATTGATCAATGATATGAAGGCAAGAGATGTCCCTGGGCCTGGTGCCCATCTTTGTTCGGTCGTTGTCCCGGCTCTCCGTGGATGGTGACCTATCCTCCCTTGGCACAATCCAGGTTGAGGGAACATGCTGCCAAAATTTACATATACCCCACCAATCGAGTGTGGTACTCTCTTCCAACCCCGCTGGCCCACGGAGTTATGCCCTTGCGTGATCTCCGATGGTCCTCCGAAGGGGGATATTAATAAGACATCGCACTCGTACCGGGTGTGTTACATCAGGCCGGTCCCCATCCGGATTCCGCGTTATGTGTATACACCCGATCTTTTATGGATCCCACCCTGCCGCTGCATGGGTGGTTTCCTATTCCCCACTTGGCATCATCCAAGATGGTGGGAACATGCCGTCGGGTTTCTCCCATAATTAACAAACCCCTGCTCTATTCAAATACATTTAACGTCTTGCAAACAGATGAATTTTGTCTCCTTTGAGCATACGGCCTTACCGCTGTCTTCCTCCTACCTCTAGCGTTTAATCAAGGGTTGTCTTCCTTAGGGAGGACGTAATTAACGTCATAGCGTTCAGGGTATGACGGACTTCTAGTCCAGACACGATCACTCACAATCGACTGACCATGTCAGATCGAGCGCACAATAAGAATCGTCACCACGGTGACTGGCACGCCAATGAACCAATAAATCAATAAATAATAGATCAATCCAATAAATTAAATTAAATAAATAAATAAAGATACCATCATAAAAAAAATCGCGTCCACAAGTCTGGCACGCCCGGTGGGACTTAGTCTCCCTTCATCTTTACGCTAAGGTAGGAGGCCCAGCGGGCCCCCCTCAAATTTTTGATTCCGTGTGTTTCCTTGTTTCCAGGAAACTACGATGACAACACAAATCACGTCTGTATGCTTCGACAAGCAACCGGTGAACATGCACGTCCAGGAGGGGTACCTGGCGATACCACTAGCGTTCGGTTCGTTTCCCCCAGCTGTCGGGCTACCCAACTGTAGGATGTAAATGTAATCTACCCCATCCCGAGCTAAACAATATAACCATGCATATAAGCGTGAAAGTGCATGAAATGGAAAGGGGTGACAAGGAATAGAGGACTAACCGTGATCGCCACCAAGGACTTACAGCACCAAAATGATGAAGAAAGGATGAAGATGGCGCCGTGTACCTTGGAAAATATGGAGGAAGACGCGGCCTAACGGGAAGCCGCTACAACGTGTGATCGCGCTTAAAATGGGATGCGGGGAGCCGATGTAGGTGCACCTCCTCACTTCCTAGCCGGCTAGAAAGCAAGGGCCTCACGTTCTATCAATAGTCTCCTGCAAAATAAAGCCATGAAAACAAAAGAACACCCATTAGAAACATGAAAGTGTAGCACATGTCCCGAAATGATAAATTAACGTGAAAGAATGGGGGAGAACGCACCGGGGGAGGGTTTTTAACCCCTATAAATGGGTGTAAAAGTAAGGTGGGAGTGTTGTGCATGCATAGAATTTGAAATCATGGAATTTGATGGAGAAATGGGGGAGAAAAACGTTGTGTAAAACGGAGAAAAATGCATGAACGTGCCGAAACAGTGCAAAAAAAAACTAAGTGTAAAACTGTGATGATTTGTGAAAAGTAGAGGGAGAGAACCAAGCCTAGGTATGAAGAAAGAGAGCCCGAAGAGATGAAAAATGAAGAAGATACTCCCCTCTTCAAGATGAGACCAATGGAGGACGAAGAGGATGCCGGATGACTCCGCCCCGAGTCGACGAAGGGCGCCCCGTCGCACAGGTTCAAGAACTCGTGATGATTTGCAAAAAGTATGGGCGAAGTTAGGAGGGTAAACAAAGATGAAATCCAGCAAATAAAGTATCAAAATGAAGCCTATACTTCCCTCAATAGCCTGGGGTCGAAAGTTTGAGATGACAATTTGGCATGGCTTCGCCCCAAGTCCAAGAAGAGCCCCCCGTCGCGAGGCGAACTGGGCAGGTTTATATAGAAAAAAAAGGTGAAAACCCTAACTTTCTGCCACGATTCCAGAAGATAGAGTCAACAAAATCTCGAGATCTATGGATCAATCTCGAGATAATAGATAGGATAAGACATAGAAACAAACGGGACTCTTTTTGGTGGAAGGATCTGGAAGATAGAGTCCATGGAAGGAGGCCCCGTTGCACAGGTTTCGGCCTTAGAATCCGGCGGCGAAGAAGATGGAGTTCAGGACTTTTTGGACTCTCTGGTAGATGGACGGTCGCACGATAGACCGTTCATTCAATTGGGCGGTTAGAAGTAGACCGCCCAAACCTGGGGGCGACCGGGGGACTTTTCGCACAAAAAAGAGATAAACGGTCATCCACGAACCGTTTTTCGATATAAACGGTCTCAAGAAGACCGTTCTTTGACATTTCAAAAATAATAAAAATAAAATAAAAATAAAAAAAATAAAAAAAGTTACTGTTCATGGACGGTCAACTGTTGACCGTTTTACTGTTGAACGGTCACCTTATGACCGTTCAACTCAAGGAACGGTCAACTGTTGACCGTTCAGCTGCCAGGCTCGCGCAACTTTAGAAATTGAAGCGTATCTTGAAAACGGTGTAGAATTAGACAAAGTGGTAAACATATAAATTGTAGATAACTTAAAAATGAACAACTTTTGTGAAGAAAGTAAGATGAGAAAATGATCATAAGAGAGAGAAAATGGGGCTAGAACAGAGAGAGAAAATACCGGGACATAGGTGAATAGTGCAGTCTGCCGAAAAAACGTAAATAACTTGAAATCGGTGCAGAACTGGCCAATGACGTAGAAGAAGGAATTGTAGGGATTTGAAAGATGAACAACTTTGGTGAAGGACACATTTTGAAAAGAGGAAAGGAAAGGGGTGAAAAAGGATCGTTTTCAAGACTGCACAGTGAAAGGGGGCTGAATGCTTGAGGGAAGCCGGCCTAAATGGGCCGTAAGTTGACTTTGAAGGCCGGAAGGTGACAAGATAGGCTCCAGGGCTCCATGAAATAATGATCTCCAAGGCTCAAATAGAATGGAATAATGAAATGGACTCGAAATCCATCCAAGGAAGGGTCCAAAACAATGGATAATTCAGGGCATCAAAATGATGAATAAGAGAAATGACTCAACTTGCAAGCTAAAAATGGGTGTCAACAGATGCCCCTCCTTGATGTTTGCTTTGCAAGGGAATGAGCGAAAGTGATGCGGAGGCGAAATGGAAGGAGATGGAGCGAAAGCGACAGCGACATGAAATGGAGATGAAGCAGAGATGAAGCGGAGAGAACTGATAAGCAGGCATCAAGGAAAAAAAGACACCCATCACAACCAACAAGCGATAGGAATCCTCCCGAAATCGCCGAACTAACCACCAAGACTGGATGACGTGGATGAGACATGTCTGGAGAACTAAACTAATAGGAAAAATGGAAGCACGACCAGGCCCATCGGGGACACAATCCACAGACGATGAGGGGGTCGGAAAGGAACATAACGTAAAAAGTAGGAAAAGTGTAACAGGGATAAAATCCAGACAGGAATCACGCTGGCCAACCAAACTAAGCAGGTAGTTCAGAGAAATCGTTCAAATTCAGAGTGGAATAAAGATCTCTTATCCAAGGAACTTAAGTGCAACTAACCATTGCAGAGGAGAAACCCTTGAACAGATCACAAGGCGTGAATGCTTAAAAGATGACATGATGCATGCTGGGCTAAAATAAAGAAATCGTTAAAACGAATGCAAAGAAAACATAAAATAGAAAGTACTCGAGAATAGTATTGCTAGATTGGAACAATCAGGGTCAAGACACTATCCGCAATCACGGCGTGCAAGATAGAACCATCGTTCCCTATTTTTCCAACCTAACGGCCTATCCGATGATTAAACATGTGCACCTAGATCATCATCGTTTTTGTTAAAGGGGAACGTCAGATCCTGGAACACGTGAATGACCAGCCGGTTCTCGAGATAATATAACAATATAGATACCATATAGTAATGCAACAATGAGTAGGGATAGAAGGCCATACCTGACTTACCTGTGCAGGCGAAATGGCATTTTTTTTGATTTTCATTTTTTGATTTCTTTTGATTTTTTCATGTATAAGACAAATATGATAAACAAGCAAGTGTAAACATAGAGAAAATAACATAACTATCAACTGAACAACAAACAACACGACATAACATAACGGTCAAATGAAATGGGAGACAATGCAACATAACATAACAAAGGCACACGAGCACATATGCAATGGCATGAACAAACAACATGCATGCATGAACACGGTGTGACAAGACAACAACGCGGTGGGACAACACACGGTTGGGACAAGAACATGACGGATGACCACACGGTTGGGATAAGAACATGGGACATAAAGGGGTGACTAACAACATGTGCAAGACAACTAACAACACTCGGTGAAGGACAAAACAACATGTGTGGGACAACACGGTGGGACATAAACACGTGACAAGGATACGGCGGGATAAAAGACATAAACAGGTACGCCCTTCAATCAAAACCCAAGATCAGAATGAAGCAGAACCGCCAGGTTCATAATCGTGAGGCAAAGCCCTCTCATAAAGATATGATCATTACAAACAAAAACTGAGAAGGACATGAGCTTCAGAACATATCGAGAGGGTGGATCGAAGAAGGAAAGAACAGATCAAAGATGTGGACAGGAGGCAGAGCACAAAGATATAGCAAGGAACGTCTGAGTACTTGCAACCTGCACACTTAGCAAACAGATTACGTATCCGTCCTTAAAATAAATGCAAATGTATGAAAAAGACACATTTTTTTGGATTTTTGTAATCTTTTTTTATTATTTTTTTTTGAAATTTTCAATAGTATTTCATTTTTCTGGATTTTTTTGAAGTATTTGATTTTTTAGGTTTTTTGAAATATTTGAATTTTTTTTGAAATTGTGAGGTATTTGATTTTTTTGGATTTTTGATAATATTTGATTTTTTTAGATTTTTTGATTTTGACATAGCGATCCGCAGTACCTAAAGACGGGCTCAAACTGCTGGTCAGGGATCGTCGTTCCGACCCCTCTCATTAAAGGCCTCCCTTAAGCAGGGCGTGCATATGAGGGTGGCTCGCCACAACCAACTGCTTCTAAAGAACTGTGCCCCTACTAAGGCCATACCCGGGATACAACCTAGCCTAAGAGGGAAAAGTAGAAGAAAAATTGGAGACAAGCTTCGTGCAGGATGGGAGATATCTAGACTTGACTTCCTTCCAAGGCATTACCCCTCAAAGAGTAGGTCTGTTGCGCCGGGACTTTGTGTCTTTGATTTTTAGACCCATATTTATCAGGCACGCATGCGACCGGGCTCATGATGTCCCGCGGGGAACTGTACTGCCACTCTTGCCATGCCTTTGATTCATAATTTTGTATTGATTCATTTTCTCATTTTGGTAGCCCTTATTGGCCAGATATAGTATGAAAGCTCACTTTTGAGGGTCAAGACTGCCTCTATTTGAGAGCTCTCTCGTATTGGGGAGTGCCTAGGTTGGTCATCTTATCCATCCATCTCTTGCCCCTGCACTTGGCCGAGCAGAGAAAAGAAAAGACCTTCGTGCATACCCAAAGTATGGCCGAAGCAGCAACATTGTTGCACTAGAGGGGTCGGCTATGGCTCGCCGTGAAGTGTGTGAAAAATCCATGCCTAAAGGTCACCCTCCACAATCAAGGAGAGAAACTAGACTCCCAGCGCGGAGCCATCACCAGCCTAAGGATGCTGCAGAAGCTAACTTTTTTATTTGACACAAAGTTAAGATCTAATTAAACAAAGACTCCTAAAGCCACTCAATCGTGTTGAGGAACCAACGTTATAAGCATGTGCAGGAGTAGTAGAGATAATAGCGATGATAACATTTTATTGCACAAAATAAAAAAATACCTTTGCAGATCCGTGGAGTGATCTTGACCATCGAGCTTTGAGGAGTGCGAGCTTCACTTTCCTCGCTTGCCAGGATAAATGATGAAAGGAGAGCAAAGGATTGGATTCCTCGATATAGAGGAGTGGCAGACATCATACTGGACGAAGAAGGGATAAAAAGGAAGAGAGACGAGGGCTAGAACTCCCTCGTTAAGGCACTGAGGCCCTGATAACAAGGAACTGAATACAGAATAACTAGTGATTAACTAAGATCAAGGCGGGCTAAAGCCTCGAAAACAGCAAGAAAAAGGGTAATAACCTTGAAAGGGTGAGACAGAAAGAACAGAAAGACGTCGAAAAGATAACTGTGAAAACAAGAAAGAAGGATAATGATCATCCGACGCGGTCGGAGAAGAGGAATAGCGATCACCTGACAGAGGCGGGGAAGAGAATGTATGAACACCCGACAAGGTCAGGGAAAAGAAATGGAAACCACCCGACAAAATCGGGGAAGGATCAGAAAAATCACCCGACAAGGTCGGGGAACGACCGCAAGGGATTCCTAACAAGGTCGGGGGAAAGAGACGAGCAGTGAAATCCAGACATGTCCGGGAAGAAAAACTAGAAGATGCCCCTGACTCAGGGGAAGAGGAAGACATAGGCCGAGGCCTAGAATGGTGAGGATAGGAAAAGATGGTGGAAATATGGTCAGGTGGTGGAAGGTACACCACCCACGGATAAGAACTGAGCAACAGAAAAGATGAATGGACGGAAGAAGGAGATGAGGCAGTGGACCCCTGAGTGCACAACTGACGGCCCTTGAACTTACGTTGCCGCCTCTTCTTAGCCGCAATCTTCTTGAAAGAACGCCGCCTGGCGCGGGCTCGGCTTCCCGGGCTCCTCAATCTGTAATGTCTTCTCAAATAGCGGGCCCACCTAGCAGATGGCCTGGCCCGATCATGAATATGCAGCTTCATTGGGGCGGCTGCCCCTAGACCCCCAGTGCTAACAAGATGCAGACATTCTTGGGCAAACAGCTTCTCAACTGAATGAATATCATGAAGCCACAAAGTTTTGTCTCTTGGCACTAGAACATAGAGGTTCGGCAACTCCACTCGGCAATCAGGCTCGAAGCATAACTCCCGTACTAGAAGAGCAGGACAAAGCTGAGAGAGATCAATACGCGGCGTTGACGTGGCCGGCATGCTAATAAATTGAGGGATGTTGCACAGCAAGTGCAGAATGTCCTTGGAAAGTGCAGAAGATGCAGCCAATTTCCCCTTGAATAAGGAATCCATCAGGCTCCGGGCGGCCGTATGGGTTAGCATAATCCGAGCAGAGAACCCCTCTCGGCCAGTGAACTGAACATCAATCGAGCGAGGAGAAATAACAGCATCGATAGTGAATCCCCTGGCGAGCGATGAGATTGCCATCAGCCTCGCTCGTGAAGAAACTGGCACTAGTGCGAGTGAACTCTTCTTTGCAACCATTTCTGAAAATGCAGGCTCATTATCCCAAAAATAGCCAGGGACCAGGACCCAGATTGGCATGCGGTAAATGACAACTTGAATCTTGAAATGCACAATCGAAACCTGGCTCGGCTCATTATCTCCCTGGGGACCAGACCCAAGGGGCACCAAAGGTAGCGTGTACCTGCTCTGCGAAGTGGGAAGTGGTAGAGGAAGGTTAGAAGGAGGAGGTTTGAAGGGCGCGGGTGGCGATGGTGCAAGTGATGGGGGAATAATGATGATGACGGGCATGGGTGGAGGTAAAGGCAAAAGTGGAGGTGTGGGTTTGGGCTCGGCCTGCTCGGGCTCAGAGGATGATGGCGAAAGGGGGAGTGAAGGAAGTGGTGGCGGCGGTGGCAAAGGTGATGAGGGTGGCAAAGGGAGGGATGTGGTTGATGAAGACGGTGAAGGTGAAGGGGATGGAGGTGAAGGTAAGGGTGGGGAAGAAGGAGGAGAGGAAGGTAGTGGCATAGTGGGGGAAGAGGCAGGTGGTGGCGCTCTTCGACGTATCTTCACGACTCGTCGAGAGGCGTTGGGGATAGGTGTGGTGGTGGAAACGGAGGGTGAAAGAGAGGTTGCCCGAGCGGAGGCTGGGGTAGGTAAAGGTTGTGGAGGAGATGGGATGGAAGAAGAAGTAGGTAACGGAGCATGTATCTTATTAACTAAAGAAACACAAGGGTGCCCCTGGTCTTGAAGTGGGGACGGTTGCCTAGGCAGCACGGCTTGCTGCTGCTGCTGCTGCTGCTTGCTGCTAAGATCCAAAATAACTTGGCGTATGATAGCCCAATCAATTATCCTCTTGTCTTCCAAGCTATAAATAAACTCCCGGAACTCGGGACAGTCCTCAATCAAATGCCCCTGCTGATGGTGGAATTCACAGAACTGGAGAAAATTCCCGACTGTGGGTCGGCAAGGCACAACCGGAGGGAGCTGCAACGCATGGGTGGCCATCAAAGCCCTGAAAACGTCTGTAAGAGATTCCGGCAATGGAGAGTGAGAAGCCCACTTCAGGCAAGGCGGATGCCGAGGGGTGTGAGAAGGTAGTGGGGATGGTAGCGGAGGTTGTGTAGGTAAGGGGGATTGCGTAGGCGAAGGCGGAGGGCTGGAATGATGTGGCGGTGTGGGGGGAGTGGGATTGTAATGGATGGCATCTACCCACTCGCGGTGTGGTGTTTCCTTGACCAGAGGTGGAGGGGTGTGAGGAGATAAAATAGCGGAGGGCCGACTCGTGGATGGTTGGTATGCAGTGGAGCACATGGAGGTATAGGGGTGTGTGGGAGTGGACGGTCGACTCGTGGAGGGATATAAGGTGGAGGGCTGACTTACGGTGAAGGGCGGAGGGAAAGTGTATGTAGAAGGTGACGGTGGAGGAGACTCATGGTCAAAGGAAACTAGGAGTTGTTGGCTAACGAAGCTGGCTCGATTGTAAAGCTGTTGCCAGGATGTGATATCGTTCAGGGCTAAGATACATCTGAGCTCGGGCGTTGCGTTAGAAATAACCATCTTGATCTGCTCGCCCTCCGGAATATGCCCCGGAACTTGCGCGGCTAGGTGACGCCAGCGGTCGGCAAACGTGGAGAATTCCTCGTCGGGCGTCATCTTCTCTTGGGCCAGATCAACCAAAGAATGTCTGGGCCCAGCCTGATCCTGGTACTGCTGAATGAATCTTGCTTGAATGGCTTGAAAATTCATCATCTGCTCTTGCGGTAACGTGAAGAACCAATCCTTGGCCGGACCCTCTAAAGATAGGCCAAACAAATAGGCCATCAAGCGTTGATCATGCTGGAACTAGGCCGACTCATATAAGAACTCCTTCAAATGCACGTAGGGGTCACCGACTCCACCATAGCGACGATAAGCTGGAATCTGTTGACGTGGGGGAAGCTGAAGACCTCGGAATGCAAATAGGATATCCAAAGAAGTTTGAGGACTGATTTGCCGTTGCAATTCATCAAGTTGGCGTTGGGCCTGAGCGATCATCTCCTCGGTAGGAAGAGTCCGAGAAGGATATGGGCCAGCTTGAGCAAGAGATGATGAATTTAGACCAGGATAATGTTGATGGGCCGGATAAGGGGATCCGGCCTGAGAAGAAGGAAAGCCCGCTCCAAGAATTGAGGAATACATGGGCCTGGAAGAATTACGAAGGTGGGAATGAGAATTGATTGGGCCAACAGTAGCACGGGCGGGACAAGAAGGCCCGTTAGAAGAATAGGATCCAATGGAGGAATAAGGCGATGGGCCTGCATGGGAAGAGGAATCCACGCGGGGATAAGAAGACGGGGAGGAAGAAGGGTAATATACAGGAGAAAAAATGACGCTCCATGAGGGCAAATGAAGACTTTATACAAGAAAATCAGGAAAATACAATGAGGGAAGTAAGGGCTCAAGGGAAGGGGGCTGACTTAATAATGCAAAGAAAAAGAAAAAGAAACCTAGGACAATGAGACTAGACAAATGGACACACAGAATGGGCTACCCTAAATAGGCCTAACAACAAAACCTATATGGATGATGGGGGATGCAACACAAAATAACACAAGTGGGCTTGGACAAGCCCACACAACACAAATAATATGAAGGATTTCACCCAAGTCAAACAAATTAATATGGTGGGAAGTATTTTATTGTCAAAGTTTTGGGTGGGCCTTTTAATGATTTGAATTGAGATTAATTCCCTCAAGATAGGTGTCTTATAGGGAATAAGGTCCAAACTTTGGTTTGACTAAGGTTAATTCCTTCACAACGTATGCAAATGCAAGCCTGAGGGGTGGAAAGATACAACCGGCCCGGCGTCCGTGTGGGAATCCACGGCTCGCGGGGACTTACGGAGGTCCCGGATAAGATCACCTAGTCGAGCCCAAGGAATATGGGAGCGAGAGGATCACTTATCGAGAGGGAATGCAACTACAATATGCCAATATGCATGATCCTATGTGCACCGGGGTGCATGCAATTTCTAGCCTAAGTCTAACAAATCAAGACAATCATGAAAGCATGCTAACATTACAAAAATGTATGAAAAATGTAAAACAATATGAATAACAATGATGCAAGACCTAAAATAGGGACAACTAGGCACTAAAAGATAAGAAAAATCATCAAAGGAAAATGTACCCTTGTGTTTGCCCAAAATATGCCTAAGACTAGATGCACAAAATGTAAAAATAGAGGTAACTTTTAAATATGCAAATGATGTCTAAATGATGCAAACTCTATATGCATGGAAAGACAATACAAAGGACAGCACAATGCAATAAAAATCAGCTCAATCCGACATCGGGAGACAAAGTTATGCCCGAATGAACAAGGCCCCTGTGAATCTATCCCAAATCTGGCTAAGACTAGATGCACAAAATGTAAAAAAAGAGGCAACTTTTAAATATGCAAATGATGTCTAAATGATGTAAATGACCTATGGATGGAAAGACAATATAAAGGACAACACACTGCAAAAAGAATCAGCCCAATCCGACGTCGGGAGACAAAGTTATGCCCAAACGAATAAGGCCCCTGTGAATAGAAATCCTGCCAGGCCAGAACAGTTAAAAGGTCCCTGGATGACCGTTTATACCCTTTGAGCGGTCTAATGGATGACCGCCCAAGTGTTGGACGGTCCAGGGAGGACCGTTTATCACCCCAGAGGGTTTGGGCGGTCCTGCAGAGGCCGTTTAACATGTTAGGCGGCCCTACGATAGACCGTGCAACCCTGACAGACCCGAAAATGGACAAAATGGTAGAGAAACGTGGAGAAGACTATCCAAACATGCATGAACATCGACCCAACATGCAAGAGACTAAAATTATAACGTGATGGGCACTAGGTGTCCCACCGTGATCGCCAAAAAAACTGTATGATGTAAATGTAATCTACCCCGCCCCGAACTAAACAATATAAGCATGCATATAAGCGTGAAAGTGCATGAAATGGAAAGGGGTGACAAGGAATAGAGGACTAATCGTGATCGCCACCAAGGACTTACAGCACCAAAATGATGAAGAAAGGATGAAGATGGCGCCGTGTACCTTGGAAAATATGGAGGAAGACGCGGCCTAACGGGAAGCCGCTACAACGTGTGATCGCGCTTAAAATGGGATGCGGGGAGCCGATGTAGGTGCACCTCCTCACTTCCTAGCCGGCTAGAAAGCAAGGGCCTCACGTTCTATCAATAGTCTCCTGCAAAATAAAGCCATGAAAACAAAAGAACACCCATTAGAAACATGAAAGTGTAGCACATGTCCCGAAATGATAAATTAACGTGAAAGAATGGGGGAGAACGCACCGGGGGAGGGTTTTTAACCCCTATAAATGGGTCCAAAAGCAAGGTGGGAGTGTTGTGCATGGATAGAATTTGAAATCATGGAATTTGATGGAGAAATGGGGGAGAAAAACGTTGTGTAAAACGGAGAAAAATGCATGAACGTGCCGAAACAGCGCAAAAAAAAACTAAGTGTAAAACTGTGATGATTTGTGAAAAGTAGAGGGAGAGAACCAAGCCTAGGTATGAAGAAAGAGAGCCCGAAGAGATGAAAAATGAAGAAGATACTCCCCTCTTCAAGATGAGACCAATGGAGGACGAAGAGGATGCTGGATGACTCCGCCCCGAGTCGACGAAGGGCGTCCCATCGCACAGGTTCAAGAACTCGTGATGATTTGCAAAAAGTATGGGCGAAGTTAGGAGGGTAAACGAAGATGAAATCCAGCAAATAAAGTATCAAAATGAAGCCTATACTTCCCTCAATAGCCTGGGGTCGAAGGTTTGAGATGACGATTTGGCATGGCTTCGCCCCAAGTCCAAGAAGAGCCCCCCGTCGCGAGGCGAACTGGGCAGGTTTATATAGAAAAAAAAGGT
Source organism: Amorphophallus konjac (assembly GCA_022559845.1). NCBI lineage: Eukaryota > Viridiplantae > Streptophyta > Magnoliopsida > Alismatales > Araceae > Amorphophallus > Amorphophallus konjac. Next base: position 213,389,507 of record CM040126.1, on the reverse strand, counting down.
GAAAACCCTAACTTTCTGCCACGATTCCAGAAGATATAGTCAACAAAATCTCGAGATCTATGGATCAATCTCGAGATAATAGATAGGATAAGACATAGGAACAAACGGGACTCTTTTTGGTGGAAGGATCTGGAAGATAGAGTCCATGGAAGGAGGCCCCGTTGCATAGGTTTCGGCCTTAGAATCCGGCGGCGAAGAAGATGGAGTTCATGACTTTTTGGACTCTCTGGTAGATGGACGGTCGCACGATAGACCGTTCATTCAATTGGGCGGTTAGAAGTAGACCGCCCAAACCTGGGGGCGACCGGGGGACTTTTCGCACAAAAAAGATATAAACGGTCATCCACGAACCGTTTTTCGATATAAACGGTCTCAAGAAGACCGTTCTTTGACATTTCAAAAATAATAAAAATAAAATAAAAAATAAAAAAAATAAAAAAGTTACTGTTCATGGACGGTCAACTGTTGACCGTTTTACTGTTGAACGGTCACCTTATGACCGTTCAATTCAAGGAACGGTCAACTGTTGACCGTTCAGCTGCCAGGCTCGCGCAACTTTAGAAATTGAAGCGTATCTTGAAAACGGTGTAGAATTAGACAAAGTGGTAAACATATAAATTGTAGATAACTTAAAAATGAACAACTTTTGTGAAGAAAGTAAGATGAGAAAATGATCATAAGAGAGAGAAAATGGGGCTAGAACAGAGAGAGAAAATACCGGGACATAGGTGAATAGTGCAGTCTGCCGAAAAAACGTAAATAACTTGAAATCGGTGCAGAACTGGCCAATGACGTAGAAGAAGGAATTGTAGGGATTTGAAAGATGAACAACTTTGGTGAAGGACACATTTTGAAAAGAGGAAAGGAAAGGGGTGAAAAAGGACTATTTTCAAGACTGCACAGTGAAAGGGGGCTGAATGCTTGAGGGAAGCCGGCCTAAATGGGCCGTAAGTTGACTTTGAAGGCCGGAAGGTGACAAGATAGGCTCCAGGGCTCCATGAAATAATGATCTCCAAGGCTCAAATAGAATGGAATAATGAAATGGACTCGAAATCCATCCAAGGAAGGGTCCAAAACAATGGATAATTCAGGGCATCAAAATGATGAATAAGAGAAATGACTCAACTTGCAAGCTAAAAATGGGTGTCAACAGATGCCCCTCCTTGATGTTTGCTTTGCAAGGGAATGAGCGAAAGTGATGCGGAGGCGAAATGGAAGGAGATGGAGCGAAAGCGACAACGACATGAAATGGAGATGAAGCAGAGATGAAGCGGAGAGAACTGATAAGCAGGCATCAAGGAAAAAAAGACACCCATCACAACCAACAAGCGATAGGAATCCTCCCGAAATCGCCGAACTAACCACCAAGACTGGATGACGTGGATGAGACATGTCTGGAGAACTAAACTAATAGGAAAAATGGAAGCACGACTAGGCCCATCGGGGACACAATCCACAGACGATGAGGGGGTCGGAAAGGAACATAACGTAAAAAGTAGGAAAAGTGTAACAGGGATAAAATCCAGACAGGAATCACGCTGGCCAACCAAACTAAGCAGGTAGTTCAGAGAAATCGTTCAAATTCAGAGTGGAATAAAGATCTCTTATCCAAGGAACTTAAGTGCAACTAACCATTGCAGAGGAGAAACCCTTGAACAGATCACAAGGCGTGAATGCTTAAAAGATGACATGATGCATGCTGGGCTAAAATAAAGAAATCGTTAAAACGAATGCAAAGAAAACATAAAATAGAAAGTACTCGAGAATAGTATTGCTAGATTGAAACAATTAGGGTCAAGACACTATCCGCAATCACGGCGTGCAAGATAGAACCATCGTTCCCTATTTTTCCAACCTAACGGCCTATCCGATGATTAAACATGTGCACCTAGATCATCATCATTTTTGTTAAAGGGGAACGTCAGATCCTGGAACACGTGAATGACCAGTCGGTTCTCGAGATAATATAACAATATAGATACCATATAGTAATGCAACAATGAGTAGGGATAGAAGGCCATACCTGACTTACCTGTGCAGGCGAAATGGCATTTTTTTTTATTTTCATTTTTTGATTTCTTTTGATTTTTTCATGTATAAGACAAATATGATAAACAAGCAAGTGTAAACATAGAGAAAATAACATAACTATCAACTGAACAACAAACAACACGACATAACATAACGGTCAAATGAAATGGGAGACAATGCAACATAACATAACAAAGGCACACGAGCACATATGCAATGGCATGAACAAACAACATGCATGCATGAACACGGTGTGACAAGACAACAACGCGGTGGGACAACACACGGTTGGGACAAGAACATGACGGATGACCACACGGTTGGGATAAGAACATGGGACATAAAGGGGTGACTAACAACATGTGCAAGACAACTAACAACACTCGGTGAAGGACAAAACAATATGTGTGGGACAACACGGTGGGACATAAACACGTGACAAGGATACGGCGGGATAAAAGACAAAAAGGGAAGAAAGGGGCAGATGAAGCTCCCCCGATGGCAGATACAGCAGAAAGAAGAGACAAAGTCTCTCTGAGGGACAGGATGAGAAGGGCTTACTCTTTTCCCAAGGATAAGACTGCATCATTATTTAACTGGGCATATAAGTTCAATAAGGTAACATTGCCTGAACCAAAGAAGCCCGAAGACGCAGAAAAGAAAGATGATCCGATGTTCTGTCCATTTCACCGGGTGTTGGGGCACGCAATTGAGGACTGTTATGTCTTCAAAGATATCATGGAAGGAATGGTCAAGAAGGGTGAACTGCAGCTGGGAGATTACCAGGTGAAGCCGCCTCGGCCGCATGAGCTTCCGCCCTGGAGGGTGGCCGCTAATATGATCTCAATCTATCAACAGCTACCTAAGGAAGCTATTGAAGAATGCACCAGGCACACCTATGAAGCCTGCCTCCTCACCCCATTGAGAGATCAGGAAGGATGGCAGACGGTACCCACAAAAAGCAGAAAGAAGACTCCCGCAGCTAAAACCAACGGAGCAGTTATCCGGGGTGTCACCCCAAGGCTTGAGTCGCCTCCAATAAAGCCAATATGGCCCACAGTTGAGACCGGACCAGTCATCCGGATCCATACTCGCAACCGGAGGAGACAAACTCCCCTCCCTACACATAAAGAAGAAAGTCCTGCAACCAGGTGTCTGCAGCAATATATTAATGAGCTTGATGAGTATGAGCAGAAAAAGCCGAAACACCTGTTGGTGAAAGACTGTATACTCTGGGAGCAGCTCGAAGAATTGAAAATTGAAGAGCAGCCGGAGGCAGAACAAAGAAAAGATGAGACTGAGTCCTTCTGGGGGCAGGAACTAGCAAAGCCAACTTCCCAGAAAAAGAAGAGACGACCTAAGGCCAAAAAGGGAAAGAAGGTCACGACAGTACAATGCAATACTCTGTCGGTACTCTTTTCTCTGCCCGGGGAGGATGATGAACAAGAAGCATCAGATTCCCCGCTAGAAGCCAATCATGCTGAGGCCTCTACCTCAGTCCATGCAACACGTTCTGGGAGAAAATGGGGGTGTCCGCCACCAGCTAACCATAATATTATGTTCAGAGGGGAGCAACCCTATCAGATCCCGAAACCAGAGGTGCGTGGTGTCCAGGTTCCTCCCCCTGCCAGCTTGTACCAAGGAAAAGATAAAGCAGAAGGAGCCCCTTCATTCTTGGAGTTCCTGTCCAGCTTAGAAAATGAGCAGCCGTCTCATACTGCTCCAGCTAAAAGCGATAAATGCCAGCAGACAGCAACTGGAAAGCAGAAGCAGCATGAAGAAAATGAAGAAAATAGCCCTCTAGCAAAGCCAGGGGCAGTCATTACAGAAGAAGCCCTCCAGGAGACCGATGAAGAAAATGAAACTGGGACTGGGCAGCAAAGGCCACAGGCACCACATGAACCTCCAAGACCCCGGTGGGCAGAGGAGATGAGGCTGTCTAATGTTCGGGTTGGCAGTCGAATCATGAAAATGTTGAAGAAGCTCCCCACCAGATTCTCCATCTGGGAGATACTCTCTCTGAGTGAAGAGGCCCGCCAAGCAATTGTGGATGCCCTGCAGTCGCCGGCACAATATGAAGCACTCTTAACGGAAGTGAATTCGGGGCCATCAGTCACGTTCACAGAAGATGATATGCTGATCCCAAATGCCAATCACAATAGACCGTTGTATATGAGGGGCTCCCTGAACTGTTAGTCGCTGAGCAGGATACTGATAGATCCCGGGGCTGCTGTAAATATTCTCCCGTATCGCATCTATCAGAAATACTACTTTGATCTGCAGCTTACCAAGGTCAGAGACATGAAGATTGCTGGGTTCAACCAGAAATGTGAAACACCTCTCGGGGTGGCTGATTTCAACCTCACATTAGGCGACCTCACTACCGTGGTACGATTCTATGTGATCGACTCCAACACCACATATAAGGCCCTGTTGGGGAGACCGTGGCTGCGTGAATATCAGATAGTGCCATCCACGCTACACCAATGCATAAAATACTGCCATGAAGGAAAGGAAGAAAGGGTGTTTGCAGACCTACATCCCTTTGAAGTGTTCGAATGCCATATGCTCGATGCCTCCTACAACACCGAGGTGTCACAAAAGGATGAAAAGAAAGAGGCTGTGATCAGCCAGAAGAAGCCGGCGACGAAGGCAAAAGCTTGGTCTCCACCGCCACCCAGGGGCTATGTTGAAAAGCATGAAGTAGCTAACATCTCTTATGCTGATGATTTTGCTCGGATCACCCCTCCTAGCATCCATCCAGATAGCACTGATCAAGAAATGAAAGAAAGGTGCATACAGGTGAAGGTCCCACGAGGTTTAATCAAACCCGTCGCCAGCCTAGAATACCAAACAGTGCTGCCACTAAAGACTATGGAAATCCCTCGCTTCTACGAGCCACCTACCATATTCTACACTGGGGAGGCAGTCAAAGAAGATGATCAAGACTGCATGGTCCCTGAAGAAGCCGCAAACCGGATGGTGCCGATTACAGGCCTGGAGTATACTACACAGCGGGTTTCGCAGATGTTCTCCAAGATGCAAATGCCATCACTACAATCTGCAGCCCAGAAGAAAGCATTCAGGGAGCTATGGGATCCGCCTCGAGATAATAAGGAACTGAGGAAGATCACACAGCATCCGGGATTGGGTTATACCCTTCAAGAATATTATGAAGCCGAGGTGGATGTCATCTCTACCTTCTACCAGCATGGGGACTCCCCTGGGATAGGATATGATCAATATCCCTTTGAGGATGAAGAGATTATGTATCAAACCATAACAGACAATGAAGCCCAAGATGACCAGCCAGAAGCAGGGATGTCTGATAAAACTGAGAGGGGTCGGTGCTGGAAGGACCCGTCCTGCAAGAAGGATCTATTCCAGGCCGAAGCACAATTTGATACGGGAACCCCGGATGAAGACCAGATGTCCAAAGAACTGAGAGAATGCCTGGAATTTGAGCGCATTCTGGAAGAAGTCCGGGCTCTACAGAAAGATGACCTTTCAGGGGAGCCTGCAACAGAAAGATCACTAAGAGCGGAAGATTCCACTTTGAATTCTCTTCTGAACCAGTCTCGTCCTCGGGGCAGACTGAACAGAATCCGATGGTATCAGCCTTGTATGATAAGCCGACATCCGATGATGAGCAGGATAACGATACAGAAGAACATGAAACTGAAGAGAATTATGTCCCGGGAGGCTTTATTGATTTGCAAGAAGCCCCACCCGAAGTTGAGGACGGAGGCCAGGCCACCGTCGATGAGCTGATAGAAGTGAATCTGGGGTCAGCAGATGAGCCAAGGCTGACATTCCTCAGTGCACTGCTAGAACCAGCTGCCAGAGAACAGTACATACAGTTTCTGAAAGAGTTCCGAGATTGCTTTGCATGGACATATGATGAGATGCCGGGACTGAGCTCTGATGTGGCACAGCACCGATTGGTGATAAACCCGGGGGCAAGCCCTGTAAAGCAGCCTTCAAGGAGAATGTGTCCCGAACTGATAAATCAGATCAACAAAGAAGTCGACAAGCTGATCAATGTGGGCTTTGTTGAAGAGAACCAATATACTACATGGCTGGCCAATATAGTGCCCGTGAAGAAGAAAAATGGGCAGATCAGAATATGTGTAGATTTCAGGGACCTGAATAAGGCTTGCCCGAAGGATGATTTCCCAGTGCCAATTACTGAAGTAATGATCGATGCAACCATTGGCCATGAAGCCCTGTCATTCATGGATGGGTCATTCGGATATAACCAGATCTGGATCGCTGAAGAAGACAGAGTGCACACTGCATTCCGCACTCCGAAGGGGATATTCCACTATAAAAGGATGCCATTCGGCCTCAAGAATGCCGGCACTACTTACCAAAGAGCTATGACAAAGATCTTTGGTGATTTGCTCTTCAAAAAGGTAGAGTGCTACATTGATGACCTGGTGGTGAAAACCAGCAGAAAAGAAGACCATTTGCAGGATCTGAGAGTAGTGTTCCAGAGGTTGCGCAAATATGAGCTCAAAATGAACCCTATGAAATGTGCCTTCGGCGTGTCCAGTGGAAAATTCCTTGGGTTCATCGTCCGTCATAGGGGCATTGAGATTGACCCATCCAAGATTAAAGCTATCCAGGAGCTCCCTCCACCAAGGAATCTCCACGAGCTGAGATCTCTACAAGGGCGTTTGGCCTACATCCGACGATTCATATCAAATCTGTCGGGGAGATGCCACCCTTTTCACAAGCTCATGATGAATGATGTGCCGTTCCTCTGGGACGATGGCTGTCAGGAGGCCTTTGAGAAGCTGAAAGAATATCTCAAAACCCCTCCAGTGCTGGGGGCACCTATTAAGGGCAAACCCCTGATACTGTACATTGCAGCCACACACTGTTCCCTGGGGGCAATGCTAGCACAGATAAATGAAGAAGGCAAAGAGCAGGCTCTATACTACCTGAGTAGGAGGTTGATCAGAACTGAAGAAAGTTACACCTATATAGAGAAGACATGCTTGGCACTAGTCTTTGCCGTTAAAAAGCTCCGGCACTATATGCTGTCACATGAAGTCAGATTGATATCTGCAGCAGATCCACTCAAATACATACTGACTCAACCAGTACTGAAAGGCCGGTTGGGCAAATGGGCAGTAATTCTGATGGAATTCGATATCACATATATACCCAAGAGGGCAATAAAAGGACAGGCTGTGGCCGATTTCTTCGCAGAACATCCTGTGCCAGAGAATGATATGTTGGGGACTGAGTTACCCGATGATGAGACACTAGAAGCCTGCCAGGCTCAGTCAACTATGTGGCAGCTATTCTTTGATGGAGCATCTAGAACAGAGACGGACTCCGATGGAAAGACCAGAATACGGGCCGGAGCCGATATTGTGCTGAAATCGCCGGAAGGGGAGGTTGTGCATACTTCCTGTTCTATAAACAAGCCCTGCACTAATAATGAAGCTGAGTATGAAGCTCTGATAATCGGACTACATATAAGCCTCAACATGGGTATCCAGATGCTTCAGGTATTTGGGGATTCAATGTTGATAATAAAGCAAATCCAAGGTGAGTTCGAAGTGCGAAAGCCGGAGTTGAACCCCTACCACCAGAAAGTTGTGCGCCTCATAACGAAATTCTATCATATTGAGCTCAAGCATGTGGGCCGTGCACATAATGCCCAGGCTGATGCATTGGCAAAGCTAGCCAGCTCAATAGCAGTCCCACCAGATGAGACACTGAACATTGTTGTCATAAATCGGCGGCAAGTCCCTAGCATGCTAGAAGGCTGCCCCGAAGAAAATGAAGTCGCCACGATCAGTACAGAACAGGCATCTGATTGGAGACAACACCTGCTACAATGGTTTTTACACCAACAGCTGCCGCAGAAAAGAGAAGAAAAGATGAAACTCTTGCGAATCAAAGATTCTTATGAATTCAGGAATGGGACTCTGTTCCGAATAATGGCAGATGCACGCAAGAAGATTCTGCTCCGCTGCCTGTCCACTGAAGAAGCTTGGCAAGCGATGAAAGAAGTACATGCTGGGACAGCAGGTGCCCACCAGGCTGGCCCCAAGATGAAGATAGAAATCAAGAAGCTGGGCTACTATTGGCCCACTATGTTTGAAGACTACTGCACATTTGCAAAGTCATGCCAGAAGTGTCAGGAGCATGCTGTTGTGCCTAGAAGGCCACCTACGATTCTGCACCCTACGGTCCCTAGCTGGCCGTTTGCACAATGGGGAACTGATGTAGTCGGTCCACTACCGACTTCCTCGGTCGGGCATAAGTATATACTGGCCATAACAGATTACTTCTCCCGATGGGCAGAGGCTATAGCACTAAGAGAAGTCACTGGTGAGCTGGTCGCTAGATTCATCAAGCAAAACATCATCTTCCGGTTTGGGATCCCCAGCCGAATAATATCTGACAATGGGAGTCATTTCAGAAATCAGAAAATCTATCGACTTGCCGAGAAATATAAGATCGAATGGAGGACTTCCACTCCTTACAATCCACAGGCAAATGGATTGGCAGAAGCTTTCAATAAGACTTTGTGCACCCTGCTGGCCAAAGTCGTCAGTGCCAATAAGAAGGATTGGGAAGAAAAGATGTATGACGCTCTGTGGGCGTATCACACCGTCTTCAAAACACCTACAGGGTGCTCACCATACTCCTTGGTATACGGCTCAGAGGCAGTAGTCCCACTAGAGCTGGAAGTCCCGTCACTCAGAGTGGCAGTCCAATACGACCTAGCCCATGGCGAACAAACCAATGCAGAAAGAAGATTAGAAGAATTGGCTGAATTGGAAGGGAAGCGCCTCCAAGCTCAGAAGAATATCCAAATGTATCAGGTCCGCATGGCCACTGCATTTAACAAACTCGTAAAAGGACGAGAATTTAAGAAAGGTGACCTCGTCATGGTCAAGAAAAAAGAAGTCATGGCGTCCAACCCGAAGGGAAAGCTAAATCCCAATTGGGAAGGTCCATATGTGATACAAAGGGTCTACGAAGGATGGGCCTACATAGTTGTTAATCATCGAGGGGAGATCCAATTCTCACCACTCAACGGTAAACACCTAAAGTTGTATCATGCTGCACAGCTGATATTCCCCGAGTAATCGGGCAAGAGATACCTTTTTCTTGGTCTAGCGGCACTACGTCCTAGCCGAGATACCCTTTCCTTGGCTTAGCGGCACTCCGCCCTAGCCAAGATATCCTTTCCTTGGCCTAGCGGCACTCCGCCCTAGCCGAGATACCCTTTCCTTGGCCTAGCGGCACTCCGCCCTAGTCAAGATACCTTTTCCTTGGCCTAGCGGCACTCCGCCCTAGCCGGGATACCTTTTTCTTGGTTTAGCGGCACTCTGCCCTAGCCGAGCTACCCTTCCTTGGTCTAGTGGCACTCCGCCCTAGCCGAGCTACCCTTCCTTGGTCTAGTGGCACTCCGCCCTAGCCGAGATACCCTTTCCCTGGCCTAGTGGCACTCCGCCCTAGTCAAGATACCTTTTCCTTGGCCTAATGGCACTCCGCCCTAGCCGAGATACCCTTTCCTTGGCCTAGCGGCACTCCGCCCTAGCCGAGATACCCTTTCCTTGGCCTAGTGGCACTCCGCCCTAGTCAAGATACCTTTTCCTTGGCCTAGCGGCACTCCGCCCTAGCCGGGATACCTTTTTCTTGGTTTAGCGGCACTCCGCCCTAGCCGAGCTACCCTTCCTTGGTCTAGTGGCACTCCGCCCTAGCCGAGCTACCCTTCCTTGGTCTAGTGGCACTCCGCCCTAGCCGAGATACCCTTTCCCTGGCCTAGTGGCACTCCGCCCTAGTCAAGATACCTTTTCCTTGGCCTAATGGCACTCCGCCCTAGCCAAGATATCCTTTCCTTGGTATAGTGACACTCCGTCCTAACCAGGCTACCACTTATCGTGATCTTGTGTCGTCACGATCTGACACCCTCTAAACAGGAAGGGGGGGGATAGAAGAAAATAAAAAATATATATATAAAAAAATGGGGTTAAGAATAGAGATACCCCACCAGTCTTGTTCGGACATTCTGAACAAGGGCAAAAATAGCTAAAACCCAACTGTGGTGAAACCCCGAAAGGGCACTGCAGGCAAAATCGGGTACCCCGCCACGTGAAAATCCGAAAGGACGCGTGGGCAAAAGCAAGAGGGGGCTGGCTCTGGTGAAAACCCGAAAGGGCACTTGGGTCGGTAATGTGGTAACCACGAAGAAACCCGCGTATCTCTTTACGTCCCGCCGTGATAAAACCCATCCAGTTTGGACCTTACGTCTATCCTGGTGAAATTTATAAAAATTTTTCCTTGCATTGGTATAAACCCAATACCGATGATGAAACCCGTTGCTGATTGATTGGCGCATTGCCCGATCAGCGATGAAACCTGTCTAGTTTAGACCTTACGTCTATCCTGATGAAGCCTATAAAAATCCTTGCATTGGTATAAACCCAATACCGATGATGAAACCCGTTGCTGATTGATTGGAGCATTACCCGATCAGCGATGAAACCTGTCCAGTTTAGACCGTACGTCTATCCTGATGAAGCCTATAAAAATCCTTGCATTGGTATAAACCCAATACCGATGATGAAACCCGTTGCTGATTGATTGGCGCATTGCCCGATCAGCGATGAAACCTGTCCAGTTTAGACCTTACGTCTACCCTGATCAAACCTATAAAAATCCTTGCATTGGTATAAACCCAATACCGATGATGAAACCCGTTGCTGATTGATTGGCGCACTGCCCGATCAGCGATGAAACCTGTCCAGTTTAGACCTTACGTCTATCCTGATGAAACCTATAAAAAATCCTTGCATTGGTATAAACCCAATACCGATGATGAAACCCGTTGCTGATTGATTGGCGCATTGCCCGATCAGTGATGAAACCTGTCCAGTTTAGACCTTACGTCTATCCTGATCAAACCTATAAAAATCCTTGCATTGGTATAAACCCAATACCAACGATGAAACCCGTTGCTGATTGATTGGCGCATTGCCCGATCAGCGATGAAACCTGTCCAGTTTAGACCTTACGTCTATCCTGATGAGACCTATGAAACCCTTGCATTGATGTTACCACCCACATCAATGATGACATATGCACAAGCTGCGCCCATCAGTTATAGAATCAAAGTTTCAATAAAAAAAAAGGGAAGAAAAGAAGAGACAAAATGGGGTTAAAAATAGAGATACCCCGCCAGTCTTGTTCAGGCATTCTGAACGAGGGCAAAAATGACTAAAACCCAGCTGTGGTGAAAACCCGAAAGGGCACTGCAGGCAAAATCGGGTACTCCGCCACGTGAAAATCCGAAAGGACGCGTGGGCAAAAGCAAGAGGGGGCTGGCTCTGGTGAAAACCCGAAAGGGCACTTGGGTCAGTAATATGGTAATTCAAAAAGTTCCGTGCCAACTGGCACGATACCTTCATCTGCCTTCATCGGTAAAACCTTCCGTCGGTCATATGGCTCCATGCCCCACCGATGATAAAGCCTTTCTGGGACAGACCTTACGTTTGCCCTGATAAAATCCACATACCCCCATTCGCAAATCCCACCAACAATGAAGCCCATCACCGTTTTGCTAAAGCCTATCCAGCTCAGACCTTACGTCTGCCCTGATAAAACCTACGCATTTCTTGGCAAAGTCCCACCTGCGATAAACCCTACTCAGTTTAGACCTTTCGTCTATTCTGAGGAAACTTATAAATCCTTTTCGCATCGATATAAATCCAATATCGATGATGAAATCAGCTGTTGATCGATTGGCACCTCGCCCGATCAATGATGAAACCCTACTCAATTTAGACCTTTCGTCTATTCTGAGGAAACTTATAAATCCTTTTTGCATCGATATAAATCCAATATCGATAATGAAATCAACTGTTGATCGATTGGCACCTCGCCCGATCAATGATGAAACCCTACTCAGCTTAGACCTTTCGTCTATCCTGAGGAAACTTATAAATCCTTTTCGCATCGATATAAATCCAATATCGACGATGAAATCAGCTGTTGATCGATTGGCACCTCGCCCGATCAATGATGAAACCCTACTCAGTTTAGACCTTTCGTCTATTCTGAGGAAACTTAAAAATCCTTTTTGCATCGATATAAATCCAATATCGATGATGAAATCAACTGTTGATTGATTGGCACCTCGCCCGATCAATGATGAAACCCTACTCAGTTTAGACCTTTCGTCTATTCTGAGGAAACTTATAAATCCTTTTTTGCATCGATATAAATCCAATATCGATGATGAAATCAACTGTTGATCGATTGGCACCTCGTCCGATCAATGATGAAACCCTACTCAGCTTAGACCTCTCGTCTATCCTGAGGAAACTTATAAATCCTTTTTGCATCGATATAAATCCAATATCGATGATGAAATCAACTGTTGATCGATTGGCACCTCGCCCGATCAATGATGAAACCCTACTCGGTGTAGACCTTTCGTCTATTCTGGGGAAACTTATGAACTCTTCTTGCATCGATATAAACCCAATATCGATGATGAAACCAGCTGTTGATCGACTGGCATTTCGCCCGATCAATGATAAAACCCTATTCAGTTCAGACCCTACGTCTGTCTTGATGAAAACCACATATCCTGTAATCGTCCCACATGCTATAACCTCTACCCAGTCTAGACTTTCCATCTATTCTGATAAGGCCCTTTCTTTCACATTCCTGCAAATTGTCTCCCTCACAGCACATATTGCCAAGAGGGACGTTTGCCGCTACCAACAGAATCCGGTTTAAGCACCTCTTCGGATGCCGTCACGCGGTGGAGCGAGTCCCCCATCCTTTCTCTGAAGGGGTGGACGCTCTCCTGCCAGATACGAGCCATTCGCATGAGGGGTTGCTAAAACCACTACCCCACTTCCCTGAAGTGATAAAACCACATGGAAAAGAAGGCGGATACACATAAAGCAAAATTTTTCTTTTCATTAAGAAGTGAGTACATGAAGGGCCCCGAGGGGACATTGTATCACAAAAGAGCACCAAAAAAAAGAGAGAAGAAGAAAAGAAAAAGAAAATGATTCATGGCTGCCGGAAGATATCCTCGAATGCCAGAAGACCCACAGAAGGGGCGGCTCCTAGTTCATGAAGCCGAGCCTCCTCTTCCTGCAGTCGAACAGACTGGTCTCGAAAGGATGCCACCTGCCCCTCTAATAAAGCTGCTTCTTCCTCGAGCTGCGGTCGAGAAGTTGTTAGCTGTGGCAGCTCAGCTCGGAGATCAGACAGTTCAGCTTCCAGGATAGTTATCCGGTCGCGCACGAAATGCTCCTGCTCCGCCAAAGACTGCATTTGACGCTGTCGCTCCTGAAGGATAGAGTTCATCTTTGCCAGCTCGGACTTGCACTCCATTCTTTGCAACTTCAAGGCTGCCAATCTGTCCGACATGATGTGTGTCAAGAAATCCCGGCGATGAACAAATTTAACAACAAAAGAACCCGCTGGGCCCATATTTCTGTGGGACATCCCATCGCCTGTAAGCCGGCGGTGAAGCGCCCGGCTATCTCCTTCAACTGTGAATAAGTTAGTCCAGGTTGGGACTCCACCAGTTGACGCAGCATGCCCAGATGTTGCCAGACAAAACTTTCAGGGGAAGTGAAGCCAGGCGAAGGAAGAGGAGCTACTTCAAAAGTTACTTCACTGTCTATATCCGCCCATAGGGTGATATCCGGCTGCGAAGAAGAAGACGGCAGGTCTGCCGAAGCCACCAACTGAGCTCTGCCCGTAACCTCTGACGTGGCCGAGAGATCTTCCACCTCCATCTCCTCGGAGGCGGCCGTCGGAATACTTCCGGATGCAACTTCAGGCATCTCCTCCTCAGATTCTGAAAATACGGAAGCAGATTCCGTGGCCGTTATAGGCGATACTCCCAGTCCTGCAACAGATACCTCTCCTTCTTCCATTTCGGTGCCTAGCCCCTGCAATGTCAAGGCTGCGAGGGCCACGGTCTGAAGAGGCAAAGATTCGCTCTCCATGACTGATACTATGGGAACTGTTGATTCTGGAGCGATGGTCATCACTGCAGCTGGTATAAAGGCAGAACCCCTGGCTGGGTCCATTTCAGCTCTGAAATCCAAAGCCTTGATAAGAGCCAGGCCTTCCCCTACATTCCGCAGGTCCAATGATGCTAAGTCTATGGAGGACTGCACCCTCACGGGCACAGGGCGAATTATCTCAAGAACGGCTGCCGAAGCAGGAACAATAGCTAGGGTGCCAGATAAAGTGGCTTCAACGGCTGCACTCGTAGCCGGGAGGGCAACAGGGGATTCCTGTGAACGAATCAATGCAGTGTCAAGCAGCAGATAAAGATGGGGAAAAGGAAACCATAAAGGGAAAAGACTCACTTCTAAAGTGATGCCAATATCCTCAAAAGACTGCAGGGAAGAAGAAAGCTCCGCTGATGAGACCACAAAAGGAGGAGCTATATCTGCCTCGGTATCCAGAGCGGCGAACTCTTCTGGTAATTCTTCTCCAGAAAATGGCACCACCAGCTTGGGGGGTGTAAATGATAAAACAATGGCGGTACATACGGATGGGGCCTCTGGTTTGGAGGCACCCTCCGTGTCGCTCCCGCTGAGATCTGTTTCTTCTCCACCTGCCTCAGAAACGGCCGCAGAGCTACCGGAAGAGATTTCTACTCTGTCCATGGGCGGGGCCATCAATTCTAACATCTGCTTGGAGGAAGACCGGGTAACTATGCGCCTTCCGGGAGCGGGGCCCCATTTCGCCTGGGTCTTGTGACCCTCCCGCGGCTGAGTAATATCGCCAGCCGCTCCTGTAATCTCAGTCTCCTCCCCGGCCATCACTATAAAGAAAAGCCTGTGAGAGGGACGATGAAAAGTAGCTGAAATGAACAGAAAAAGATGAAAAGGGCATGCTTACCCTCCGCCTCACTAGTCGGCGTGGGAGAGGGCAACCTGGTCCCCACCTCGGAGGGCGCCGCGACTGGCTCTTGGGCTGTGCAAGAAGGAGTGGTCAGATTTAAACACTCCTCTGAAACCCAGCAAGATAGAATGAAGAATGCAATGGTAGAATATTGATGTTACCCTGAACTGATGCCTGAGCGGCCTCCCTCTGAGTTTCGAACTCATCAAATGAGGGAATGTCAGGGAGAGGGGTCCCGGTGTCCATCACTACCGAAGCCGATTGTTGAGCCTGAGCTTTCTTGGCCTTCCTGGCCTTCCCAACTGCAGCCTTGACTGCAGAAGCCTTCCTCTTCTTGCCAGGAGGCAGGGGAGTAGTGGTCGGTGTTGCAGCAGGAACTTCAAAATAAGTGGGCTTCTCAGCCTGCGCAATAATCTTTCTGTAGAGCCCCTGCCGCTTTATATCAGGCCAGTCTGTTAAGAACGGCAGAAAGATGAGGGGATCAATAGATGCAAAATTCAGATGCTAAACAGAAGACACTGCAGTCAGAAAGGAAAAGATTATACCTGCTGGTCCATCATAAAATACAGAGAGCGGCCAGTACAGATAAGCCACTTCTTTGGAGCGGGAAGCAGCCTCCTTGATAAGCCAGCAAACATCGCCGAATATCTGGCATTTCTCCACTAAAGCTACCAGGTCATTATGGCCGCGAGAGTCAAGGCAGCGAAACAAGTCAAGATGGTCCATGCCCCAGCCATCGACATAATGAAATGATATAAACAGTGGCTTATTCAAAATGCCAGCTATCGGGCTTTCCGCAGATAATCCATGCAAACTCAACAGAATGAACAGCCAGGACGTTTGCTTATAGTACGTCTGAGTTCTATGTTCCCGGCGTACAAACGTCCTATACGGATGAAATTTATCAACTGGACCCCTCCAATGAGCTACTGCCGGGAGCGGCTCTTCAACAGGAAATGGATACTGTTGTGCCTCCAAGCGATCATCTCCTATATGGCACAAATGTTTCAGGGTCTTTACGAAATTATCTTCGTTAATAGCGGCAAAGACAGGAGCGGGCGGCTCAGAATTCTTTTCCTTCAGAGCTCGACGCTGGGCCAGATAGTTCTCTGCCTCCCTCTGGTTCTGCGAATAAAGCTTTCTCAGATGGGCCTCGGGGATTTCAAACACCGGCCCAGGCTGCTGTTTCAGGAAAGAGCGCTCTGCTACATCCCAGAAAGCACCCCTGCCATCACTGAAAAAGCCGGTCCGAATGTTCCACCATTTAATATATTCTGATGTTACCCGGGGAACACGGTTGGAGACGGTGGGCACCCTGAAGATTGCATCGTCCTGACGATGATAGAAATCCCACCACAACCGGCCGTCGTCGACAATGGTGGACCCATGCTTGGCCCTGCTATCCAGGGGAAATTGAGCAGCTGATGTAGGGATGTGCTGGTCATAACCGAAGTTCCGCCCAAATCGGAACGGATAGTATGGCTCCAACAGAAGCAGGCCACCCTTTCTGTAAACCAAAACACTGGGCCGAATTGCCATGGCCCATCTCACCAGCTCCGGTTCCAAGATTGGCCGAGCAGTGTTGACCCCTGAGACAGGGTGGATATATGTCTCTATCTCCTCCAGCTTGCACTCTCTTTGAGGATCAATCAAAGGAGCTGAACCTGCTGCCAAGCTCCAGAAATGTATGCTGCCAAGGGCGTCCACTGGTACTTTTATCAGTCGGCCCCTTATTTTAAATAGCTGATCATAAAAGGGACCAGGCTCAGCGCTGGCAAATTCAATCATCTTGGGTGACACTGTATCCGCCTGCAAGGTTCTCGAAGCTAATTCAGGGAATATACTGCAGACCCAGGCATTGAAGAAATGAAAAGGACCCACGGTCCTCAAAGAACGGGAAGTCCGATGCTTGTGCAGGTCCCCCAAAGATTTATAAATCAAACACAGGGCCACTGGACAGAGCGACAGCTTCATCCCCCAGGCCATCTGACAAGCTGGATATATGGCCTCTGGCCGAATGACTGTCTCGTCCCCTTGTGGAAGAGCAAAAGTACACAGCCAGAATGTGAAATAAGCTGCACAGTGTGTGATGGGATCTACCCCTGCCGGATTGGGACCACCTTTGCCCGCATGGCGCAATGAAGATGGCAGTGCCGATTTATAGCGGGGAGCTCTTATCTGCTTGCTCGCAACAGGACCCATAGAGGGGAAATCTGCATATTTCAGGGGACCGTCGAAGAAGTACTGGAGCCACTGCCCGATCCGGACCCTCAGTTTGCTACCTTTCTCTCGGGGATGATAGCCTTTGGAGGATCCTCTACTATATGCCAGACAAATGGAGCGATAGACCTTCATCAGATATCGGTAAGAGAAGCCAAGGGAATACTTGCCTTCCCCATCAGAGCTGTCTTTCTCGGAGTCTGCCAAGCAGACTTCTTCATACGGTTCACCGTCAATAGGCAGACCGGAGAGCCGTGATAAACTCCAGAGGTCTAGGGATGTCTCACCCTCTGCTGTATAAAAAGTGTTGAACAAAGGACATAACACTTCAAACATCCCACAGCATAACCCCCTGGAGATGGGATATCGGAATCTGGAAGCAAAAACACTGTGGTATACTCCCGCTCTGATCAGCAGAGGGGCATATTCCGTCAGAACAAACTCGGTAAATTCTACTGCCCCTACTCGGAATAGATGGGAGTCAGTGATCTTGCAGTCTCCGAACCAACCAGCCGACAAATGGTACTTGAACTGAATGGCCGAACAATTTAGCACGAATGGCTCTTCGCGATATCCCCACTTTATAGGTGCCAAGAACATACCATAGCCGGGCTTCTCCCTATGAACTCGGCCGCCAGCATTGTCCCACCGAGCAGGTGTAAATTCCGGTGCCCGGGTCAGCATCTTCTTCTCCGGTTCTAGTTCCGATATTCCAAGGACTGCATCCCAGTCCCGCTTCTCCCCAGGAAGATATATGGCCTTGCTGCGATACACTGATTCCTTCAGGCTATCTCGCTCGGTAAGGATGGCAGCTTCAACTACGCGAGCTATCCGATAATCTCGCAAGCCACCCACTGTGAAGGTCCGGATGAACGGCATCAAGTGGCGATCCTTCGGGAAGTCTGGCCGGTAGTTATTATCCCGCCTGAAGCATGTCTCGGTCGCCGTGGAGTATACCCGGGCCGTCGACACTGTGTCAGTTTCAGAATCAGACGATTCGTCAACTGAAGCTATTCTATCATATCCAACATCCAAGCTGTGCACGTTCAACCAATTTACTGTGGCCCGAGATATGTCTGGCTGGGCCGATGAACTAACTCCAACAGCTCCGGAAGATGCAGCAGCAGAGCCAGAAGCCATTGCTATATCTGTAAACAAAAGAAGAAATGTGGATTAAAAGTCAGTCTTATAAGGATTGCAACATGAGATTCTATAAAAAATTTCGGCAGCATCTCCCCTTATTCGGGATCTGCCCAAAAAGAATAGGGAGTCACCAACCAAGAGGGGGTGATCCCGGAAGCGAAGGGATTGAATCCCCAAAAGACGTCACCCAGGACGGAAGGACTCGCGGCCACCGCCGAGAGGATGAAGACGGCTCGCGCCGAAGAGAGGAAATGGAGAAAAGCTTAAGAAAGAGAAAGAATGGTGAAGAATGAAGAAAAACAGGCCGTCGGTGCCCTAAATAGGGGCCCAGGCGACCAGGGTCTCGACGCGGTGAAACGCGCGCCGAGAACCTCCAGGCCGAGAGCCCCCAGCGGCCAGAAGGCGCGCCGAGAAGACCCCGCGCCGAGAAGGCTCCCAGGCCGAGAAGACCCCAGGCCGAGAAGCCCCCTAGGCCGAGGCCCCTCTGCGGCCAGGGCGCGCCGAGAAGGCTCCCAGGCCGAGAACACCCCAGGCCGAGACCCCCTGCGCCAGGGCGCGCCGAGAGGGTCTAGGCCGAGAGCCTAGCCAATCAGGCTGCGCCGAGAGACCCCTACGCCGAGAAGCTTCGCCCCGGGAGGTCCTGCAGGCCGAAAAGCCCCAAATGCTGAAAATAATGACAGAAAATATGAAGAGAAGAATCATCGATGTGCAGAATACTATTACAGCGAGATGATCAGGTCTGAGAACTGAATTGAAGACAAATTGAGGAAGATACCCTCCAATAGTAAAAGACACCTGCAACCCCCGTGGCGCTTATTCTGCGCTTACGCCGCCCGCAGGTGGGGGGCATTTGTTGACACCCGGAAAATGAACAAGGGTGGAAGCATAATTGAAAAGAAGATCTGACCAACAGCGAAAGACTAAGGATGAAGCTTATCAACCTTTCACCCGGCTAAAGCCCTTGTCGGCCAAAGCTGATGCCCGGTGCCAATGTCACTCAGACGGCAGCACTGATAAAGCAGCAGTCACTCGACTAATGAGATCTTCCAGCCCTTTAAGAAGAGCTGTACTACTGCTTCGTCCAAGAAGTCACAGACGATATGTCAGGGTAAGTCAGATGTCGGCTTACTGACGGGAGTAATATGAGATAAAGATGAAGCCAGCACCGGCAGATGAAGATGATAAAGGCTCCTGAGAAGATAGAGCAGAAGAAGAATCGTCTCCATAGATTATGCACCCGGCTGAGGTCTTCCCAGACTAAGGCTGATGTCCGAGCTCGTCGTCATTCGAGTGACGATATTGATAAGATGAAATCCCTGTCTACGGACTGATGAGAACCCTGTCTACGGACTGATGAAACCCTGTCTACGGACTGATGAAACCCTGTCTACGGACTGATGAAATCCCTGTCTACGGACTGATGAAATCCCTGTCTACAGACTGATAAAACCCTATCTACGGACTGATGAAATCCCTGTCTACGGACTGATAAAACCCTGTCTACGGACTGATGAAATCCTTGTCTACGGACTGATAAAACCCTGTCTGCGGACTGATGAAATCCCTGTCTACGGACTGATAAAACCCCTGTCTACGGACTGATAAAACCCCGACTGCGGACTGATGAAAATTGCAATCATGATTTCAATACAAGATGTTTCATAGAGGATAGACCCTTTGGGGTGATGATACACTTAAAGAAACCCCAAGTGGGCCTACATGAAGGTGGCGCCGAAAGCCCATGTCGAAGCCCAGATACTGGCGCCGAGAGACCAAATTCGAGCGCGCCGGGAAGCTTACCTCAAGCGCGCCGTGAAGGTGCCTGCCGAGAAGGAAGAGGAAAAGGGTTATAAAACCCCCTCCCTTCGAAGAAAGAAGATAGAGGAGGCGGCTGGGAAGAAGTAGGGGGAAGAAGAAGAGAAAAAGCCAAGCCAGATAGAAAAAGGGGATCGAGAGAAAAAGGGGATCGATCGGAAGAAAGAAAAAGAAAAGATAGAGCAATAGAAAGATAGAGAGGGAGTCCCGTTCGGAGAGCAAGAGCCACCCCCCCTTTCAACCAACAGAGAAGAGAAGAAGAAGGAAAGCTCCAGGTGGGCACTGGGGAGGGAGAGGAGTCAATGCTCCACCCTCCCCTCCTCCATGTTTTTCTTTTATCTGATGTAATATAGCGAGTCCTTTCTCGATTTATCAACTGTAGCCGAAGAGTTCCGGCCTTGATTTTTACCTTTCTATCTTGCATTTCTCTTCAATGATCAGTGTAAGATTTTTATGCAATGCAATGAAACATCGATATGGCCCGCCTGGGCACTGATTGATCAAGATATCCGATCTCTGTCTCTCTATGTATATGGTCTTTGTCTGGAAGAAATATAGATTAGACTCCTTGGGTTTCAGAGCCGATCGTATGGGTTTGTTCTTCGAAGAGGGACGAGGATAGGACTCCTACCCCCATCTAATGGGTTATTGAGTTTTGTTCTCTCCTTCCCTCTCCGATCTCAATGGATGTTTCCCTATATATAATCTGAGTTTTCTGACGAGCCCCCTTATGCGGTTTAGGAACCAGAGATATCAGTCTCTTGGTTTCCTGGACTGTCCAGCTCTCATAAATGATGATCCGATCCCAGGGTCCTCCATTCTAAGTATTGAATGCTTAGGGCCTGAAGTTTCTGCGTTGAGAGTCCCTCCTTCTCCGGTTTTCAATGTCACTGGGCTCGTCTGGAGGGGTCGGAGGACAGTCATCTCTTGACTCCCCCAAATGGCCTGCAACAGATAGATAAAACCCTCCACAGGATCAGGTGATGGTCTGATTTCTTTCATTGATTCCATCGTCCAATTCCCTTCGCACCCTTCTAATAGAAACATCCATGAGTCTCTCCTTTTGCACTCCTGGCTCGGCATCAATTCGAGCTTGAAATCCCAGAAAACATCTAAACAGAGCATCGTTTTTGAGCTCTGAAACCCTGAAATCCTTCTGCATTTCATCTTCTCGGCGTGCGAGTTTCCCCGCCGAGAACCATAAGGCCGAGAGGCCTTCTCCTTCTTTTAGCTAAACGACAAACCAGTCTGTTACAGCACTTTCCACATGACTCCCTGTGCAAGGCTCCCGGCGGCAGATATTTCAGCTCTGAAACCCTGAAATCCTGCAACAATCCCACCTTCTCGACGTGCGAGTTTCCCCGCCGAAAGCTCCTCTGCCGAGAGAGCTGTCCCCTTTGCTAAACGACAACCCAGTCTGTTACAAATACTTTCCACGTGAGGCTATGTGCAAGGCTCCCGGTGGCAGACTCCCGGCGCGGCCAGGAGCGCGCCGGGAAACCCTCTGCCGAGAGCCCCTCTGCCTTCGCAGCCATTCACACCCCTTTTGCCCAAAACTTGATGATGCCCCTCTCGGCGCCCCCCTTTCCGGCGCGCCCAGGAGCCCGCCGAGAAGCTCCAGGCCGAGAGGCCTCCCTCCCTCTCTTGGCCGGATAGAACCCTGGCCGAGACCCCTTGTTGGCCGCCGAAAACCCCTGGCCGAGACCCTTCTTTGGCCGCCGAAAGCCCCTGGCCTTCCTCCCTCTTTTGGCCGGCCAAACCCCTGGCCGAGCCTCTTTTGCCCGTCGAAAACCCCTGGCCGAGACCTATTTTTGGCCGCCGAAAGCCTCCAGGCCGGGACCCCTCCTTGGCCAATATCAAAGCCACGCCGAGAGCCCCTTCTTGCCAATCGAAAGCCACGCCGAGATCCCTCCTTCAGTCAATGAAATCCACTCCGAGGCCCATCCCTGCACCATCTTTCTTCAAACTTCTAAATCTCCCCCTACATCTGTTCAAGGGGATACTCACAGACCATCACTTGTGTCTTGATGAGATACAATAATGGGGAAGATCTCCCCTACAGCTCTCGCCCCGAATCCAGATTTCACCGCTGCCTTATGAACCCAAAGAACCATGTCATTACATGTGTTCTGATGGGTTCCAAGGGAATATTGATCAATGATATGAAGGCAAGAGATGTCCCTGGGCCTGGTGCCCATCTTTGTTCGGTCGTTGTCCCGGCTCTCCGTGGATGATGACCTATCCTCCCTTGGCACAATCCAGGTTGAGGGAACATGCTGCCAAAATTTACATATACCCCACCAATCGAGTGTGGTACTCTCTTCCAACCCCGCTGGCCCACGGAGTTATGCCCTTGCGTGATCTCCGATGGTCCTCCGAAGGGGGATATTAATAAGACATCGCACTCGTACCGGGTGTGTTACATCAGGCCGGTCCCCATCCGGATTCCGGGTTATGTGTATACACCCGATCTTTTATGGATCCCACCCTGCCGCTGCATGGGTGGTTTCCTATTCCCCACTTGGCATCATCCAAGATGGTGGGAACATGCCGTCGGGTTTCTCCCGTAATTAACAAACCCCTGCTCTGTTCAAATACATTTAACGTCTTGCAAACAGATCAATTTTGTCTCCTTTGAGCATACGGCCTTACCGCTGTCTTCCTCCTACCTCTAGCGTTTAATCAAGGGTTGTCTTCCTTAGGGAGGACGTAATTAACGTCATAGCGTTCAGGGTATGACGGACTTCTAATCCAGACACGATCACTCACAATCGACTGACCATGTCAGATCAAGCGCACAATAAGAATCGTCACCACGGTGACTGGCACGCCAATGAACCAATAAATCAATAAATAATAGATCAATCCAACAAATAAAATTAAATAAATAAATAAAGATACCACCATAAAAAAAATCACGTCCACACCACCGTGATAATTCATTAACGTGCATGGTACTTAGGGCGCGATCAGGACAGTTCACAGAAAATAAGGAAAACACAATGTGCTCTCTAAACTTTTTAGGTTTTTAGGAAACAACCAGCTCGGCTACCATGAGGGAATCCAAGGCTAGTATAGACCTAGGGAGGCCTTGAAACATGATCATCTAATCCGGTAGAAGGAATATCCGACGGAGAGGATCATAAGTCCAAGAGGTGTGCCTAGACTATGCAATGTGTAACTAATAGCCACGTACCGGAATACAGGCTATATGTGACTAATGAAATAGAAATAAGATGAGAAAGGAGTGCAAGAATATCATGTAATCCAGTGAAAATTCATTTATATACAAATTATATGATGGTTTGGCATGAAATTAATATATAATGAAATTAAACTTTGAAAGGACATACTAACACTAATATGCAGTTCTGACGTGATCAGGTAGTGAAACTATTAAAATAAAACATGTATAATAACATATATATATCATGGGAAATAACAAGGTTTAACATGTTCAACGAAGGGTTAACGCGACGGTCATGACCCACGCGTTCTCCATTAACGAGGTAAAACGAAACAACGCGTTAATACCTTAACGCGACGTATCGGGTGTGCGCGTTAATAGACGCGACCCCTGTTACAACCGCAAACATCCCTCTATGAGACAGAGGCAATATCGATCTATTTTCTATGGCTAATAAACACGAACCCAACATGAATCTAGTAAAGGAAGCATGCTATAATGGAAATAAGGCATGGAGATGGATAGATTTACGTGATTTCAGTCAAGTCATCATCTTTTTATTAAAGGCAGGATTCATGCATGCTATGATAACCCTATATGCGCAGTGATAGTAAAACACGAAATTCTCCGAGTATGGTGCATGAACTCAAAAGAAATGAAAGGGCTTTTATTCCTAACACGTTACTTTAGCCATCCATGAGATAACCTATCCCTAGGGATGCTCCTAAGAAGATAATTTCGGACTGGAAGTACGCTCCTGTTCCTGCGCATCTTGTGTGAAACTAGCGATTTCCCAACCTTCTATCTCTTTAACAACTTGACCTAAATTCATGAAAATTGGAGGGTAGGTAGAAGATACAAAGGGGAACAAATTGTTCTAAAAACTCAATGTATGATTACGTCGATTAGGGCTTCTAATCATTGAATCTTCCCTGGACGGACTCACTTGTTCCTGTGCGATTTGCAGGGAACCAGCGACTTGTGGGGCTTCTATCTCTCCAATGGCTTGATCTCCTAGTACGAGATTTGGAGAGAAGTTAGTCAATACTAATGGGAATAAAACATTCTTAAGGGCTAACAAGAAATAATTCCTCCTTACCATCAAACCAGGCGAGCCAAAACTCGAGTTCGTGCTGGTTGGACCTGGGTACTATTTATAGAGAAAGATCTAGGGTTGAGGGGTTTGATCGAGTTGGAGTCCTTATTTGTGGTAGATTCGATCACCAAGAGTCCTAGGTAGGTTTCCTTTTCAAGATAACATCGATCCATGGTCGAATCACGGATAAAAATACAAGCTTTCCGTGTTTTACCACACCTCTGTTCTATAATATTATCACGGTCATCCACAGTACCGCGTTCTTTATTATCACGGCATATCGTACGGGCGCGTTCTGGCCTTTTCTAAGAATTTAAATTTTATTCAAACTCCCCCTTCTAATTATCCCTTACTTGCCTTATTTATCCCATCTAAATCTGAAATAAACCCTAATTGCATTTCTTTTGGTGGGCTTGGGCCTAAAAGGCTTTGGATTGGGTCCTTTAGGCCTATTTAGGTGGGCTTAACCTTTTGGTTAATTTAAGGTCTTCAAAATTATTTAAATTCCCATTTTATTTAATTATTAATAATTCTAAAAAATTAGGGTTGCTACATCAGGTGTCGCGAGCCCCGATGTAATTGGAGTAGCTGGGCAGTCCGTTGCCGAGGGCACCGTTGTGATTGAAGTTGTTGAGCGCTGTTGGGGCTAGAGTAACCCTGCACCATCTGGACTCGGCAGTCGCGTGTCGGGGGCACCGTTGTGACTCGAGTGGTTGAGCAGTCGGGTGCCGTGGGCCCTGATGTAATTGGAGTAGCTGGGCAGTCGGGTGCCGAGGGCACCGTTGTGATTGAATTTGTTGAGCGCCGTTGGGGCTAGAGTAACCCAGCGCTGTTTGGACTCGACAGTCAGGTGTCGGGGGCACCGTTGTGACTTGAGTGGTGGAGCGGTCGGGTTCTGCGGGCCCCGATGTAACTGGAATCGCTGGGCAGTCGGGTGCCGAGGGCACCATTGTGATTAAAGTTGTTGAGCGCCATTGGGACTAGAGTAACCCGGCACCATCTAGACTCGGAAGTCGGGTGTCGGGGGCATCGTTGTGACTCGAGTGGTTGAGTGGTCAGGTGCCGCGGGCCCCGATGTAACTAGAGTACCTAGGCAGTCGGGTGCCGTGGTCACCGTTGTGACTGAAGTTGTTGAGCGCCGTGAGACCTCGATGGTCGTGCTCGGGGCGCGTTCACAGAGGTAGGGGCTTGAGACTTCATCTTGCGTCAAGACTTGGGAAGTATGTCCATTGTATGGGTAACCGCATTAAGGATACGCTTATCAAGATGACACCTAGGCGGTACACGATCATCGAGGCAAGGAATCAGGTAAGATACTTTCATCAAGCAACATCCAGTGGTGCATAATTATCGAGACATGTATCAGGCATGGTACTTTCATCAAGCAACATCGGGGTCATGCACGAACATCGAGGTAGAGCTCAGGTAGAGTGCTTTCATCAAGCAACATCAGGGTAGCATGCGATCATCAAACGACGTCCAGATATGGTGCATTCATCAAAGCAGGGACCACCTTTGAGGAGGTTTGTGTTTTGGCTAAACGTCGTATGAGGGACAATCATGTGACATGCCCTCGGCATGAGCCTAGCAAACACAAAACCAGCCAACCAAGTCCTTCACGCGCTGTTTGTAGTCCCGGGGATGAGCTCTATGCATCTTATCACCCTTGGCCACCCGATGGGGGATTTTATAGAGGAAGTTGAAGGGTTGGGGGGGTTTACCCAGACTGGGTTGGAGGGGGTGAGCCGGTCCGCGTAAACCCCCTGAAAATAATTAAATTTTTTTTTTATTTTTGAGAGGGGAAGGGGGGTTTACGTGGACCAGGCCGGGGGGGGGCTGGTCCGCGTAAACCCCCCCCCCCCCTGGGGGGGGTTTACGCGGGGAAAGTCCCCGCCCCCGTTTTGTTTTCAAAAAAAGTTTTTGTTGTTGTTGTGGGCCCTGGGTTTACATGGAGCAGCCCGGCACCCCCCCCCTTGGGGGGGTTTACACGGGGAAAGTCCCCGTTTAGTTTTTTTTTGTTATGGGCCCTGGGTTTCGCGTAAACCCCCCCTTGGGGAGTCTCTGCAATAAAGCTCTGGTCGCTAGGCAAAGTCTGCTGGCGCAGACTGGCGCAGGTGGACGGGAAATGCTGCCACGGGCTGCTCCGAGGTTGGATGGTGGCGAGCAAGCCCTCATTGCAAAGAGGGTTGGATGTAGTATGATGTCATAGAAGGCTAGGCTTTAACTCGTAGCAAGGCGATGAGGAGAACTACCACAACATGGAGATCATCCTCAGATCAGGCCAGTCTGGGGGAGTCGCGTAGCCCGGCCAGAATGGGCCCCGCGATCAGCTCTGACGTCGGATCGGGGTGGGTGAGCCCTCGTTGTGAAGAGGACTTGAAGTAGAATGTATGAGGGATAGAGGTTGGTGGTCGTTCCTAGCTGTTGTGCCCCTGGGTTTTGATGATGATGTTTTGCTAATGATGAACCATGAGTCATTAATGTGACATTTTAATGATGATGCACTATGATTCATTGGTGAGTCTACATGCTTATTGATGATGTCAACTAAACACCTTTGCATTGCATGAAAATCAAATGTTGTCTTAGGTGTATCCAACCAAGTCTTAATAGCTCATCTATATCTCTACGAACTCAATCATCAGAAGATCAACATGGTCTATCTTTCATGCAGACCTCAAGTCAACCGAGTCTGATGCAAATCCACAAGCTACTAGCATTCAACCAAGTTAGAATTCCCTGTAGAACTCATGTTGTCAGAGTTTCAGAGTTTAGCTTGATGCATGAATAGCAAGTTGCATTGCCTTCAGTTCAGCAGAATTGCAAAAGCCTAAGTTCAGTCCAGAATGTGATAAGTCCAGACCAGTTCAGCTGCAAATTGAACAATGTGATACGTCCAGATTAGTTCAGCTGCAAACTGAACAATGTGCAAAGTATGGAAAAATTAGTTGAAGCTTCTGCATTCAATAAAGCCTTTGGATTGAAGAATCAGATATAAGGAAAGCAGTTGAAGCCTTTGCATTCATGTAACAGAACCTCATTAGGCTTAAATCCATCATATCAAGGCTTATTAAAGTCAGTTAGGACCTTTGGTTATGCTATGAAAAGGATGGCGTTAAATGGTGCAGACCACCAAAGCAGGTATGCTGAAAAAGGGGGAGATTGTTGTGGTGATTCTGATCATAACAAGCCATGGACTTGTTAACCATCTCCTGCCGTGTATACTTGATGAAGAGCGCCGTGTATGCTTGATGAAGAGTGAACACAAGGATGAAAATAAGGCTCATTTCGGTCATGGGAAGTGCAAATAGTGATCAAGCTTCCAAGATGCCCAGAATAAGTCCAATGAACTCAAAATGAATGAACCAAGATTGACATACAATGCCTATGTCATATGGATATGTTTGATTGGGCTAACAAATTTGTTTTGCAGAGAAAACAGAGTTTGGTCGACCAAAGAAGCTGGATCGGTCGACCAGATCTGCCAGCACTCAGAACTTTGGAAGGTTACAGAGTTCGGTCGACCGATGGGTCAAATTTGATCGACTGAATTAGCCAGCGCTGAACGTTCCGAGAATTCCCAAAGATCGGTCGACCGAACCCTTCGAGGTGGCCATTGTTGACTTGCAGTTTCACAACATGGGCAGCCATCTCTTTTGGACTTTTGAGTCCTAAAGCCCCCTAATCTCCTAGAAAAAGTGGATCTCTGTCTTGGCATGTTTCTTGACCAACCCAAGTGTTATAAAAATGCATCTTTAGGGCAAAGAACCCTAATCATCTAAATGATCAAAGAGAGGCTATCAAGGGAGAAAGAAGGCTGCTGCAAACACTCCGTGAACAGTACTTCATCCAGTAATTCTTCATCAATCTCCAAGCATTTAAAGATCATTCTGAAGCCAATCAAGTGGAAATCAAGTGGAGAAGCAAACCTTGTCACAAGATCTGCAACTTTCATCAAAAGGGGAACCTAGATCTGAACTCTTCCATCTTATATTCTTCTTCTATTTTGTTTTGAGCTTCAAGTGTGTTCTTGTTCTAAATTTGTGAACATCAGTGTGTGTATGGATCTCTCTAGATCCGTGTGTTTGTGTGTGGTCGGATTGTGTGGTGTGTATATCCGAGTCTGTTAAGTTTGCTGCGACTTGCAGCATGTGTGTTTGTGAGCTACATGTCTCGAAGCGCGTTCTAGGGTTCATCCCCATGTGTGTATGTGTGTGTGGATTTCAGATCCACAGTGTGTGTGTGTACTACTGGATTTAGGATCCAGAGTGTGTGGAGTTCATCCCCGTTGTTGCTGTGTTTACAGTGTGAGGAGAGTTCTCCTCATGGGGAGGTTGTTCCCCTTGTGTGTTTGGGAGTTACCTCCTGTGTGTGTGTACAAGCGTCGCCCTGTGTGTGTGTTGGGGCTTGACTTCGTGTGTGTGTGAGGATTTATCTCCGTGCTGGTTTACCAGTAGTCAAGTCTCATTCAGTTGAGTAAGGGGTGGACGTAGGGAGCCCGGTGTGGTACCGAACCACCTTAAAAATCACTGTGTCTCTGTGAATGCCTGTGTGATTGTCTATTTCTTCTATCTCCATTCACAAGCTTAATTTGATACTATCATACACACACTCAATATAATCAGACTGCTTCACACATCTAACTTGCTCTCACACAAACAGCTAAGTTGAGTTTGATTCATCAAGTCACATTTAATTCTTAACATGCATCAACTTGCCTCTTGGTAAATCTACGTCTTGCCTAACTGTCTTAGGTGTTGTGTTGAATTCCACTGTGAGATGTTTTATGTTTTAAATTGGACATAAATTTGTGATAGGGATCTATTCACCCCCCTCTAAATCCATCTTCCTACACTACGGGACCCAACAATTGGTATCAAAGCAAGGCTTTTCTGAAATATACAGATCTAACAATCTGCAGAAAAAATCCTGTTATCCCGGTGCGCTTACAGTTATGGATACCTTCCCCAAGTCAGTGTCAATGATGACCTTGCTTGTCCTTGATGGTTTTAATATTTTTACCACTTGGTTAGGTAAGTTGTGTAGTATTATTATGGCTATTGATTCAGGTCTATGGAGTCTAATCACCCATGGGCCACATGAACTGCCTCTGGATCAGACATGTGGTCTGATGAGGACCAACTCAAGAACCGTGAGAATTTCACAGTTCTAAAAATATTTAAAGCAACAACTGACTCTAATATGTTTCCTTCACTTGCTAATTACAGTTCAGCCAAGGAGATACTGGAGTGCTTACTTACAATCCATGAAAAGGAGGAGGATCACAGGTGCATGATGGCCAACAACAGTGATCACATCAGTATGGAGAATGATGAGGTGACTTCTGAAACTGATGAGATCACCTTTGAGAATCTGATAGAAGGTTATGATGATTTGTTAAGGAAATATAAGAATATGAAATCTAAAAATAGAAAATTGAGAAAGGAAATTCAACAGAACTTAAGTAACTCCTCTTGTGAAAAATGCTCACAACTTGAGGATGTGAATGAATCCCTTTCTTTTGATGCTGAAATTCATAGAGAACAAATTGCTTCATTGAGAAATGAAAATAAAGAACTTTTGGCAAACATTTCTGAACTTCAGCATACAGAAAAGGTTCTCAATGAAAAACTAAATATAATGACCACAGATCAAATTCTGGTTGATGAGCTTATTCAAAATAAACAGCTTGTTAAGGAAATTGAAGAACTGAAAGAGTTAAATACAGTCATGTCTGAGAGACTAATGGTCCTTGAAAAAGGTAAATGCACTCTGGATGCAATTGAATCTGAAGCTGTGCAAAAATTGAAACAAGAAATAGAAAGCTTCAAAAGTATGAATGACGTGTTGCATCAGCAAATTATTTCCTGTGAGGAAGACATAGCAAGCTATGAAATCCACATTTCATCTCTTTAATCAGAAATTCATGATCTGACTGATTCCCTGTCAAGGTTTGTTGAAGGGAAAAATAATTTGGATAAACTTCTTGGAGTTAAGGTCAACTTCCAAAAGGAATGGCTTGGATATAGCCTAGTGAACAAGAAACTATTTGAAAATAAATTGCAAACCTCATTTGTTCATGTTTCAAATTTTTCTGAAACATCTAAGAAACTTCCTCCTGTTCAACAATGAAAAATCCTTAAAAACATGTCTGAGCAAAAGAAATCTGTGAACAGAAAAATTTCAAACCGGTGCTCCTAGTACCCCTGTGCATGCTAAGCACAACTCTGCTACACATAAACATGCACCCAGAAAGAAAGTTAGAACTTCATGTTTTTACTGTGGTAGGGATGGTCACATGATGCATGACTGTTCTGTTATGAATTCTGATGATTTGACAACATGTAACAGAAAGAATGGTTTCAAAAACTCAAGGAGATTTGCAAATCAGAAAAACTTTCATGTTGAAAATCATGTAGTTAGGCAAACAAAGATTCAATGCTTCAAGTGTGGGAAAATTGATCATATAGTCAAGAACTGTTGGCAAAGAAGAGGGAAAAACAAACTTCATGATCAAAGTAATAAATTCCCTGGCCACACACAAAAATTCACTACTTTTTCATTTCAAAAAAATGGGAAGTCCACTGTTTGTTGTTATTACTTTGATATTTCTGGTCATACAATGCATGATTGTTTCTTGATGGATCTTGATGGTTACAATGCCTGGAAATTCTGGAAAACACCTGCCCAAGGTGTGACTAATCCTCAAGGACCCAAGATCTTGGGTACCTAAGAACTTCAAATGAGGATCTGTTCTTTTGTAGGAGTGCCTTGAAGAAAAAGAAGAATAAAAAGGGGGTTCAATGATGCAAGGCACCCTTGGTTGGTAAACCCTAAGTTTGCTCTCAAGTGTTAAATGTGTTAGCTTGATAGTTTCCCTCTAGTCATATAGAGATCATGTTTCGGATGTGTAAAATTTGTCTTTACTGTTTTAAGGACAGCTGTGTATGTCTGACCCATAGGTATATCAAATGGTGACTGGTGGGAAGACAGAGAAGTCTGTCTGAAAACCTTCACTATGTGTGAGCACAAGCTCTGCCAGGTATCTTGGGACTATTTATACAGCTGTATAGAGTCCTTGAATTGAATATGTGAGGGAAAATTTGAATTGTTTGTTATAAATATGCTGCATGTAAATTCTTTATTTGCATGAGACTGCATTCCAATGTTATTATGTCCTGTCATGCAATGTCATATATGAGTTTGTTAAACCTGTTCTTCATACTAAAATCGCATTGCATGTAGAACTGGGCAGACCTTTATAAATCCTTGTTAGCAAACCACTATGCATATATCTCATGTTCAATCTGATCTTCCAATGCATACAGTCAGGGGGAGTCTTCATTTGTTTGTGGTTCTATCAGAAGTTAGACATTCCTACCCTCTCACTGCATGTGCATAAACTGTTTTAGATAGGGGGAGTCAGCACATTACTAGGCATGTCCATGTGCATATGTTATTTTTGATTATGTTGCATGTCCTAATTGTCCAAAAACTTAAAAGAAAAATTTCAAGTTCATGCTCACATGTCAGGAAAGTCAGATGTCTACAATTGAATTGTTTCACAACAGCACCCATTGTGTTTAAGCTAACTGAATGAAATTCAGTAATTTTGTGCTCTTTGTGAACCCTGTGTGTCAACGCACTGCTACTGATGTGTCGACTCATCAGTTCAGTTTGGGAAAATCTGACCTTCTGTTAAATCTCATTGGGTCGACTCACTATGAAACCTAGGTCGACTCACTGGTCTGAGAACTGGCACTCACTGCATTTTCTATCATTCTGTGAGCATCCATGAAATGAGCTGCACTCTCATTTTTTAAAATCTGTTTGAAATGACTATCCATCCGATCTTCACTCCCAATTCATGGTTTGATTCCTCTGAAATTACACTGTTCTCACAATTTCTGCTTGTGAATTTTTTGTTGTGCCCTGCATTTGTTCAGGGGGAGTTTTCTGGAAATATGCTTGGAATCTGTTTTCTAAGGGGGAGTCCTAGTAATCTGATAACCTTGTCGAGGCTCTGATACTCTGAGAAATTTCATCTCTCAAATGCTTCCTTGCTCCTGCATGTCTTGTGAACATCAAAGACACACCTTCTGCTTGGCAGAATTTTCCTGAACCAATTTTAACTAAGGAGGATTTTATTCTGATTGCTAATTTCATAAGCCTGAGCAAACTTCATGTAAGAATCCTCTATTATAAGGCTCTGTGATTAACAAGTGCATTTAGCTGGTTTAAGCTTAATAAATTTCTGAGTTTTAGGATAAAGGTCTTGTACATGCTTGTATTCAGAATTAATGGACCTCAACCAGTCTGTGCATGTTGTGTCCTGTGTTACCTATTGAAATCTAAAAACTTCTAATACCATAAGGCATCCTTGGGTGAGGAACTTAAATTGAGTATTTCTTCATAAACACTACATAAATCTGAAAATCCCTAAGGCAATACAATTCAGAGCAATGACAATGGTCCACTGAGAAACACTTGTTCCTTTACCTCTGAAGTTTAGTGGACGATGTCATGAAGTGCTACTGTTATCTCTGCTTAAAATCTTGAAAATAAAGGCAGAGCAATGGCATATACCTCATTGAGAAACTATGTTCCTTCACCACTGAAGTGGAGTGGACAAAGTCATGAAGGGGTGTGCTACCTTTGTACAAAATGTAGCAAAATGGTTAATCACACTGAGTAACTAGGGGTGCTGGCGTGTGATCAACATGCATCCTTATGTCAAAAGGTGTGTGCTACACCTGATTGCTCTTAAAGTTGATGAGCAAAAGAAAATCTGATAGTGGTAGCAATAAAAAATAAATAAATAAATAACGATTGCTGCATCAATGGGGTTAACTCTGAAAGATCAAGTGTTTAACTTCAATACTAGCTTAAGTTGCTCCCAAAGGGGCCAAATGGAAATTTATGAGTAAGATGAAAGGTGGTTTAACAGGGTTCAAATATGCTATATTGGTTTATCTCTATTAACTTTGAGTGTAATTTTCTATTAAGGATTGTAATTGATGAACTTAGAATTTATTAGACTTGCACCAATCAAGTTATGGGTTATATCTCTAGTGGCCTTGTAGCAGAAGAATCTGAAAAATTTGTAAACTCTGGTTTATGAGTTATCTATCAGATTGTGAATCTCACTAACTTTTCTCTTGCTTGAAACAGTTGCTCTCAATTTGGTTCTATTGGTATCAGACTGCTCATGTCTCTGGATTCATAATTCTGAGAAGTGTCTTCATATATATATGACAAAATTATTCCAACATCGTTACTGCTTGAATGCTCATTGTTTCGCTGCTTTGGCAGACTTCTGGAAGCCCTTGTGCCTTCTTGGCAACCATTGGTATCAATTGGTGTTGCTCATCGTGCTGCATGTCTTGGCACAGTTTCACCAAACTATTTGCCTAGTGCTTTCATTAAAATATCAATTTGCTGAAATCTTCAATTAGTCTCAATACTCATTGGTATCAATTCCTGTGATATGCATGCCCACTTCCCTGGTTGAAATCTGCTACTCTTCTTCATGGTTTTGGCCCTTGCTTGCATGATCTCACCCAAGTGTCTGAATGTGCTTTCAACATTGTTGGTTTTTAATGCAGTCAACTTCTTTCTACACAGGCTTTCTCTCTAAATTTCATATTTTGTCAGAACTTGCATTGTTGCATCGGTTACCCGCTCATTGGTCATCTCCAAGATTCTGTTAATGCTGACAAACTCTACCTTCTTTTTTCTATCACTAGTCTTTTTTCTTGCTCCAAGGGGGAGAGACTAAGCTCCACTCTACTCATTTTTGCTGATGTCAAAAGGGGAGAGAGTTTACTGAGTCATACTTTCAAAGTGAGTTTGAGTTTGTTATTTACAAATGGGAGATGTCGTATGTTCAAAAGTCTCTTGGTTGCATAATGATCATCATGACTCATATTTGTGAATAGTTGTGTAATGCCTATCCTCATGACTCAAAGTTGCCATCATCAAAAAGGGGAAGAATGTTGTGTCCTGGGTTTTGATGATGATATTTTGATAATGATGAACTATGAGTCATTAATGTGACATTTTAATGATGACACACTATGATTCATTGGTGAGTCTACATGCTTATTGATGATGTCAACTAAACACCTTTGCATTGTATGAAAAGCAAATGTTGTCTCAGGTGTAGCCAACCAAGTCTTAACAGCTCAGCTATATCTCTACGGACTCAGTCATCAAAAGATCAACCTAGTCTATCTTTCATGCAGACCTCAAGTCAACTGAGTCTGATGCAAATGCACAAGCTACTGACATTCAGTCCAGCTTCTGCATTCAACCAAGTTAGAATTCCCTGCAGAACTCATGTTGTCAGAGTTTCAGAGTTTAGCTTGATGCATGAATAACAAGCTGCAATGCCTTCAGTTTAGCAGAATTGCAAATGCCTAAGTTTAGTCCAGAAGGTGATAAGTCCAGACCAGTTCAGCTGCAAACTGAACAATGTGATAAGTCCAGACCAGTTTAGCTGCAAACTGAACAATGTGCAAAGTATGGAAAAATCAGTTGAAGCCTCTGCATTCAATAAAGCCTTTGGATTGAAGAATCAGATATAAGGAAAGCAGTTGAAGCCTCTGCATTCATGTAATAGAACCTCATTAGGCATAAATCCATCATATCAAGGCTTATTAAAGTCAGTTAGGACCTTTGGTTATGCTATGAAAAGGATGGAGTTAAATGGTGCAGAGCCCCAAAGCAAGTATGCTGAAAAAGGGGGAGATTATTGAGGTGATCCTGATGATAACAAGCCCCAGACTTATTAACCGTCTCCTGCCGTGTATACTTGATGAAGAGCGCCGTGTATGCTTGATGAAGAGTGAACACAAGGATGAAAATAAGGCTCATTTCGGTCATGGGAAATGCAAATAATGATCAAGCTTCCAAGATGCCAGAATAAGTCCAATGAACTCAAAATGAATGAACCAAGATGGACATACAAAGCCTATGTCATATGGATATGTTTGATTAGGCTAACAAATTTGTTTTGCAGAGAAAATAGCCTTTGGTCGACCAAAGAAGCTGGATCGGTCGACCAGATATGCCATCACTCAGAACTCTAGAAGGTTACAGAGTTCGGTCGACCGACCGCATATTTTTGTCGACCGAACTCTTCGAGGCAGCCATTGTTGACTTGTAGTTTCACAACGTGGGCAACCATCTCTTTTGGACTTTTGAGTCCTAAAGCCCCCTAATCTCCCAGAAACGTGGATCTCTGTCTTGGAATGTCTCTTGACCAACCCAAGTGTTATAAAGACACATCTTTAGGGCAAGGAACCCTAATCATCCAAAGGGATCAAAGAGAGGCTATCAAGGGAGAAAGAAGGCTACTGCAAACACTCCGTGAACAGTACTTTGTCCACCAATTCTTCATCAACCTCTAAGCATTTGAAGATCATTCTTAAGCCAATCAAGTGGAAATCAAGTGGAGAAGCAAACCTTGTCACAAGATCTGTAACTTTCACCAAAGGGGGAACCTAGATCTGAGCTCTTCCATCTCATATTCTTCTTCAATTTTATTTTGAGCTTCAAGTGTGTTCTTGTTCTAAATTTGTGAACATCAGTGTGTGTGTGGATCTCTCCAGATCCGTGTGTTTGTGTGTGGTCAGATTGTGCGGTGTGTACATCCGAGTCTGTTAAGTTTGCTGCGACTTGCAGCATGTGTGCCTGTGAGCTACGTGTCTAGAAGCGCGTTCTAGGGTTCATCCCCATGTATGTATGTGTGTGTGGATTTCAGATCCACAGTGTGTGTATGTGTGCTGCTGGATTTAGGATCCAGAGTGTGTGGGGTTCGCCCCCGTTGTTGCTGTGTTTACAATGTGAGGAGAGTTCTCCTCGTGGGGAGGTTGTTCCCCATGTGTGTTTGGGAGTTACCTCCCATGTGTATGTACATGCGTCGCCCTGTGTGTGTGTTGGAGCTTGACTTCGTGCGTGTGTGGAGATTTATCCCCGTGCTAGTTTACCAGTAGTGAACCCTCATTCAGTTGAGTGAGCGTAATGTGGTCCCGAACCACCTTAAAAATCACTGTGTCTCTGTGAATGTCTGTGTGATTGTCCATTTCCTCTATCTCTATTCACAAGCTTAAGTTGACACTATCACACACACACACACACACACACACACACACTCAATATAATTAGACTGCTTCACACATCTAACTTGCACTCACACAAAGGGCTAAGTTGAGTTTGATTCATCAAGTCGCATTTAATTCTTAACATGCATCAACTTGCCTCTTGGTAAATCTATGTCTCGCCTAACTGTCTTTGGTGCTGTGTTGAATTCCAATGTGGGAAGTTTTATGTTTTAAATTGGACGTAAATTTTTGATAGGGATCTATTCACCCCCCTCTAGATCCATCTTCCTGCACTACGGGACTCAACACTAGCAGGATCTCTAAAAACTAATTCACAATGAAGATCACGTCCTGTTGGGCGTCTGGCGATTCAGATATGCGCGGTCGGACGAAAACGACCAATCCGGCCTGATCTGGGGGCGGATGGTGATGAGCCTGGACTCGTTGTGAAGAGGACTCGAAGAGGAATCACTTGTGGGCTGGGTTCATCCAAAAGCGCTGCGGGGGGTGCTGGAGTCGGCTTTGAATCTGGACTAGGAATGGCTAAACTCGATGTTTGTCCAAGCTCCGTCTTGAAGGCGGTGGACCCAGGTGTGATTTGACTGTTGGGGTCACCGGTGTCAAGCCGCTAGTAGAAGGTGCATCGGGAGTTGTTCCATGCCTTTTTGTCATGCACCATGCGGCGTAATGGGTTGCTGGGAGTCCCAGGTAGGCCTGGCAACTGGGGTGTCGACATCATGATGCCGTTCGTCTAGTAGTCAGGGTGATCCCCGCTTCTTGGCGAAGAGCTGTATGGGACGGCAGGCTATTCTGAGTCCCAGGTTAACCCGGTTGTTGAGGTGCCGGTGGTGTGATACCGTGTGCAGGGTATCCGGGGGTGATCCTCGAATCTTTTCAGAGTGCCGCTCGGTACGGCAGGTTGTGCTGAACCTTGGATCTGACTCGTTTGTCGGGAAACTGGCTGGTGTAGTGCCCTTTGCTCGGGGACGATCCCCGCTTGTTATATTGTGTTGTTTGACCCGATGAAATATCTCGATTTTCAAGCTCAACTTGGCTGGTAGAGCACCTTTGGTGTTATGCCATTTTGCTCTATTTAGGGAATATTTCCTTATTCTTAATCCTCGATTAATTTGAGAAAATAAGTAGGTGTCAACAGTTCATGACCCATTTCATATTATAAGTCATGGCGATCTGGTGGTACAGAAGGACCTGATGTACGAAGAAAGGCCACTCAAAATACTTGATCGAGAGGTGCATCAGCTCTGAAACAAAACCATTCCCATGGTAAAAGTCCAGTGGAGTAAATGCCTGGAACAAGAAGCTACATGGGAGATGGAGGAAGCAATGCACAAAAAATTCTCCGAACTATTTGACTGTAAGTAATACGCCCTCCACAAACTCATGCAATGAATTTGGGGACCAAATTCTTTTTAAGTGGGGGAGGGTGTAGCACCCCTGGAATTTTTCTGGTAATTTTCTAGAATTATTAAAAATTTAAAGGGATTTACTTAAGTATTTAGTCGGCTTAAAGGGCTAAATGGGCTAATTAATGAATTAATAGGATGAAGCCTTTAATAAATAAGCCAACATATTAACTAAATGGTTAAGCCCACTTAAAATAGGCCTTAAACACTAAAATTTAGCCTTTTGGCCCAAGCCCAAACCCTAGAGATGTAATAGGGGTCAATTCCCTAATTAAAGTAGATAAATATGGATAATTAGAAGTGGAATTTGAATAAAACTCAATTTTCGGAAAGTCAGCTAAGTCGCGGTCAGTTGCGAGACCGCGATATGGTGATAGTGGTCTTGTCCAGACCGCGACCTACTTCCATAAACGGAAAGAGATAAACCATGGAAAGATTGGTTTTTTATTCACCTAATGTCCATAGATCGATGTGATATGTAATTAAAACTTACCCAGGACTCTTAGGGGATCGATTTGGCACCCCATAGGACTCTTAATTCGAAGCCAAATCTTAACCCTAGGCCATTCTCTATAAATAGGTCCCAGGTTCATCCTGAGCGAACCCTAATTCTGGATCACGTGGTTCAAAGCTATAGTGTCATCTTCTCAAGTTCATCCTTTAGAAGTTTTTATTCCCCTCAATATCTTCTAACTAGTCTCAGATTTTTGTTTTAGGAGATGAAGAGGTCAAGGAGATAGAACACTTGGAAGTCGCTGGTTCCACGCAGGACGCGCAAGAACATGAGCCTTCTTCTAGCGATAAATTTGAACTTTAAGGACTATCCCAGTGGTAGGTTGTGTCGTGGATGGCTCAAACAATATGTTAGGAACAAAAGCCCTCTGTTCCCTCCTATTTTCATGCATTATACACGACGTATTTCTTGTTTCATCATGACTGCGCAACTAGGGTTTTTCCCTACATGTTGTCCCTGCAACACTAATAAAAAGAAAAGAACTTTCTATTTATTCATGCCTTCTCTTTCCTTAGTTACATGCTATCATGCATTATCTATCGGTTTCATATAGTTTT
This sequence comes from Amorphophallus konjac, assembly GCA_022559845.1. Lineage (NCBI taxonomy): Eukaryota > Viridiplantae > Streptophyta > Magnoliopsida > Alismatales > Araceae > Amorphophallus > Amorphophallus konjac. Next base: position 213,350,498 of record CM040126.1, on the reverse strand, counting down.
CATCGTTATTTGCCATAGAATAGGCTATGTAGGCCGGACCTTTGCTTCTTTCTGGAGATAGACAGATAGCGGTCCTACAGAGACCGCTACCTTCAAATAGCGGTTCTCGAAAAACCGTGATCTGTGTTCTGTTAACCTTAAATAGTAACCAGATAAACCCTATGATTTCTTGTTATACCTATAGTAGTTTCTATAGTATTTCGTGCTGTTATGGTCCTTGCTACATCAGGTTAATGGGTTTTATGTTTTGCTGCCATGTCATGCTTTAAAAAGTTATTTTCATAATATGTTAGTTTCACAAATGAACCCCCTATAATTTTGTACAAAATAAATTTTCCTTGCAACCTTCCATACATTGATCGGCGAGATCAGCCCGGAGTTCTGACGCCCGATTGTTCAGCTGGGCAATACGATGGGTAGAAGCCTCGACAACCTCTCATTGTTGCTGAGCAGTTTCTTCTAGTGGCCGGAGGGCAGCTTGGCATTCAGTCCTCTGTAACTTTAAAGCCGTCAGCTGGTCCGCTAGGCCGTGTTCAAGATACTCCCTTCAGTTCACATATCTTAGCAACAAGGTCACTCGCTGCGTCCAATCTTCCAAGGGACATCCGAAGGCTTGAAGCACGATAGAGATGCGCTCTACTATCGCCCGCAATTACAGAGAGGTCAAATCTCTGCGGGTCAACACATTCTGTCATAGCATATCAAGGTTCTGCCATACCAACTCATCTGAGGAACACAACCGGAGGGGTGCTATTTCAGGTAGATGAAACTCCACCCTACTATTAATCTCGGCCCAGATGTCATCAGTTGGCCCTGAAGAAGATGATGGCAGTGTCGTTAGTGGACATGAAGCCCCTACCCTCCTTTGTTCGGCCCCCTCAATAGGCATGGGTGGGGGAGAGGTGACAACAGTTGTCTCGCTCTTGGCTTCGGACAGAGAGATAAGAATTTGGGCCGCCGTAACAGGGGAAGGCACTTCATGTTCTTCGGCCTGGATAGCCTTCGTAGATGCCGCCTCGACGGCAAGCGGCAAAACAGTCATTTCGACTACTGCCTCTTTTGGGTGCTCCGCCTGTTCTGGTTCAGTGGTGGTTGCATCTCCGGGTGGCCAATATTCAATGCTCAGTGGCTGGGGCTGCAACTGTTCTACTATGCGATCGAGCCCTGGAGTTCCTAAAGGCATGTTGGGGCCCACTGCTAAGGGATAACCGGTCGAGAATCTCTGGGCAATAGGCCTAAATATAGGTAATGCCTCCCCAGCAGACGAGAATACCATTGGCTTTATGCCCGAAGAAGGTAGCGACACCGCCACGCTCATAGTGGGTGTGGCCGGCTCTGTTGGAGCGACAAGAGTCTTCAAAGAGAATAGAAGAGAAGATATTAAAGGGTTTGCACGTCAAAGGATAGGCAAGATTGGAATAAAAGGGAAATGAAGAGACTCACCTCGGTTGGCACAAGGCTCAACTCAACAGCCTTGGGAGCCTCCATAGAGGGGCGTTCCATGCCCGACGTGACCTCTCCTTCCTCCAAGGAGGGACTCGGCACGCTGAGAGTGCCCAGTATGAGCCGTGGTGGGCTAAAGGCTGGAAGATCACTTCCATAGAAGAATGAGAGGCTGGCATCTTCTGCCTCCGCCTCCGTCCCAAAGGGCGCCTCATCACTAAAGGTGCCATAATCTACCTACTCCTCAGAGGATGCGCTCTCTGAGGAAGTTGCTGCTACCCTGGCTGGCCCTTGTAAGCGTGCTTAGCTATCTAAAGCTATCTCTAATGAACTTCTCCTCACCCCGAGCGCAGTTAGCCACTCTGAAGAATGACGAGTCAGCAATGCACCTTGTTTGACAGGGGCCCGTTTGCTTCTCCTCAGAGCAGGAGGGGCAGGAAAAGGAGCCTCGACAGGAGTTGAGGGTCCGACACCTACTCGATAAAATATGCCAATAAAAAGGGATACTCCAAGAAGAATCTGAAGAATAGCAATAGATTACCTTCACCCTTGTGGCTGGGGGTGGGAGACGGTAGATCCCCCTCTGTCGAGATGGCAGCTATTGCCTCATCCTTTCCCACTTCAGCTCCCACAACAACGGTCACCTATTCTGCAACTGGGATCGGTAGAGTCGCAAGAGCTGCAACATGAAGATTAGCACATATCGAAAATAGGGTGGTAAGACAAGAAAGTGTACCCGCAGTTGGGTGTGCTTGCACGCGAGAAGCCACGAGCTCCTCGAGCGATGGTATGGCAGGGAGTGTCACTGCCGGTTCTGCCACCATGGCTTTCTTTTTCTGTATAACTTCTATCTGGGCCTTCTTAGCCCGGGTTATAGCTTCTTCGACCCGTGATCTCACCCGCTTCCGTGGGCCACCTATCAACAAAGGTGTGGTAGTTGGTGCAGCCGCCAGAGCTTCAAAATAGGCCAACTTCTGGGCTTTCAAGATCAGCTGCATCTATTCCCCAACTCTCTTTAAATTAGGCTGATATGCACAGGACATATACACTGAAGAGATAGCTAATGCAGAGACTATATGTGTTGAGAAAAGATAGACAAAGATGAGTGAACAAGTTGAAAGAAATATACCTGCCGGCCCTGAGTACAGAGGGGAGAGCGCCCAATAAGATACTAAGGACTCTTTGTCTCTCGATGCTGCTTCGCGAACGAGCCAATAAACATCTCCAATCTTTTCACATTGCTCCGCGAGCAGCGCCAAGTCTTGATGGCCATGGGATGCCAGACAATGATATAGGCCGAGGTGGTCCAGTCCCCATCCATCGACATATTTAAAAATAGCGAATAGTGGGTGGTTCAATGTTGCTTCGGCCTGGTCATCCACTACAAGGCCATGTATGCGCAACAAAGCAAATAGCAAGGAGGTTTGATTATAAAATGTGGCCCGCCGGTCCTCCTTCTTGATAAATGTCCTGTATGGGCAATGCCTGTCGGCTTTTGGACGCCAAGAGGTAGTAGAAGATGGTGGCTCCTCTACTGGTAGGGAAAACTATTGAAGGGCTAGCCTTTCACCCCCTACGTGGCACAGCTCCTGAAGGGCCTTCAAAAATTCATCTTTGTCAACTGCTGGAAGCTCGGGCTGTGGCTTCAGCATTCTACGTTTGGCGGTCTTCCAAGCCTCCAAATAAGACTTTACTTCAGCATCCTTCTGAAACTTTAACCTCTTCAGGTGTGCGGGATCAATATCAAGCACCGGTGCCGGCTGGGCGTTCAAGAACTTGTGCTCCGCCACATCCCAACAATCATTCTTGGTAATCCGAAAGAAACCTGTCCGAGCGTTCCACCATTTGATATATTCCGACGTTACACGCGGAAAATGACCAGGGGATAAGACTCTGAATGCAACGACTTCTCTACCATGGAAGTAATCCCACCAGACATGGGTCTCCTCTATTACTGCTAATCCAGTCTGAACCCTGACATTCAATGAAAACTGTGCTGAGGACGGTGGAATGTGTTGGTCATAGCCAAAATTCCATCCAAAGCGAAAGGGATAATAGGGCTCTAGCCATACAGTCCCGCCATTCTGAAAGACCAGGACGCTTGGCCTGATGAACAATGCCTAATCAACCAGCTCCGGCTCTAGAACTGGTGGCGTGCAGGTCGCGCCAGGTATGTGATGCACATACTCTTGAACTGCTTCGAACTGGCACTCTCGAGCTGATTTACTAATGGGCTGGAATGGGCGGCCAAGCTCCAGCAATATAGGGTGCCTGGAGAATCCATTGGGATCTTGGTCAGTTGCCCCATGATAGAAATAGTTGCTCTGTCGGTTGGTTCGGCTCGGCACTGGCAAACTCTAGCATCCTCGGAAACAAATTTGATGATTGAAGCACCCAAGGAGCAAATTCTGGGAATAAAGTGCACACCCAAGCATTAAAAAAGTGTAAAGGACCAACAGTCCGTAGATTTCTGGGGAGACGTGAATGATGAAGGTCCCCCAACATTTTGTAAATCAAACACAAAGCTGCCAGACAAAGTGATAGCTTCACCCCCCAGGCCATCAAGCATGATGGATAGATGGCTTTGGCTCGTATTACGCTCTCATCGCCCTGAGGGAGAGCGAATGCACACAACCAGTACGTCAGATACGCGGCACAATGTGTAACGGCATCGACGCCAGCTAAATTTGTGCCTCCCCTCTGTCCTTTCTATAATCCGGACGGGAGGTCGGCCTTTCACCGGGCTCACTTCTTCAGCTTGCTAGGAGCTGGCACTGCCAAGGGGATGTCTTCATACTTCTTCTCCCCTTTGAAGAAATACTAGAGCCAAATGCCCATCCTCACCCATTTCTTTTCTCCGCACTTTGGAGCTTGGGAGGAAGTGGCTTCAGAAAGGTCATGATGCGACAGGCACAGGGCTCGGTATACTTTCATCATGTATCGATAGGCGAATCCTATCAAATATCGCCCCTCTCCATTTGTTTGGTCCTTCAGCCAGTCTGGCCAACAAACTTCTTCGTATGGCTCGCCGTCGATTGGAAGACCACTAAGCTTGGACAGGCTCCACAAATTTAAGGAGGTCTCTCCTTCTGCCGTATAGAAAATATTATACTCGGGGCAGAAAACTTCGATCATGCCGCAGCAAAGTCCCTTGGAAATCAGGTAGCAGTATGTCGAAGCATATACAATGTGTGTCACGCCCCGAGATTATGCAGCGGAAACAATAGGGATCATGAACAGTCGGCTAGTACGCCTCGAGCAAGCAATATAATCAGAGCGCAAGACAATTACATAAAAAGTAATTGCACAATGTAATTCACTAAAATCCTTCAACTTTATTACTTCATAAAATAATTCCCAAAGTACATAAGATCTTTTCACTAGACTCAAGAAAATAAAAATTACATCATGACTCGACTAGACATTGATAACTAAGGCTTCTCTCGAGTCATTATCCTTCAATCACTCTCGGATCCATCACTTGAGTAATCGAATCTGACCCACTAGAATTTTCTGAAAAAGATTGGAAAGTAGGGTAATGAGCACACTTGCCCAGTAGGTATCTTCGTATCAACATGAAGGTAAATTTAAATGATTAGCATTTTAGCTCTAGAGAATAAGATAAATCATGCAGATATGATGAAACATGCAAATAAAGCAAAAGTAACAAGATATAATCATGACAAGATATGAGAATATGATTTGATCAAGAATAGATCAAGAATGTAAATTTTGGCCTTTTCATGAACAAGAATGTAACAAGAATGTACTTTTCATAACCATGAAGGCTATGCACTGGAAAGTCATGTAACAAGCAAGAAAGTACTATTTGCTTAATAGCAAGTACTTCATGAATTTAGGTAGATCCCGTGGATATTTCACTTATTTATAGAGAAAGTACTCCTAGCGTAATACGACGTCAGTAGCATCATATCCCATGGTTTACAGTATATTTTCGACAATCAGTCGAGGGGACTAGGATAGAGCCCTTGAACACAATCAGTGCTCGAACTGCATCTTCTAGTATAAATCAAGTTACTTCCACGTTTATAACAATAATGTGGCCAATAATGTACAAGTTCAAAAAAAGTTTCATGATAAGGTAACCAAAATATAGAAAGTACCACTAACTGATCATGAGGATTCAAGAAATGCTTTAATAGCTAGGTTATGCTATGAAGAAAAATTCGGCAGCATAACGGTACATTCTTTATTTTTCATATCTTTACATTGACATATTATCATAGGTTTAGAGTCCAGAAAATCCATGAACTCAAAAAAACCAACCCCAAAGGTCAAATCTTGGGTTAGATAAAATCAGGAATCAAACGGTCTATCACTGGACCGTATAGTATAGAAAGCAGTCATATTCTGGACCGTTTAGGAATTCAAGCGGTCTGGTCTTAGACCGTTTCATAAGACAGGTCGTCAAACACGAGAAAATCCTTCTAAAGCTTTGCGGTCTAATGGAGGGCCGTTTAGGATTCGTTAGCAATCAAGTACAGGGTCGCTAGCAGACTCTGGCAGTCAATCAGAAGGCCGCTAAGTTCTAGAATGCATAAAACACCGGTAAAAGTGCTTTCTAGATAATAAGTTTTAATGGTACAACCAGCTCGGCGTCCTAGTGAGAATCCCAGGCTCACGGAGTCTTATGGAGGCCTTGAAATAAGATTTTCTAGTCCGGTGGAAGGAATATCCAAAGGAGAGGTCATCATGTCCAAGATTGTGTACTTAATGTGCAAAAAGTGTAACTAATGACAACATACCGGGATATGTGTCATGTACTTAAGAAAATGACTCTTAGAAGAGAGAGAGAATCATGTAAAACAGTAATCACGTTACATCATGAATCCTCTATCATTTGAAACATGTATTTATTACAAGATATATGATTTTGGACGCCCTAACTCAGCGTCGGTTAAAAGATGTGACCAAATCTTAGTGGATGCTAGTAAACGAGCTCGAGGAAGGCCTAAAATGAGATGGTGCGATATTATTAGGAAGGACATTAGTCTAAGGGCATGTAGCCAACCCCATGAGTTTAAATATGAATATTGCACTTGATAGAAATCTTTGGCGGAACAGGATTCATGTAGCCGACCCCAATTAATTGGGATAAGGCTCTGATGATGATGATGATGATGATGATGATATATGATTTTGGTCACAAATTAACATAAGTTCAAAAATAAGTCTAAGGGCATAAAGAACATGAAATCTACTATGATGAATAATAGAATCAACTAAGTATATGAAATCGGTAATCAAACTAGGAATAAAACTTAGTTAACAAGGCTTACCATATATTAATTAAGACTAATCTGTAATATGTGTCAGATTTACAATATTACAAAAAATCAGAAAACAAAACAGTCTAGTATAGGACCGTTTCACTGTGGCTAGCCGTCTATCGGGCGACCGCTAGAGTTTTAGGCGGTCTACAGGAAGACCGTTTCCTCCTATATAATATGAGTTCAAATGATAATAAAATAGAATGCTAAACCAAGGGATATCATGCATGGAAATCAATATATATAAACTTCCATAATCATGATAGAAGGAATATAAGCCACCAATATGCATAGGTTCATATGATCAACAAGAAAATTTCTCCTTTTACTTCAATAAGGCTAGTTCATGCATGAGAATTTTACTATATGCATAGTCCTAATTAATGAAAACATGAAATTCTCAAGGTATAATGCATGAAATCAAATGAAACTAGAGGGCTTTTATTCCCGACACAAGGTTTAACCCATCCATGAGATAACCTACCTTGGTTTTGGGCTTTAATCTTCGAATTTAAGGCTGGAAGTTAACCCTAGTTCTGCACGTTTTGAGCTAAACTAATAACTTCACGCCCTTGTATCTTTTGATTCTCTTGACCTAAAGATGTGAAATTTTGAGGATAAGAATATGGTACTAACAGGAACAAATTGTTCTAAATAACCTCTATCTAATTACCTCGTTTGGGGCTTCTAATCTCCTGATCTTCTTGGGTCAGTTGTACTATTTCCTGAGTTTCTTTCACCGAACTAGCGTCTTTGCAGGCTTCTATCTCCCCGTAGGCTTGATCTCCTAGAACGAAATTTTGAGGAGAGTTAGTTCTAACTACAATAAGCAAATTCCTAGAAGAAACTTACCTCTAATTCTTCCTCTTTACCTTAGTTCCACACGAGCCAAAAGTAAGGGTCGCACACATCAAATCTGGGTTCTATTTATAGGTTTAGCTAGGGTTTTCATGGATTAGAACAAACTTAGAGTCCCAATTAGACTTTCAATTCGATCTTCTAGCCTTCTAGACTTATCTAATTAGTAGATAGAATTGGTCCTAGGTGATTTGGATGCCAAAAATCCAATCTTTTCACGTTTTCTCATACTCACGGAACTGACAGAGCTTTGCGGTCTAGCTCTAGACCGTTTACTGTCCCTTTGCGGTCTCGCGATATACCGTTTTCACTATTTGGTGCCGAATTTGAATTTAATTCAAACCCCTTTGATATTATCCATGTTATTATCCTATTTACTTGTCTCCTAAAGAGTAATTCTCCCTTTAATTCTGAGATTACACTATTTGTAGGATTCTAGAATATGGGCTAAGGTCCAAAACAATCTTTTTGGGTCAATTGGGTTTATTATATGAGCCTAATTCTCTTGGATTAGTGTAGGGCCTAATTAGTTTTAATTAACCATAATTCATTTAATAGCCCACTAAATGTTTTAATAATTAATATAATTATATTTTTAAATCCCAAAATTCTCTCGGGCGTTACACCCTCCCCCACTCAAAAAGAATTTGTCCCCAAATTCAATACATGGATTTATGGAGAGTGTACTTACATTCAAATATCTCTGGGAATTTCTTCAGTTTCCCATGTTGCTTCATGTGGACATAACTTGGTCCATTGGATCTTGACCATAAGAATAGTTTTATTTCGAAGTTGACGTACTTCTCGTTCAATGATCTTAATTGGCTTTTGCTTATATGTCAAGTCCTTTTTAATCTCCAGATTGTCGTAAGTGATGATATGGAATGGATCAGGTACCTACTTTTTGAGCATCGAGACGTGAAATACATCATGAACTTTAGATAGTTGAGGGGGTAAAGCTATTTGATATGCGACTTCACCCACCCTATCGAGAATTTCAAAGGGGCCAATGAATCTTGGAATAAGCTTGCCTTTGATATCGAATCTTCGAATACCCCGACCTGGAGAAACCTTAAGGAACACATGGTCACCTACTTGAAATTCCAGGTCGCATCTTCGATTGTCAGCATATGATTTCTGCCTGTCTTGAGCTATCTGGAGTCTCTCCCGAATAAGCTTTATCTTCTCGGTAGTATCCCTAATGATGTCGGGACCAAGAAATTGCCTTTCTCCTACTTCACTCCAGCAAATAGGTGAATGATAGCTTCTTCCATATAGAGCCTCGAACAGTGCCATTTGTATGCTAGCCTGATAGCTATTGTTATATAAAAATTCTACTAGAGGCAAGTGATCGTGCCAACTTCCTCCAAAGTCTATAGCACATGCTCTGAGCATATCTTCCACCACTTGATTTGTCCTTTCAGTTTGACAATCAGTTTGTGGATGGAATGTAGTGCTAAAATTAAGTCGGGTCCATAATGAATGTTGAAGACTCTTCCAGAATTATGATGTGAATCGAGGATCTCGGTCGAATATAATGGTGACAGGGACACCATGCAATTTGACAATCTCCTTCATGTATAATGCTGCTAGTACATCCACAGACCATCGACTCTTGATTGGTAGGAAATGTGTGGATTTAGTCAATCGGTCTATGATCACCGATATACCATCATGTCCTCCTCTTGTCTTAGGTAAACCCATGATAAAATCCATCACTATACTTTCCCACTTCCACTCGGGAATATTCAAGAGGTGTAATATCCCAGCAGGTCTTAAATGTTCTGCCTTTACTTATTGATAAGTGAGACACCGGGACACAAAATCTGCTACTTTTCTTTTCATATTGGACTACCAAAAGTTTCTTTTCAAATCTTGATACATCTTGGTAGCACCAGGGTGAATGGTGTACCTTGATTTGTGAGCTTCTTCCATGATCAATTTCTTAGTGTCATCGTGATTTGGCACACAAATTCGATCCTTAAATAATAGTCTTCCATCGTTTGAGATAGAAAATTCCGATCTCTGATCAACATTACCCTTAATCTCCATCAATGTAGGGTCATTTTCTTGCAATTAGACTATATCCTCGATCAATGTACGTTGAGACCTTATATTGGCAATCATACCTCCTTGTCTTTCTCTGTTAATATCAAGATTTAAATGAGAAAAATCTTCAATAAGACAAGTTATACCTTTCCTGAGGCTTGCTAGAGGTGCCATTGGCTTTCTGTTAAGAGCGTCGGCTACAACATTTGCTTTCCAAGGATGATATTGGATAGTAAAGTCGAAGTCCTTGAGATACTCCAACCATCTGCGTTGTCGCATATTTAACTCCTAGGTGAAGAGATATTTCAGACTTTTATGATATGAAAATATGGTGAATTCCTCCCCATAAAGGTAATGTCACCAAATCTTCAATGTGAATATAACCGCAGCTAGTTCCAGATCATGTACATGGTAATTTTCTTCATGTCGCTTTAACTGTCTTGATGAATAACAAATCACCTTTCCATTTTGCATTAGGACGCACCCTAGGCCAATGCCAGACGCATCCATATAGACTTCAAAGCCACCACCCTCTGTCGGTAGTGTTAATATAGGTGCTGTAGTAAGGTGATCTTTAAGAGTAAGAAAACTCTATTGACAGTCCTTCGACCATATAAAATGACTCTCCTTTCTTGTGAGTCTAGTCAAAGGAACATCGATCTTTGGGAGATCCTTGATAAATCTCTGGTAATAACCAGCTAGACCTAGAAAACTTCTGACTTCAGACACGGTCGTCGGTTGGCTCCAGTTCTTAACAGCTTCTATTTTAGAAGGGTCGATAGCGATACCTTCCTTTGAAATAATATGGCCAAGGAAAGAAACCTCCTTAAGCCAGAACTCGCACTTACTTAGTTTCGCATAGAGTTTGTGCTCTCTTAGCGTTTGCAAGGCTATCCTTAAGTGCTCTTTATGTTCCTTTGTTTTGGAGTATATAAAAATATCATCTTTGAAGATGACTACAAACCGGTCAAGATAAGGCATGAAGACATTATTCATGAGTTGCATAAATGCTGCCGGGGCATTAGTTAACCCGAACGGCATTACCACAAATTCATAGTGGCCATATCTGCTCCGAAAAGCAGTTTTGTGTATGTCTTCATCTTTGATCTTGAGCTGATGAAACCTTGACCTGAGGTCTATCTTGGAGAAATATTTTGCTCCAGGAATCTGATCAAAGAGTTCCTCAATTCACGGTAACGGATATTTATTCTTAATTGTGAGTTGATTCAGTCGCCGGTAGTCGATACATAGCCTGAGAGATCCATCCTTCTTCTTGACAAATAGTACTGGCGCACCCCAAGGGGATGTGCTAGGTCAGATAAAGCCCTTGTCTAATAATTCTTGAAGCTGTTTCTTCAATTACTTAAGTTCTGTGGGGGACATCCTGTAGGGAGCTATTGAAACAGGTGCTGCTCTGGGAATGAGTTCAATGAAAAAGTTTACTTCCCTTTCGGGCGGTAAACCGGGCAGTTCTAATGGAAATACATCGGGAAACTCATTCATGATAGGAATGTCTCCTAAGATATTCTCTTGGACTCGGTGATGATTACGGAAGATAGAAAAGTTTCACATCCTTGCGAAATAAGTTTGCAAGCGTGAAGGGATGAAATAATGGCAGGATGCTTCCTATATTTGATACCATGGAAGGAAAACCTTGGAAGGCCTGGTTTCCGAAAAGAGATAATCCGGTTGCGACAATTTATATAGGCGTCGTGGTCTACAAGTCAATCTACACCCAAAATAGCATCGTAGCCCTCCATGTCACGGCATACGAGATTTACAGGAAGATTGTGACCTTCTACCATTACCTCACTATCAGGATAGTAGGTTGTAAGTTTGGTTCTGGGACCTAAAGGTGTAGTAATAGCAAGGTCCGAAGGTAGAGGAACTGATGTAATAGGTAAGGTTTTTACAAAAGTAGTAGATATAAAAGAATGAGAAGCACCTGTATCAAATAGTACGAATGCAGGATGGGAATAGATTTGGATAGTACCTTCCATTAGCCCATCATTCTTGGGCACTTCTTCTTCTTCCATGATAGCATTGAGACGAGCCTAACGCTTACGTCCACCACCGGAAGATTGTTCCTTCATAAGGGGGCAATCCGGCATGCGGTGCTCCCGGCTGCCATATCTTAAACAAGCGCCAAGGTGCTTCCAGCACTCTTCGGCTGAATGACCGAACTTCTCGCAAAAGGTGCAAGCCGTGGCGACTTGTTTATCTTCTTCCTTGACTTTCTTATTCTTTTGGTAGCATCTACCACTCCCATTCCAGGATCTCTTCTTGCTATCCCGAGATTTGTAGGGTTCCATGATACTAAACTTCTTCTTATCATGCCGATCAGACCTTCGGCTCGGCTCCTCCCCTTTCCTTTCAATTTTTCGACCTTCTCTAAGGTCCTCTCACATAGATGCGCCCGCTGGACCATCTCCGCATATGTACGGATGTTCTGAGTCCCAAGCTGTTAAATATAGACGGGCCTCAAACCGTCCATAAACCGGTTAGCCTTTAACAAGTTGGTATTAATCAAATGGGGAGCATAAGGTGCCAGCCTAGAAAATTGAAGTTCATACTCCGCTACGGTCATCATGTCTTGACGTAACGATGCAAACTCCATAGCTTTCCTTTCCTTAACATGTTTGGAGAAGTACTTGGCTCGAAAAAGTGTAAGGAAACCTTCCCAAGTATGTGGTGCATCTGCAGGCGGTGCCGGAATGGACTTCCACCATGTGCGGGCATCTTTATTGAGTTGGAACGTGGCTAGACGAACCTTCTCTTGATCTGCACATTACATAACTTCAAAGATGCGGTTCATCTCATCTATCCAATTCTCGACTTCATCTGGATTAGAAGAACCCAAAAATCGTGGAGGATTTAAGCTCAAGAAATTACGATGTAAGTCTCCAGCTCTTGCCCCTGCGCCAGCTTGTGCCATGTTTTGTAACGCCTGGGTGAGACCCGCAACGGTCTGTTGCATACCACCCCAATCCACGCGATGAGCCATTATGAGAGTAAGGTACCTGAGAAGAGTAATGAATTTGTTAACCTATTGGAATGAGTGAGGTTAAACTTAGAAAGAATTCTAATTACTATCTCATCCCAGGTTCTACCCAATTCCTCTCATAGGTTGGGAGTTTCTTTTCCTCGTTTCATAGGTGTGGGTCCTTAAACCTTCGACTTAGCCTATGACATGACTTTTTCCCTAGGACCGCTAGTCCTAGAGCTCTGATACCACTTTCACTGTCACGCCCCGAGATTATGCAGTGGAAACAATCGGGATCATAAACAGTCGGCTAGTATGTCTCGAGCAAGCAATTAATCAGAGCACAAGACAATAACATAAAAAGTAATTGCACAATGTAATTCACTAAAATCCTTCAACTTTATTACTTCATAAAATAATTCTCAAAGTACATAAGATCTTCTCACTAGACTCAAGAAAATAAAAATTACATCATGACTCGACTAGACATAGATAACTAAGGCTTCTCTCAAGTCGTTATCCTTCAATCACTCTCGATCCATCACTTGAGTAATCGGAATCTGACCCACTAGAATTTCTTGAAAAAGATTGGAAAGTAGGGTAATGAGCACACTTGTCCAGTAGGTATCTTCGTATCAACATGAAGGTAAATTTAAATGATTAGTATTTTAGCTCTAGAGAATAAGATAAATCCTGTGAATACGATGAAACATACAAATAAAGCCAAAGTAACAAGATATAATCATGACAAGAGATGAGAATATGATTTGATCAAGAATAGATCAAGAATGTAAATTTTGACCTTTTCATGAACAAGAATGTAACAAAAATGTACTTTTCATAACCACGAAGGCTATGCACTAGAAAGTCATGTAACAAGCAAGAAAGTACTATTCGCTTAATAGCATGTACTTCATGAATTTACGTAGATCTCATGGATATTTCACTTATTTATAGAGAAAGTACTCCCAGCGCAATGCGACGCAAATAACATCATACCCCATGATTTACAGTATATTTCCGACAATCAGCCGAGGGGACTAGCATAGAGCCCTTGAACACAATCAGTGCTCGAATTGCATCTTTAAGTATAAATCAAGTTACTTCCACGTTTATAACAATAATGTGGCCAATAATGTACAAGTTCAACAAAAGTTCCATGATAAGGTAACCAAAATAAAGAAAGTACCACTAACTGATCATGAGGATTCAAGAAATACTTTAATAGCTAGGTTATGCTATGAAGAAAAATTTGACAGCATAACGGTACATTCTTTATTTTCCATATCTTTACACTCGTGCGGAAAACAAGGCAGGAAGCAAGAGAGCAGAAAAGTAGCCCTGCCTAACAGGAGTACGGTAGAACCAACAAGCTAAAGTAAATAAAGGGGAAAAACCATCTACTCTAACAGCACGCACTACTAAACCTCGGTCCAACGAAACCCGAGTCCACACCTGCCAACGGACAGGAGCACTACCCACTAGAAGAACGACCAGAAGCGTCCCCTGACGTCTTACACCGCGTCACAAGTGTCTAGCTACAACGCCCCAGGCGTGAGACTCAGACACGCAACAAGTACCACAACAAGGACTAGCTGGGGTCACGCTCGTCAGTGCGTATTCTAAGCCCCCAACTACGTGTGCACACACAGACCATCTGCTCTAGGTCAGGTCCTCTAGTTGGTTTCCCCCCCCCCCCCACCGGACTCTGGTGGCAAAGGCAAGGGGCCCTACGGTGACCAGCCTAAAAACCACCTCTCACTGGGTCTCGCTCTCCACCACTCCCAGGTGGGTCCGCACCCGCGTGCGGATGAAGCTACGACTAGTGGACAGGTCACTGAAAGTAAGGACTGACTCATGGAAACCACCGTCGAAGAAACAGAACCGCACACACTCGGTGTAGTGAGGAGCCTGACGGTCCAACCTTGGGCCGTCACAGGCTGTGACGCACCTACACTGGAGCGTCACAAGGCTCTTACGGTCCACCCCTGGAGCGTCACCCGCCAAGGCGAAAATAGGCCCTGACGCACCCACCTAGGGGCGTCACAGGCTGTGACGCACCTACACTGGAGCGTCACAAGGCTCTGACGGTCCAGCCCTGGAGCGTCACAAGCCGAGGTGAAAATGAGCTCTGATGCACCCTCCTAGGGGCGTCATAGCACCTGACGGACCAACACTAGTGCGTCAGGGGAGGTGGGTTCGCTTGCTCTAACGCACCCACCCAGGGGCGTTACAAGGCTGTGACGCGCCAAGCCAAGTGCGTTACACGCCTTGTCCCCCAACAGTCAAAAACTAACGGTCTGCAGCCAACGGTCAAACGCAGCCTGGCGGTCCAACCTAGGTGTGTCACAGTACCATGGCGGTCTATCGTGGGACCGTCACAGCCCACAAACCCCACTTGCTGCACTCAGGGCTGTAACACACCCATCCAGGCGCGTTACACAGTGTGACGGTCACTAGAAGGACCGTCACACCCGCCTGGGGGTGAAACTACGGGAAACGCCCAAAATTCCAACCACGCCCCCATACCTCCATAGGAGAGGGGGAAATCAAAGGGGAAGATCCCTGGAAACCCCTAGCATGATTCTAGGTCATCAAAACGCCGAATCGCGGCTCAAATCCATAGATCGGACGAACTCTCCCCAAAACATCATTTTGCCCTAACCCGCTCAAAACACCCCTCTCGGCTCCCATTCGGCCTACAAATCGCGGGGGATGATGGGATGAACATAGGGATTCATCCCCCTACCTCAAAAGAGTGAATGCTCCGCCGAATCGTCGCCGAAACCAAGGAAGAAGCTTTTGCACACCGCCCGCCCCGCCTCCCGCCGCGAAAAAGGCACCACCGGGACCGCCTTGTCGCCGCAACGCCGTTGCCAGAGTGAAGGAGGCCGCATCTCGGTCGCCCGGGGAAGAAGAATGGCGCGGTGGGGAGGGCGCTCTCCAACGGTTAGGGAAGAAGAAGAAGAAGAAAAAGGTGAAAAGAAAAGAAAAAGGTTTGATATTTATAGAAAATCTGGAAAATCAGAAAAATCCCAAAAAATGGAAAAATACACCTCCTCGATCCTCGCGACGCGTTGATCACAACGGTACCACTCGCGGGTAGATGAACGACCCGGTTCACCCGCTACGGGGTTCCGTAGGTGTTTCCGAGACACGCGCGGGAATCGGAAAACACGCGGAGAGGCTGCGGAACCCGTTCCGAGCCTCCGAACTGACCCGAATCGCGCGGATCCAAACACGAAAGATGCCCAGAGCATAATTCCGGACACAACGGAGCCAAGTTCACCGAAAACGCAGATCCAGGACCCATGAAGAAGGATCTGAACGGGTCCGGGACATCACAGGGACTCATGCCCCTGGGAAGATGGGCAGAACATAGCGTAATCCTTCACTGAAACTTCCGTTTTAAAATTGACATTTTTTTTGGAAGTCGGAGGAGATCACGCAACTGGAAGAGGAGGACGGGGGAGGAGGAAGTTGCATGGGAAACAAAGAGGGGGAGATACAGTCGAAAAAGGGGTCGAAAAATGAAAGCCACATCTCGTGGAGTTCGGCAGTGGGGGAGGGAGGAGTAAACAGAGTTGACAAATCAATGGATGGGCAGTGCCCACATGCACAAGGAACAAATAGAATTTCAGGTGGTCCTTCCGTAAAGTATGGGTCGACCATAATCGGAGGGGAACAGGGAATAAACCCCAATTGCTGAAACAAGGAGGCAAGGTGGGACGGGGACACAGAAAAAGTAGTGATGGAGGTCCCCACTTCCTGCGGCCTCCAGTGAACTAACTCTATCGGGGCATGCTTCACCAACTGCATCTCCATCTCTTTCGGAGAAACCTCTTCTTCACGGAACATCTTTTCAAAACAACTGCAAAAATCATCCATGTCACCCACCAGCCACTTCTGCGGCGGCGGTGGGTCAGCAACAACATAAGCGGCATCGGTCTTCCCATCAGAATAGGGTGGTGGCTTCTTCAAAGTACTAGGGTGTAACGGGCCTTTCACGAAGTGTTGACGATAATCCCACGTTAGTGGCTCGAAATCTCCCAATATAGACAGTGTCGATTCCCGGTAGCCAAGGCCTCTTCGGTTCATCTTTCTGCCCTTGGGGATGGGATTAGTCTGCCCCTGCAATTGTACGCCGTGGCCCATACCCGGCTGATAGCCTAACTTCAAAATCATGTGCCACCCTTTTGAATCTCTAATCTTGGACTTAATTTTAACATTTATCGGTGCAGTGGCAGACTTGCGTGATGCATATGCCCATGAATAGTTTAAGTCCATAACAGAAAGAGCTGGCCTGTTGCTTGGCCAAAAAGTAGGAAGGATCTTGTCTGCAATCGCATCAACGGTCTGGACTGTGGAAACACTCTTCACCTTGACTACCCGCCCCTAGAATGGGAACTTGAGGCATTGGTAGGCAGTCGAGGGTACTGCATTCAAACTGTCTATCCATGAATGACCCAGAATTACCTTGAACATCGGGTCTATGTCCAGTACGTAAAACTCCACATCCATTTTTAAAGGCCCTAGCTCGGCCTGAACTATCACAACCCCATGGCAAGCTCGCCTGGAGTTATCACAAGCCGCAATTGTGGTTGGCGTTGGCCTAAGCATGTCTTCTGAGATATTGCAGGCACGCAATGTGCTTAATGGACACACATTTATTGATGCTCCCGTGTCCATAGGGGCTGACTCAGCTGCCACCTTGGTTAAGGAAATAGTAATGCAGAGTGGAATCTGCCGTGCCTCTGGGGGTGCCAATTCTGATTCAGAAAATGAAATGGAAGGCCCCCTCGTAATTGTTGCCAACACAGACGGCAAACTGTCCACTGCTACGTCTTCGTTAACCATCACTTTCTGCAAAAAGGCCCTTAGGGCGTCCTGGTGTAGCGTGGACCTTTTTACTAACTCCAGTATCAAAATCTTGGCCGGCATCCGGTCCAAATGTTGTAGCAAATCAAACTTCGTGCTAGGCACGGGGTCTACTTCTTTTGCTTCAACTGTTAAGGAAGGAATTGGAGGGTTTGGTGCAGGTGCACCAGTGGAGGGGTAACTTCTATGAAATAAATGCCCGCTCCGGAGGACGCATTGTCGTGCCAGCACGGCATCAAATGGACTCCCGATTGGCCCGGTGGGGTAAGTGGAAGGGATAGAAATAGGGGTGAGGATGGGGAAGCTGGCCTGATGGGCCCTAGTGGAGTGGTGATTAGTGAAGGGTTAAGTGGAGCGGTGATGATGGAGGGTATAGCGGGTGATGGTGAAAGGATTGGCGGAATGGTGGGGAATGTGGCGGGAGCAATAGGTGATCGGGAGAGGACAGTGGGTGGAGCGGTGGCCAAGGTGGTGGGCCGGAGAATGGAGGGAACAGAAGGTGCGGGGGAGTTGGTATGGTGGAAGGCCAAGAGATGAGCGGGAGTCTCATCATCAAAAGACCACCCAGCATTAGGGGCTGGGCACTGAACTACATTTACTTGCGCCGGTGCCAGCGGATGTTGTTGCTGTTGAGAAGCGGGCGGATGTTCTTGCATGGGATTCTGATGAATCCCGAGGTCTTCCTGTTGTTGCTGCTGCTGTGGAGGTTGTTGTTGGGGAGGTTGCTGGAACTGCTGTTGCTAAGGTGCCACCTGCTGTGGCCTTCCTTGTCTGCTCCTTTCTTTTATATCTTCAATTAACTGGTGCATTTGGGCCCAATTAATCCTCTGGCCCTCATGCAAATCATAAACTAGATCCCTGAACTGATAACACCTCTCTATCGTATGCCCGGGTTGTCGATGGTATATGCAATACCTTGACTGGTCGGCTGTCGGGTTCCAGTTTTGATGTTCCGGAGGCAACTGTATGTCACCAGTGTACATTAGGGCAGATAATATATCTAGCATGTTGAGTTATGGTTTTGATGATTATTGGGATTGTTAAGTTATGGTTTTGATGATAACTAAACTTAATGTGTGATTACGTGATGATAACTAAATTTATGGTTGATTGCACATGTTCTTGTTGACTGTGTACATTCATGTTGTTGTTTAAATATGATTGAGTTGACAAATGGCTTTTGAGGCTACAACATGATTGTTTGAATGCATGGTCATATGGTCTTGTTCCATGGGTGATCTTGTTGTTTTTACAAGAGGGAAGAGGTTTCATATTTACAAGAAGCAAGAGGTTTTATAACCTCTCTATTGTAGTGCCCATGTGGTCATTGGAGTCATCCTGTGGTTACTTGGGTCTTTCGACATCATCTTATTAATGACTAAACACTATTAGTCATTGATGTTTTTCCACTCTTATATGACTAAACTACTTGATGCTCTTATATGACTAAACTACTTGATGTGCTTTCATGACAGATATGCCGAGAATTGGAGTGGAGATGGCAAAAGTGAAAGCTTGTTGATAGCGCCCAAGCAAGGATGCAAATCTCTTTTACAAGCAAAATTCGTCACTTCATATTCGGCTCGTCACATATCCAAGGTCAATGCACGAAGAAGCATAGCCAAGAGAGCCCAAGGTCAAAGACTCAATTGACACCTTCAAGACTGTCAAGGTTGATGCCACAGATGAGAACTGGCTGCTAAAGGACTTAAGCGACGGAGCTGAAGAGGTTAACAGACTGAACCGGGGCAACCCAGGGTCTGCCCAGCTGGCGGTCGACCGCCAGCACAGGGGCGGTCGACCGCCCCTGCCAGCAACCCCCAGTCTACCGGTCTCTTAGTGGCGGTCGACCGCCAGCCCAGTAGCGGTCGACTGGGATTCCCATCCATCTGCAGGTTTCTCAGTAGCGGTCAACCGCCAGCCCCTGCAGGTCGACCGCCAGCCCCGATAAGCCAAAAATATTGACTTTTGTCCATCTCGAAAGAAGCATCTCTTCTTGCTATTGTTTAATCCCAATGTGAGCGACGTCACGCGGTTCGGGGGAGAGCGGTGAAGAGGAAGCGGAGAGCGCGCGGGCTCCTTCTTTTTTGTTTGTTTTGTTTTGTTGTTTTGCTGCAACACAGAGATGAGAGAGAAGAGAGAAGGGGCCACCACGGGAGATTGCTCCGGCGGGGCGAGCGGGACAGGTATAATATAGCAAGATATGGGGTTCAAACAGCCATAGCGGGAAGTGACTCGCCGCGACCTCGGGGGGGCGGGAATGGTGCAGAAATTAAATAACAAGAATTGAAACGGCCATTGGGGAAGTGACTCGCCGCGACCTCGAGAATATGAGCAGAATATAGCAGAATATAAAAGAGAATATAAGAACAGAGATTTAAACGGCCATTGGGGAAGTGACTCGCCGCGGCCTCGATGATATGAGCAGAATATAACAGAATATAGAGAGAATATAAGAACGGAAATTTAAACGGCCATTGGGGAAGTGACTCGCCGCGGCCTCGATGATATGAGCAAAATATAACAGGATATAAAGAGAATATGAGAACAGAAATTTAAACGGCCATTGGGGAAGTGACTCGCCGCGGCCTCGATGAAAAGATGTGATCGTCAGGGGCCGAAAGACCCCAAAATAAGAAAGTGATCGCGCCTACCTCAAGAGCGGGAGATGGTGGGTTGCTTCTTCCTCTCCTTCCGGCCGGTCGACGGAGAGGGCTTTCCTCGGATAGTTTCAGATTTTTGTTTCTTATAAACTGCAAACTCGTGTGTGTGTGGATCATTGTTGGATCTGTGGTCGTGTGTGTGTGTGTCGTATTTGATTCGTGTGTGCGTAGGTCTTCTCAGATCTGCGCGTGTGTGTGGATTTATCCAGATCTTAGTGTTTGTGTGTGTGGAGTGCTG
The DNA here is from genome assembly GCA_022559845.1 of Amorphophallus konjac. Lineage (NCBI taxonomy): Eukaryota > Viridiplantae > Streptophyta > Magnoliopsida > Alismatales > Araceae > Amorphophallus > Amorphophallus konjac. The sequence goes on along the minus strand of CM040126.1, from coordinate 213,330,095 downwards.
CACTTGTCGCAGCGTGTGTGTGTCCTGTTGATCCACTTGTTGGATCGTGTTGGAGACTTTGTCTCTGTGTGTGTGTATGTTTTGGGGCGCGTCCCAGTGTGTGTGGGCAGGCGTCGTCCTGTGTGTGTGGTTGGAGCATCGTCTCCGTTTGGGGTTTTATCCCCGAGTGAAGCCTCACCGGGTTTGGTGAGGGGTGGACGTAGGATTGCCGTCGTTGCATCCGAACCACCTTAAAAACTGCTGTGCATTGTGTGTTACTTGTGTGGTTTGATTGTTTTTGTTGTATGGTCGTGTATGATCGAAAAGTTTGAGAGAATTGGTTAATTAGTTATCATCGGTTAATTATTGTTTATCACATATTTTGTAAAAAGGGTAAAAGTTTTCATAAAATTTGTTATCACCCAATTCACCCCCCTCTTGGGTGTCATTGATCGCGGGACTTCAATTGGTATCAGAGCCAAGGCTCTAATTTCATAGATCTAACGATCTAGAGTGATCCAGATTAATGACTACCATTATGTACACTTTGAATTCTCCACCGGTGTTTGATGGTTGTAATTTTAATTTGTGGTTAGGAAGGATGTGTAGTCTAGTCAACTCATATGATCCTAAGCTATGGAAGCTTATCTCACATGGTTCTTATGAGTTGCCTAAAGATAAATCTTTCTGGATCGCAGATTCCAAGCTTAGACATGATCAAAATTGTTTGGTTCTAAAATTGCTTATTGCTGTAGTTGATTCTAATCATTTCCCTTTTGTCTCCCATTGCAGATCCGCGAAGGATATCTTGGTTGGCTTAACCAAAGTTCGGGAAGGGCATGAAGATCAATGTCTTGTGGCAGGCACGAGTGATCAAGGGAGTGATCAGCAAGTTGACTCAAGCTCAAAGGTAAATTCTGATTCTGATAATGAAGATGAATTTAGCTATGAGGAGTTATTGATTGCATATGATGAGCTTGCTGATAAATATGAGAAGGTTAAGTCTGAAAATAAAAAATTGAAAAAGAATGTTGGATAAAATAAATGTGATTCTCCCTGTAAAGAATGCTCGCACTTGAAGGAATTGATTGATGGTCATGTGTTTGACATTGAAATTCATAAAGATCAAATTTCTTCTTTGAAAAATGAAAACAAAGAGCTGAGAGAGAAAGTAAGTCTTATGAACAATGGTCAAAATGAGTTTGCTCATGATAAAAATCTTGAAATAGAAAATGAGAAACTGAATGAATTGAATAGAACCATTTCTGGAAAATTGCTTGCTTTTGAAAAAGGAAAATCTATGAATATTGATCAATCTAAAAAAGTACATGCTTTGTTGCAAGAAATTGAAAGTCATAAAACCATCAATGCTACTTTACATGAACAAGTCAACTCCTGTGAAAATAAACTTCCTTCCTATGAATTGCACATTGCATCTCTTGAGAAAGAGATTATTGACTTGAATGTTTCATTGTCTAGATTTGTGAATGGTCAAAAAAATTTGGACAAATTGTTGGGGATGAAAGTGAATTTTCAAAGGGAAGGGCTGGGTTTTAATCCTGTAAACAAAAAGAAGTTTGAAAACAAAGTGTATACATCTTTTGTGCACAGTTCAAATATCGCCAGTACATCAAATGGGTCCTCAAATCAATCTTCTTCACAGACAATAAAAGGATCAAATGAAAATCTGAAAAAGAAAAATCATGTTGCACACACACATACATCAACAAAGAAAATCAATTTGCATCAAAAATCCAAAAATACTACTAGCACCTCCATGCATGTTGAACATACCTCTTCCACACACACACAACCAATTAGAAAGAAACTCACATGTTTTTATTGTGAAAAACATGGACATGCTATGCATAATTATTTCATTATGAAGAATGATGATTTGAGAGCATGTAGAAACCAAGCTGTTTTAAAAAATGCAAAGAGAGCCTTCACCACAAAATCTTCCATACATTACAATCACTGTGGTAAAAGGAGTCATACAACTTCACACTGCTGGTTATTGTTAAAGAGAAAGAACTCCTACTCAACACATCATGCTCACACACACAAATCAGTAGAACCCATGAGAAGAAAGAAGATAATGCCACGTGCCGTCTACCATCACTTTGGCAAATCTGGAAATATTAAGCATGATTATTTTCTTGTGAAAGATGATGATTTGAATGTTGTTAAGGAGTGGAAGCCACGTGCCAAGAATGCTGCTAACCCACAAGGACCCAAGATGATTTGGGTACCTAAGAATGCAAATTGAGAAATCTGTTTTGCAAGAGTGCCATGGAAATGGAAAATATGACATCTATTTTCATCAAGAAGGTAAGGCATACGAGTCAAGTGACTCAAGCAAGGTTGGAAGAAAAATCAAAAATTGAATTTGATTTCTCAGGTGATATCCCTCTCACTCTCTCCACTAAAAGTGTTATGTCGTGTTTTACCATGTGCTGTATAGTTATGTGATCATGCATGAGTCTGTACATGCATTCCATCCATAGATAGTTGCATACTCTTGTGCATATAATCCTCATATAGCATCTTGTTGAAGTGGAGTTTTGAAACCGTCAATAAATCTCGCTGCATATACTGAGTTTGCATAAGCCTTCACGTACTGTCATGCATAAATTGAATATTGTGAATTCATGTCATAATGCATAGCAATCCTCCTACCTTCACCACCCTTGACTACATAGTATATCAAATGGTGACATGTGGAAGGGTAAGTTACACCTGTCTGAAAGCTATCACTACGCGTGTGGTGATCTTCAGATCTAAGTTCTCCGCCCGGTACTATGAGTCAATCAGTCACAGGCTGCACATGGCATTAGATTTTTACTGAGCATATCACAGTCATGCACACATTGAGGGGGAGTCATCAGATTCGTCATATGGGCTTAACATTTAGGTTTACACATGAGTCATGCATTGCATCTAGAACTATCTAGGGGTGTTGGTTGTTAAAATTATTTGTCATGTCATTATTAATAAATTTGAATCGAAATTGACAAATCAAACCTTTCTGTCTTTGGATGCAGATTATACTCCCAAAATCCAAATGATGATGGGCTAAGCTTGAATCAACTGGAAGAATACCTTGCAAGGATGAAAATGATGAGAACCCTCTCAAGTTGCTACAAGAAGATGGACTACTTTATGTAGAACAACTTCCAGGATTGACTCAATTACAAGGTGGTGAAAGTCTTGTACGTGTTGAAGTAAGTACCCAAGGCAAATCAAGTGAAAGGCTTGGAAGAAAATGGATTCTCAAGGCAAAGGTAAGAAAGTAAAAGCTGAAATATCAACCCTCGTGAGGTTGGTGATTCTAGTGACATGAAGGCTTTCGATCTTGTCATCTAAACTAAGGTAATTCAACCTCGTCAATTCATGCAATGGTCTTTTGTCACTTGTTGACACTTTAGGATGACAGGTATTGTTTCAAAATTTGAATTGTCATTCACTAGTCTGCTGTGATGAACTTGTCTAACTGGCTTGAGAAGTGTGTATTGAATATTTCTCATTTTGAATTACACAACCACACCTGAATTTAACTGCATATCTAGTATATCAAATGGTGTTTGTGGAAGAGTGGATTATGTCCACTTGGAAGCATTCCCTATGCGTTGAGCTGGGTCTTCGGACTAAAATCTCCGTCTCGTTCCAGATTTTAAAAATCATGACTGGCTTGTGATTGGTGGAGTTATGAATGAATCCTTGAGCTGAGTTCCTTAAATTGAAAATGTGTTTCTGATCAAATGATTCAAACATGTAGCTTCTGGATGATTTCTAATTTCAAAACTTATGAAATGCTCTTGAATATCTGATTTTGAACAATTCTGAAAATTGGGTTGCATTGCTTAATTTTGATCATTTATGCACCCTTATTCATAAAGGCCATGTCATGAAAAATATTGTTGACACATTAATATAATGTGAATGCTCCAATGTCAAATTTGCCTCAAGGTTTAAAGATCAAGCCCTCCTATACTACATTTGCATCTTGCATCACATGCTCATCTAGGCATAGGTTGCACGCATTAGAATGAATTCATGCATTAGCTGAAGTTAGTTCATTCATTTGGTATTAGAAGTTTTGCACCACATTGCATTCTGTCTTGGCATGTTGCATTTCATTACTATATGATCAAGTTGCATTGCATCAATACTCATGCATTAGCTGCATTCACTTTATTCAATTGGTATCCATTTGTTTGGCATCAGTTGCACATTTGCATTGCATGCTGCATACATTCCCTCTATGTGCTTGCTTGATATTATATGCTATTCACCCCATCCCTTGGCATTTCTATGGCCTTATGTCTTCTTGATAAATAATGTTACATTTGAGTCATTATTGGAGTGTTTCATGTCGTACACTCTGGGGGAGTTCTTATTTCATAAGTGCATCTATTTAGGGGGAGCTGCCCTGTTATGAGTTCATGATATTTTCGGTATACATGCTGAATCAAATTCGCACACTTCATGCACAAAATGTGAAAATGAGTGTTAAAGATAAGGATATATGAATTTCTTTTCAACACTCTCGAGATGTTAAACTTGCTGCATGTATGTTGAAGAGACAGTTGAGGAAAAAGCTGCCTACCTATCCTGTTTAAAAATTTAGGATGAAAATGAAAGATAGAGCAATGCTCGGTCTCACTGAGTAAACTGGGCACATGCCACCTGAGACGTGATGTGGTTCATATCTGAAAAGTGTTGACTAGTATCTCTGTTCAAAATGAGGTGAAATAGTTCAGTATTCTGAGTAACCGGGGATTCTGGCTTGAGCTCCATGCGTCTACTCATGTAAAAAGGAATTATTTGAACCTGATCACTCTTGAAAAATTCTGACTATCATGTGATATTTGTTGAGTTGAAAAATATTGGTGAAAACTCATTGTGGTAGAGCGTATCCTCCAATACGCTGTTCTCAAAATTAAAGTGCAGTCTGTAAAATGTCTCATTGTGTTGATCTAAAAATCTGAATATCTATATTGCAACTATCATTTTTCATGTTACTCACTTACACATCTGGAAATTTGATTTAATATGTATTCAGAAAGTTGATTGACTTCTTTAGCAATTGCATGAATCTCCTATATGATTTCACAATCTCCCATGTGCTACACATGTGCATTCTGATTAGCATGACTCTCTTGCATCTTTCTTATACCCATTCCCCTCTTCCATATGTACGGGAGAGATTGCATGTATGTTTATATGTAACTGTTTGGTTGCATTGTGTGCACTTCATGAGTCACCATTTGCATGTGTTGTATTTTATGCATTTCAAACCAAAATATAAAAATCAGAAAATTTGATAATCAAAGAAAATCCTTTTGATATGCCCTCCTGCTCTTGTTTGTTGTGAAAATCTGACATGGGATCTAGATTCTGAATGCTATCATGCTGAAGACCTCATCCTGTGCACATCTTCCTCCACTGGTTCATATCTTTGAGGCCAATCACCACCTTCAATTGGTATCAATACATGCTTGACTGTATTTTCTTTGGATGGTATCATATTGATTTGTGAGAACAATCACTAATTGGTTTTCTCTGATTAGAATCATATTGCTTTGTTCATCCATGTTTTGCTCTTGTTTCTTCTGATTTGATATGATGGGCTATTGTTGTTTCACATAGAGTTAAGCATGTTCTTCCTTATTTGGATTCTTCCAGCTCGCTTGATACTGTTGTTGTGGGAGATAGATTTGCATTATCCCACTTTTTGATTATGTCAAAGGGGGAGAAAAATTGATGATTGTGTGTGATAGTGTGTAACAGGGGGAGATGAACATTTGTGCCATTCTGTTGTATCCATTCATCCATTCTGTTGTATCATCATTAATTAGTTTATCATTAAGTTTGTCATCACCAATAAGTTTGTCATCATCAAAAAGAGGGGGATTGTTGAGTTATGGTTTTGATGATTGTTGTGATTGTTAAGTTATGATTTTGATGATAACTAAACTTAATGTGTGATTATGTGATGATAACTAAATTTATGGTTGATTGCACATGTTCTTGTTGACTGTGTCCATTCATGTTGTTGTTTAAATATGATTGAGTTGACAAATGGCTTTTGAGGCTACAACATGATTGTTTGAATGCATGGTCATATGGTCTTGTTCCATGGGTGATCTTGTTGTTTTTACAAGAGGGAAGAGGTTTCATATTTACAAGAGGCAAGAGGTTTCATAACCTCTTTATTGTAGTGCCCATGTGGTCATTGGAGTCATCCTGTGGTTACTTGGGTCTTTCGACATCATCCTGTTAATGACTAAACACTATTAGTCATTGATGTTTTTCCACTCTTATATGACTAAAATACTTGATGCTCTTATATGACTAAACTACTTGATGTGCTTTCATGACAGATATGCCGAGAATTGGAGTGGAGATGGCAAAAGTGATAGCTTGTTGATAGCGCCCAAGCAAGGATGCAAATCTCTTTTACAAGCAAAATTCAACACTTCATATTCGGCTCGTCACATATCCAAGGTCAATGCACGAAGAAGCATAGCCAAGAGAGCCCAAGGTCAAAGACTCAATTGACACCTTCAAGACTGTCAAGGTTGATGCAACAGATGAGAACTGGCTGCTAAAGGACTTAAGCGATGGAGCTGAAGAGGTTAACAGACTGAACCGGGGCAACCCGGGGTCTGCCCAGCTGGCGGTCGACTGCCAGAACAGGGGCGGTCGACCGCCCCTGCCAGCAACCCCCAGTCTACTGGTCTCTCAGTGGCGGTCGACCGCCAGCCCAGTAGCAGTCGACCGGGATTCCCAGGAACCATCCGTCTGCAGGTTTCTCAATAGCGGTCGACCGCCAGCCCCTGCAGGTCGACCGCCAGCCCCGATAAGCCAAAAATATTGACTTTTGTCCATCTCGAAAGAAGCATCTCCTCTTGCTATTCTTTAATCCCAAAGCCACCAAACCCTCCAGAATTTGTGGATCTGGTCTAAGGCTTGTCCATAGACCTTCCAAGGGTTATAAAACATCCTATTAGAGTCATAACCCTAATCATCAAAGAGATCCAAAGGGGAGGCTGTCCAAGGAGGAAGAAGAGGTACTGTAGCTTTGTGAACAGTACCTCATGCAACAAGCTCTTCATCTATCTCCAACCCACTCAAGGTATTTCTGAAGCCATCTACCTTCAAGAAAGTGTAGAAGCAATCAAGGTTCAAAGCTACATCCATACACCTCTTCATCAACTCAAGGTGATCTAGGGGAAGAAGAAGAAGGATGCTACAAGGAAGAAGGAGCCATTCAAGCATCATCTGAAGGTACTCTAGCTCCATTTGAGGTCAGCAATCTCAAAGGAAGAGAACAAGCTCACAAGCATCAAGAAGATACAAGGATTTGTCCAAGGAAGAAGGAAGGGTACTGTAGCCGTGAACAGTACTCCGTGCAAGAAGATCTACATTAAATACAAGGCCATTCAAGCTGAGTCTCAAGCTGTTCAAGTGAAGAAGGAATCAACGTGAACATCCAGAGCACACACTCAGGGGGAGCCTAAATCAGGAGCTTTCTAAACTGTGGTTTATTCATATTGGTGTTTTGTGCTTTATAGTTTCAGATTTGTGTTTCTTATAAACTGCAAACTCGTGTGTGTGTGGATCATTGTTGGATCGGTGGTCGTGTGTGTGTGTGTCGTATTTGATTCGTGTGTGCGTAGGTCTTCTCAGATCTGCGTGTGTGTGTGGATTTATCCAGATCTTAGTGTTTGTGTGTGTGGAGTGCTGCACTTGTCGCAGCGTGTGTGTGTCCTGTTGATCCGCTTGTTGGATCGTGTTGGAGACTTTATCTCCATGTGTGTGTATGTTTTGGGGCGCGTCCCCGTGTGTGTGGGCAGGCGTCGTCCTGCGTGTGTGGTTGGAGCGTCGTCTCCGTTTGGGGTTTTATGCCCGAGTGAAGCCTCACCGGGTTTGGTGAGGGGTGGACGTAGGATTGCCGCCGTTGCATCCGAACCACCTTAAAAACCGTTGTGCATTGTGTGTTATTTGTGTGGTTTGATTTTTTTCGTCGTATGGTCATGTATGAATGGAAAGTTTGAGAGAATTGGTTAAATAGTTATCATCTGTTAATTATTGTTTATCACATATTTTGTAAAAAGAGTAAAAGTTTTCATAAAATTTGTTATCACCCAATTCACCCCCCTCTTGGGTGTCATTGATCGCGGGACTTCATGGCAAAGTCTCAGGGAGTGGGGGATAATGAGTTCTCTTCGGACCCGGTCGAGCAGGCCCATAACCAGCAGGAGGAGGGACGTAATGGTACTGGGGTGGCTGTTGAGGCTGTTGTGGTGGTGGTGGTGGTTGTTGTGGGTGTTGAGGAGCTGGAAAAGAAGGTCGAGGAGCTTGCAGAGTGGGGAACTGGGGGTTGCGTAGGGGTTACTGGAAACGAGGTGGAGCGGACTGGTTAGGGAATTGAATAGCCTGGACCTGCTCGTTGGTTTGTACTCCCTTAGTAACTGGGCCTTGGGACTTTCTTGTGGTTTTGGATTTATGGGCCTCGAAAAGGGAATGAATAGGGGACTCTTTGAATTGGGTCTGGATGAACCGGGCCCGGCTGTACAACTGGTGCATGTTTGAGATATCGTTCATCGTCAAGATGTTCCGGAACGTAGGGGTCGCATTTGAAATTAACAACTTCACGTTGTCTTCCTCCGGGATCTGCCCGGGCACACGTGAGGCCATCTACCTCCATCTGTCTGCATATGTTGCGAAGTCCTCATTTGCCTTCATCTTCTCTGTTACTAAGTCGGTGAAGGAATACTCCGGGCCCACCCGGTCTTGGAATCTTGTTATGAACTTCTCTTTCACCGTCTTGAAACTTTCTACCTCTTCCAAAGGTAAGGTATAAAACCATTCAAGGGCCACCCCATCCAGGGATCGGCGAAAAGATACGCCATAAGGCGATCATCGTGCTGAAACTGCGCTGATTCCTAAAGGAACTCCCTGACATGGATGAACGGGTTGCCATTCCCGTCATATTTACGGTATACGGGGAGCTCAGACTGGGGAGGAAAATGAATATCCCTGAAGTTAGAAATGGGGACATCAGCAAGGGATTGTGGGCCGACCCTTTTATGAAGGAGATCAATTTGCTGCTGCATGGCAGCCCACTTTTCAAGAATCTCCCGTTCTCGGGATGGAGGAGACGGAGCAGGAGGAGCAGAACCTATGTATGGAGCAGATGGATAGACCGATGGAGGGGGAAGCCCATAAAAAGGATAATGAGCCAGGGAAGGGCCCATGTCCGAGCAAGCAAGCTGGGTAGACCCTGGCTGGAGGTGAACAAAATCGACCGGGGCCACAAGGGCCTGCGGCACTGAGGAGATGGTAGCGTACGGATCAGAATAAGAGGCCAAGGGGACCTAGGTCTTCCCCTTGTCAAGAGGCTGATGGGCCGAGGTAGAAGCCTGGCCTGCTTCCATGTTGGAGAATCGAAGAACCTGAGGATGAATTGGAGTAAGGTCAATGGGGGCCGCAGAGGTGGCCCCTAATCTAGCAATCGAAGATGTAGAAGTGGTGGTAGCAGTCACGCCAGAAGAGAGCACTGAAGGCAGGGCATCTGCCCCTTGCAAAGCTTGTTTCAGGAGATGAAGTTGAGTAGGGTCCAACTGGGCCATCATGTGGAGAACCTGGCTGGCCGAGTTGTGAGTGGACGAATCAGAGAGAGAGGGTTGGGCACCCTCAACAACAACGGTCAGGAGAGGAGGGGTAGTCCCCTCTCCCTCTTGCACATGAGCGACCATGGGCGGGTCTTCCAGAAGTCCCTGAGGGAGAGAATCCTCATGAGAATGGGAGCAGTTGTAGGATGACATGGTGGGTGATGAATCAAACAAGGGATTGAAATAAGAATAGAAATGCGAGCTGCCCCAAGGAGACGATCCTGAGGGTGTGAAGCAACTCCACATACACTAAAATACCTAGGGGGAGAGATCAAACAACCCTAAGATCTAAACAAACAATCCAATAATGCACACAAGAGAGGGGAGGGATGAGAAGAGAGATAGCCAAGTAATCACCCAAGTTATGAATGATGCATGGAAGATTTTATGAGTTTCCTTTTAGGACCTTAGTGGATAAATTAAGATATGAATTCACTCAACCACAAGGTGCTTAACCAAGGTAGGAAAGGGGAGACTGGATGACTCTAAGGGGCTCTCTCTCTCTCTCTCGCGGATGCAAACCTTGGACTGGGGTGGTACGGTACAACCTACCCGGGGTCCGTGTGGGAATCCACGGCTCACGGGGACTTATGGAGGCCCTCGGTAAGGTCACCTAGTGGGCTCCAAGGAATATGGAGACGAGAGGAAACCCTACCTCGGTAGGAATGCAACTACTGATGAAGAGTGGTGTATGATCCTATGTGCACCGGAGTGCATGCAAGAGTCTAGCCTAAAAACTAGCAATCAATGAACAAATATGAATGACAAGTATGGCTAGCAATCATGCAAACATATAATGACAGCAAGGGTAATCAATGATCAGCACTAAATAGCATGAAAATAATATAGCATTGCAATCAAAGTGAGGCTCGGGTGCACTGTGGCCCGACAAGAACGGTCTCTGGGAGACCATGCGGGGAGGGCGACGGTCCTGGGTGGACCGTTCACTGGCAGGGAGTAATGACAGACACTAACAGAAAACACAAAATGCTGAAATGAACTAAGTTTTAGAGAACAGAGGCGTACCTGGATGGACGGTCTCTCGACAGACCGTTCAAACTCTGGAACGGACTTGAGACAACCGCAGAAGATTAGTAAAACCAATAGGGCAAACGCAGAGGCGTACCTAAGCCAGCAGGATGGGCGGCCAAGATCAAGCCGTAGGAAGCAGTGAACGGGCAAAGGCAGATCGCTGAAGGCAGCGCACTTCACAGAATAAACAGCACTGTAAGCAACTGAGGATGGCCGCTTCGCAGTCGCTCAAGGTAGTGAACGGCTCTCACTGAACCGCACAAACAGGAGAAGATAGGAACGTGGAGGACTCGCAAACAACCTGAAACAACTCAAGAACAGGGAACTTGGAAAGCACAGAAAAGGGTCAGCAAGTCACTAACACGATGGGCACCAGGAGTCCCACCGTGATCGCTAGAAAATGGGGATGTAGATATATTTTCCTATTGTTTTAAAACCCTTCTTAACCCTCTACTAGATCAAAATGAGAAATAAACGGAAAGTAGAAGGGGACATAAGTATGTGAACCTGTGTGATCGCCACCAAGGTACCAAACGCGATGAACACGCCCTACCTTGGAAAAGAAGGGAGACACTCGCCTTTAACCAACACTGCAGAGATGCACGGCTACGGAAGAACCGCTTGGACGACACACGGCCGCTCGATAGATCGTCGAACAGTGCTTTGGGAGGAACGCGGGACAAAGAACGATGGAAGAAGAACGGTTTGAAGATGGCCGCAGGAAGAAGATGAACAGCAAGGATGAAGCCGCTCGACTCCTCAAACGGATAGAAAATGACCGCTCAATGCCACCACCTTCCAAAACGTAGGAGCTCAACCTCCACTCCATCCGGCCGGCCAGAAGGAGTGGGCCTCGTGCTAGGACGCTGCTGACCTGCAAGACAAGGTGTAGAACACAAAAATAAACCCAAAGTCAAAACTGTGAAGTGTAGAAACTATAGAAGAACATGGAAGATAAACTAACCAACATGGAATGGGGGATACCTGGGAGTTTTTAAACCCCTAGGGGCGTCAAAAGGTATGGGGGGGGGTGTAATGCAGTGAAAAGAGTAGGAAAATGTGGATGAAAGAAGAGGAATCAAGCATGCAAATGAGAAGAAAAGAACGGTGGGACTAATGAACTAATGACACAAAAACATTCTACTCTCTGAAACCGGAGGCCTGGACGGACGTAGAAGGCCTCCCTCCCTGACTTAGGGTCGCTCCAGAATCCGGTAGGGCGTCGCCGTGACCTTGAAATCTCACCCCCTTCTCAAGCTTAGCCTTTAGGGTCTATTTATAGAGCCCCTAAGTCCTAGCTCGAGATTAGGGTTTCCAGCCATTTTTAGGTCAAGATAATAACATAAAATGTGTAGATAATTGAATTATCTCTCAACCAGAGGAAACGACACCCCATTTGGTGGAGCATCCGTGGAGAAAATGATGGGAGAAGTTGGGGATAAAACCACGAATTGAGAGAGAAAAACCTTTAAAACCTCTGGAATCCGGCCGTTGAACGGTCGTACGATAGACCACTCATCTTTTTGAGCGGCTATATCTAGGCCGTCCATCCCTGTCGATGGAAATTCAATAATTCAGAAAATAATCAAATTATACATCGAACTGATTACACCGCTACAGATAGACCGTTTAACACTAGAGCGGCCCAGGGACCACCGTTCATGACCTTGCCGGTGATAAACCCAAAAAACTGATATAAATAGATAATTATCTGAAAAGACTGCCGAGCTCAGGACTCTGGGACTTGAACGGCTAAGGATACACCGCACAATGTGTTTGGGCGGCCAAACTTAGGCCGTGCGTCAGCTTGTCGGTGAAAATTCAACAAATTAACTAAATATCTAAGTAATATATGGACGGCCCAAGAACGACCGCTCATAGGATGAACGGCCGGGAGACTGACCGTGCATGCCCTGGACGCTTGAATTTCATAAAAAAGATAGATTAAACAAAATCATGGCCCATTAAGTCTTGAATTGAAGCAGACCTAGCCAGGGTGGGAGGCTACCCATAAAATAGGCCAAAAGAGATGCCAAAAAATAGCCCAATGAGTAATGGACAACTTGAGGCATTAACAATGAAAGTAAGAGAAATGACTCAACTTATCGGCAAAAAATGGGTGTCAACAGTAACGTCTCCAGATCTTTAATGCAAATACCACCGCGGCAAACTCTAGGTCATGGACCGGGTAGTTTTCTTCATGCTTCTTTAGTTGTTGGGAATCGTAAGCTATGACTCTTCCTTGCGGCATTAACACACATCCGAGGTCAATGCCAGACGCATTGGTATATACCTCGAATTTCTCCCCTTCAGTAGGTAATGCCAAGATCGGGGCTGAGGTGAGGTGAGATGATCTTTCAAGGCTTGGAAACTCTTCTCGCATTCTTCATCCCACTTATAGGAAATTTCCTTATGGGTCAGCCTAGTAAGTGGAACGGTGATTTTGGAGAAGTACTTGATGAACCGTCTATAGTAATAGGCTAGACCCAAGAAACTACGAATCTTGGTAGCATTGGTCGGCCTTTCCCAACTCTTTACGGCCTCGACCTTTGACGGGTCAACATAAATCCCATCCTTCGAGATCACATGGCCTAAGAAAGATACTTCCTCGAGCCAGAAATCACATTTACTAAGCTTTGCATATAACTGATTTGTCCTCAATATCTGTAATGAAATCCTCAAATGCTCTTCATGTTCTTCCTTAGTCTTTGAATAAATCAATGTCATCAATGAAGACTACAACAAATTGATCCAGATGAGGTCTGAATATACTGTTCATTAACTGCATAAAGGCTGCAGGGGCATTTGTTAGTCCAAAAGGTATAACAACAAATTCGTAGTGCCCATACCTGCTCTTGAACGCGGTCTTATAAATGTCCTCATCCTTAATTCTCAGTTGGTGATATCCTATCCTGAGATCAATCTTTGAGAAGTACTTACATCTAGATATCTGATCAAATAACTCATCAATCCTTGGCAGTGGATACTTATTTTTGATAGTGAGGTGATTCAACTGCCGATAGTCGATGCATAGTCTCATTGATCCATCCTTCTTCTTTACGAATAATACGGGCGCTCCCCACGGGGAAGTGCTTGGTCTGATAAATCCCTTTTTCAAAAGTTCCATCAATTGCTCCTTTATTTCTTTGAGCTCGGCAGTGGACATCCTATAAGGTGCCTTAGAAACTGGGCCAGCACCAGGGACGAGGTCGATGGTGAAGGCCACTTCTCTTTGTGGGGGTAATCCTGGCAATTCATCCGGAAACACGTCAGGAAATTTCTGAACTACGGGAATGTCTTCTATCTTGGACCCTTTAGTCTCTTTTATGGTGACGAAAGTAAGGAAAGATACACACCCTTTCTTTATTAACTTACTAGCTCAGAGGTCTGAAATAAGAGGCGACTTGTTCCGACTCTTAGGGCTAGTGTAAACAAGTTTCGGGAACTCCTTAAAAGTAACCTTGCCATCCCGACAATCAACAATTACCTTATGTGTGGATAGCCAATCAGCTCCTAGTATAACATCATAACCTTTCAGGTCTAGGCATATTAAATCTGCTGGTAGATTTTTCCCTTTCACCATGACTTCACAATTTAAATAATGGTGTGAGAGTTCGGACTTGTTTCCAAGAGGGGTTGAAATTACTAGGTCTATCCACTCTGGTTCCATGGGTAATGGATCGGCAAACTCCTTGGAAATAAAAGAATGGGATGCATTGGTATCAAACAAGACATGTGAAGACTTGGAACAAATTTTTAGTGTACCTTCCACCAGTCCACCCTCATCTTGTTCCGCCTCCTGAAAAGCTTGGAGACGTGCTTGTTTCTTCACCGGTCGCTTCTCGTCTCCGGTTTGATCATTAAGTAATGGGCAGTCGGGAATCCGATGATCACGGCTCCAGCATCTGAGGCAAGCTCCTAGTCTCCTCGAGCATTCCTCAGCCCTATGGCCGGCCTTGTCGCAATGCTTGCACACCTATTTGGAAGGTATGGCAGTGATGGAGAAAGGCTTGTGATTCTTAGGCTTCTTCTCCTAGGAGGAATTTTCTCCATTACTGACTCTCTTCTTGTTCAAGGTTGGCTTGAAAGTGCCAGAAGTAGTAACATGCTCCTTCTTATCCTTTCCATGGATCCTGTCGGATAACTCCGTGGCATCTTCCAATAATTGGGCTATTCGAAGCATCTCTGAATAGACTTGAATGTCCATCGGTGCCAGTTGTGTTATATATTGAGGTTGAAGCCCATTAAGGAATCTTCTCACTTTCATCTTCTCGGTACTCACCAGGTGCCTTGCGTACCTGGATAATCTAGAGAATTGAGCCTCGTACTCGGCCACCGATAAGGTTCGTTGTTTGAGTGTGGCGAATTCGGCAGCCTTATTCTCTTGTACACGGTCGGAAAATTACTTGTTATTAAAATACTCAACGAACTCCGCCCATGTAACATGATCTTGGGCTATAGTAACTTCTATGGACTCCCACCTGAAACGGGTGTCCCTCTCTAATTGAAATGTTGCTAGTAACACCCTCTCTTCATCCGTGCATTGCATAACATGGAATATCCGTTCAATCTCCCTGATCCAATGTTCGGCATCGTCAGGGTTGGTCGAACCAATGAACTTGGGAGGGTTCATATTGCGGAAACTCTGGTGGAGATCTCCCGCTCCAGGGTTTGCTCCGCCCTGCGCTACTTGTTGTAGCGCCTGAGTAAGACCTTGGACGGTTCGCTGCATGTCGCGCCACTGAGCACGTTCTACGGCCATGATCCTACAGATTTTAATAACTATTTTAGTATATGTTTAACCAAGAGTTTAAGTCCCTAAATTAACTTAACCCATGGTTCTACCCAATCTCACCGGGGAAACCTATCCTTGGACTTAGTTTCCTAGAAATTGAATATCCTAGGCTCTGATACCACAAAAACTATCACGCCCCGAGCGCGGAAGGAACCCGATATGCGTGATGTGTTATATCATTCATGTCAATCAGAGCATTAGTGTATTCGACACATAGATAGAGTGCGCAAAAATAGAGATAAATCAAATCCTTTATTCGTAATAACCTTCAATGTAAATTCCTTTACATAACTTTGATAAAGAAAATGCTAAGGACAACTCTGACTCAATAAAAAGAAGATTACAATAATTGACTCAAGAATTTGAAAAGACATTGATAGATGGACACTTTTAAAACTGGTTGGCTCTAAGCTCTTCACTCTTATTCATCCCCATCTGAATGAGCTTCGTCATCGGAATTATCTGAAAAAAATAGGGGAAAACGCTAGATGCGTGAACGCTTAGTAGGAATTATATCTCAAGTACTAGCTTACTTTAAGTAAATTACATATTGCCTGGATGCAAGTATAGCTATGCATGTACGCATGAAACGACACTATATAAAGAGTATAGCAAGAGATTATAGAATGAACTAGCAAAATTTCAAGATTCCATGTAGACTGTAAAAGATGGTCAAGCATGTAAACATATCACGTCATGTCAAGTGAATTGGCTATCATGTTATCAAGCAAGTAAATATCCGTTCCGGGCCACGCAAGTCATGTCAAGTCAAGTACAAGTACGAGTCGTGGAATGTCAATCTAGCAAGTCATGCACTTCAGTGCAATGCCACACCGTGAGCAATAATAGCTCCCATGGGCACAAGTACTTTCTGGTGCTCCTCTCAGGATCAGATCGGGCCCTATATGCGCAAGCATTGAGTCATGTATTTTTAGACATCCACTATAGTTATAGCCAATATAGAATTCCAAAGGAATGATTTTATAGGAATGTAAGGTAGATCTTATGGAGTAGAATTCAAGGATAGAACTTTTATGTAGGGACATACTACGATTAAAACTGCACAACACAATGCATATTGAAAAAACTGGGTGGAAATTGGCACCCTAGTGGGTGCCATGTTTTTTCTGAATTGACGGCCTAATGGGTGCCGTTATTTACAGAATTAGCGCCCTTATAGAGGGTTGCTCGTTCTGTGGACAAGATAAAGCATAAAGAATTGGCGCCTACATGTGGGGCCGCTCAATCCACAATTGATGGCAATGGAAGGGTCACCCATTCCAATTGCACAAAGAGATATTCTCACAGAGGCTAAATAGCATACCGTGAGGGTTATTCTACCATGTTTCTTAGAGTGACATGGTATTTAAAAAGTGATCATGGGTTTTAATGGTACAACCTGCTCGGCGGCCTTGAGGGAATCCAAGGCTTCGCGTAGACTTACAGAGGTCTCTATGATGAAATTACCAGCCCAAAAGAAGGAATATTTCGCGGAGGGCTCATTCATCACCGAGAGTTAGTGGGGTAAACGTGAAACCATCGTGAAAACGTGGGACTACATCTACGGACTGAGATATAGTGCCAAGAGAACCCTCGGTATGGGTCACAGGAAAACTCGGAAGAAATCTGTGAAACAGGTAAATGGCGCCTTAGAAAGTGCCTCTATATCATTAAATAGAGTCTTCTCGTTGAGGCGTGTAATCTATAATTCCATCTTTATATACATTAAACAGATTCTGGAGAGTATCTACACAGGTAATATGGCGCCCTTGGGCAGGGTCTTAAATTCAGAATATAGCACCCTGGACAGGGGCGCTATATTGAAATGGAGACTATGGTTCAGCCGTGCTTTCCTTATTATGAAATTTAACTTGAATAGTGTCACTTTCTTATTAAATATAATTTTACAAAAATGAATATATGGACAGAAAGAGAAAAATAGCAGGATTCCAGAACTATGCTCATGCATTAATTTGGGCAACATGTTTCATAGTTATTAAATTTTAAACATGGTGTATTTGTTAATTACTAAAGGTTTTAGCGACTGTGTGTAAAGTCGCTTATCAATATAGCGCCCAGGTAAGGGTCGCTATTTACTATTTATGCAGAAAACACAGAAAACTCGACATAGAAACTGCTTCTGCTACCACCTACTCATCTACATGCATGGATATGATCTAGGATTTATAAGATTGGGCTTAGAACTTGAGAACACCTACCTTGTTAGGTGATTTGGATGCTAGATAGAAATAGATAAGAGCAACTGCAGCAACAACTTCTGCAGCTCGTGAAGGAACGGAACAAGGAACTATAGCCACTTTCATGTGATTACGGCAGGAGAGAAACACCAGAAGAAGATAATGAGATCAGAAGCAGTTCGACGAAGGGAACTAGATATGTAGCTGCAGCAAATCCGCAACCCTTCGTGCGAATCCGGTAGAGTGATATAAATGCAGTAGCTGACGATGAAAGAAGCAAGGCTCCTCTACGGCTACACGGCTCACGTAGAGGCAACAACAGCTCTACACGATCAGAAAGAAGAATAGCAATGGCAGAAAGAGGAACGTCGAGGTCGATGCAAGCAGCAACAGTAGCCAGGGCTCGTCGATGGAGGTAGGCTATTTATAGAGACCAGTGGTTTAGAATCCTAATGGAACTTAATCTTCCACGTAAAGAATCCTAATGGGATATAAGTTTCCTTCATATTAATTTTAATATTCCTTATATAATATCCTTATTGCCAAATCTCCAGCCATTACCCCAGCTAGAAAAAAACTCCGCAAATCAGATTTTATATTTTATCCTTAGGAATATAGTACCCATAGGTTGGTCGCTATACTATATAGCACCTTTGAGAGGGGTGCTCTTTATTCTTCCCTTGGGCGTTTCCTGTTTCAAGAATTAACGCCCATTCAAGGGGGCATTCTTTTGAAATAGTGCCTAGTTAGAGGGCGTTGTTTCCTTTTTTTGCTTGGTTTTGGCCCATTTGGGTTCCCTTCTGTGTAAGGCCCATATGTGGTATAAAGGTTATTTATGTGTATGGTCTGGGCCTTGACTATTTGTTCATTTTAATCTATTTAGGAACATTTATTCCTATAATTTATTAGGGTTGCTACAACGGGTGTTGGGGGAGATGGCTAGTAGCAAGGTGAAACCAGGCCAAAGGAGGGATGAGGAGGGGGAGGAGCTGGGCGACCAGCCAAGGGGAGGGGAGGTGAGGTGCTACCGGGGGGTGGGAGAGGGGCTGGGGAGATCTCCAATGGGTGGAGGAATTATGACTGGGCTTGGGGGAGAGGGAGGGGTGCTTTGGGATATGAAGGGTTGCTTGGGGAAAGGGATGCGTTGCTTGGGAGAATGGAGAGGTGTCTAGGAGAAGGGGATTCTCCCTTGGGGTTGGAGGGGAATTAAATGGGAGGTATAGGGAAGGGGGAGGGGTTTAATGAGGAGTGAATGGGGGGGAGAGAGAGAGAGGGAATTCAAAATTTAGGGGAGAGGAGGAGAGAGAATGGGGGTCGCCCCCTTTAGAGAGAGGAGGAGAGAGAGAGGGGGAGAGGGAGAGGGGGAGCTTCTCACTCCAAAGAAACACTCAAATTTTTGGAATTCACTCAAATTTTTATTGATCATCAAAGGTTAAAAATGAGAGAGGGGAGGGGACTATTTATAGACTCACATAACTCTTATGACTAGAATACCCCTGAACAAATGACACATTGACCAGACTAGTCCTATGAAGGGTGCCCCTGGGCCTAGCCCACTTAATTAAACCCATTTAACTAGACTAATCAACCTAATGACACTTAACTTAGGTAGATGACTCACTAACTTAGGTACTTTACTCAAATAAAAGGAGAATTACACAATTATGACTCAAAGAAAATATAAAAATTACATGCCATGACTAAGAAAAATGTGACGAACTTGATGGAGCATTGCCGGCGAGCAACGGGATCCTCCAAAAAATATGGAATGGTCGGGGATGTCCCCATCATACCCCCGGGGTGCGGAGAACTCGACTCCGTCGAGTATGGGTCCACCGGGGTGGCGGCACACCAAAACAACTTCGGGCAAAGCACGATCTCCCAACTCAACCCTAAGTCCACAACAAGGGGACAGTCCTTCATCCTCTCATGGTGGCTCGGGCACACCCTCTTGCCGGCGATGGAACCTTGCTTCTCTAGTATTGCCTCCGTGTGCACACGTCTGGCTTTTAGGCTGATATGTGGAGGCTCTCCGAGGGTGTCTCTCTCAAAGGAGGGTATGCGCTCGAGGCGCTCTCTAGGATCCACCGCGGTGCCCTTATAGGGTGCCAGGGACCGCCACGTGGGAAATGGGGTATATCCCAGAACCCATCGGTAAGTCCAACCCATAAGCCGTGTTGCCAAAGCCACTCAGAACTTGGGAAGGTCCAAGTCCTCGTGCCCTCGATTTGGAGGTGTCCCTAGGGTGCAGCCACTTCAATCTCACCATCACTAGATTATCCACGTGGGACTCCAAGTGGGGATTGCGAGCTTTTGCCCGCTCATCATGAACCTCACCGCTCATTGCTAGATGCTTGCTTGAATGTGTATGCCATGCACTATGATGCGGTGTGGGTGTGAAGACTATTGAGTGCAAGGGTGGACCAGGACAACAAAATGTGGACCTATCATGTGTTGGTTTTGCAGTGACTCTGACAGACTTGGGTGGGCTGGGGCATCCATAGGTGACTCTATCATGCATGAATGCAAATGCCGGGGGTCCAAGGCATCCATGTAGGTACCTATCATGTACTAGATCCATCGTGGTAACGACGAAGGGTGGGGGAGGACCGGCACATCCAAAGGTAGACCAGCCATGCATCCAACCTAAAGTGATATGTGTGGGATGGCCTAACCTTCTAACCATGCCAAATGATGTGGTGTGCCAAGACAAATGCTTTCCTAACCCAGAAATGACTTCGACGTGTAGGGGTATGGTTTGGCATTGGAGCTTCCATTCAAAAGGGTCGAAGGGGTCTAGGAAGGTGGACATCATGGGGAGAGGCACTTCCTTGTTTCCTAGGTGTAGATCTTCCTTGTTCATGGTTTCCCTTGTGTCGCCCGGGGCTTGGAAGAGGTGGGCATGGTCCAACATGGTGGGTGGAGGTAGGAAGGAGTGGGTGGTAAGCGATACGGGTGGGCCACTTGGGTTCCCGAGCTCCCATTGGGAGGGGTCAAAAGGATCAACATAAGTGTACCTAAGGGAAAGGAGCTCTAAGTTCATCTCATCAACCTCAAGGTTCTCACAATATGGTGGTGGATCATCCTCCTCTAATAAAATGATTGGGCCGAAGTCTTTGGTGGCTGGGTTGGTCATGAGGGGATGTCTTGGCTTTTTACCCGATATGAGGAACTCCAATTTGAGGATAAGGTCGGGCTCGTCGGGTGTGGGGAGGAATAGAAGGAGGTCGCTAGTGTAACAACCAATGGTGCAAATCGAGGTGATAGACTCGACACATAGGTCTAGGAGGTCAAGGCTCCTAGGTTGGTTGGCCACTGTGGTCAACATGCCGGTCAACTTCATTTACCATGCTAAGCCCTTAAGAAGATCCCCTGATGTCTCTACTTGGTAGGATGATTGGATGGTGGTATGATAGGAGAAGGGCACTATAGGGAGGTTTTGCTCCATAGGAGGGCAAACATGGGCTGTGATCTCTCTAATTGGGCTCTCCCTTAGCCAATTAACAACGGGTTCTCCTAAGATGATCTCGGCCCCAACTAGAGAGGGTGGTGTAGGGTGAAGACCACCGTGCGAGACTTCTCCTTCAACTTGGACATGGGTGGTCTCCATGGTGGGGATAGGGTCTGGAGGGGCATTTGTCCCCACGTGGCCGAGTGTGTGGGCCACTTCTTCTAATGCCAATGGGGTAGGAGGATCTATGGTGGGTGGTTTGGTGATAGCCGACGCATGGCGTACCCGGGGTGGTGAGCGAGGTCGGACTTGGGTTGGGGTGGGGAGTGGAAGTAGTGGAGGCCGAGGTTGGGGTAGGATTGGGGTTGGAAGTGGAAGGCGGGGTGGGTGAGGAGGTTTGGGTTGATTACTTTTGGGAGGTGTGCCCCTTTTAGGGGACAATGGAGGTTAGTGGTGGAGACCAAGGGGGTTTGTGGGATATGGGTTTGGTGAGGGGTTTTGGGTTGGGGGGTGGTGGCCGTCATAGGCCTAGGTGAAGGGGTGGACACGGGGTCCACTTGGGTTTGAATGGTGGGGGTTGGGTGAGTGACTTTGGGTTGGGGAGTGGTGGTCGTTGTGGGGTTAAATGGGGAGGTGGAGGTCAATTGGGTTTGGGTGTGGGTTGGATGAGGGGGTTTGGGTTTGGGGGTGGCGACCCTCATGGGGGGAACCAGGTCTATTAAGGGCCTCTTGCCCTTGGGGTCGGCCGGCTGTGGAGGGGTGGAAGTAGGTCTCCCTTGGTTTTTGGGAGAGTTGGTGGTGGTGAGGGTTAGGTGGGTAGAGAGCCATAGCGATTGAGCCACATGAGTGGCCTTAGGCGGGCCGGGTGAGAAAGGAGGAGTGGTAGTGCTCCTCGGGCTATGGCTCTTCGAGTAGGCGGGGGAAGGTCGGGGAACGAAGATCTTCCTTAGTTTAGTTTTCATCTCTTCCCATGAGTGAATGGGCTCTTGTCTCCTAACATTCCTTAAGCCTATAATGTTCTGCCACTTTTCCTTGGTTTGACCCCAAAGTCGCCCCTTGGCAACGCGGACTCTTGCGGGTCCATATACCATAGTCCTATCAAAGTCTTTTTCCATGGTAGCCTCCCACTTTAGGTAGGCACTAGGGCATGATCCATCAAAGAAGAGATCCTCAAATAGGATTATGTCAAAGGGGGGGTCGATCGGACCCTTGTGGAGGGCCGAGTGGGATGGATATGACCAAAGAGAGGTAGCCATGCTAGTGGGCATGGTTGATGCACCGGGTGACTCGAAATGTATATGCGCCCTAGGACCAACTTATAGAGACAAGTTGAGAACTTGCTCTGATATCAAATTTGACGTGACACCACCTTGGGGGTGGCAGCCACTAGACCGATGCACCTTCGACCTTTACTCACAAGCAATCAACTTTGAGCGGTGAACCCACTGTAGTGGACTCACCCGCGTAACGCACACATGTGCCCGTGGGCAACTCAGCGATGATGGAGAGGGTCCGGGGCGGGACCTTGATGCTCCGGGGGATTTGGCTAGCTTGAGGCTGAACCCCTAAGGGCCTGGGATGCCCATCCTCGTGGGCGGCCAACACTCCAAGGGCGTGGGTTGTAGGGTGTGCTCTCTCACAACTCGCTCCATGGTGGTCACTCAAATTGATCAATTTTGGATTGGGCGTTCACTCGCCGTCCGACGGAGCTAAAAGGCAATACTAATTAAGCCAAAGTAAACTAGTAGAGGAAGTGACCAGGAGCTCACCTGATTAGCGTGAAGACGCCGATTGCGACCTGAGACGAGGCGAGCGGGGAAGCGTGGGTATACCCCGCACGTTACGCCGATGTAGCTTCAACCTATGAATAATTATTTACAGCACTACACCTCTCGCAGGAGGGGTGGACAAAGGGTGGGTAATGGTGGGTTACATGCGAACACTACCTCCACGCAGAGAGGGGCTGTAAGCCGGCCAGGCGAGGTGGGGAATTAAACGGGGAACTGATTTCTGTCCGAACTGATCTGTAGGGACAGCAAGCTGGTGACCGGAGTGCTACGGTCGTTTCTGGGCACTGGATTGGGCGGGGCCGATGCTGACTCATCCATGGTCAATGTAACAGGTCGCAGTAGGATTCCCGGGTCATCGAAGGTCCAATTGGGCCACTGTAGTTCTGAATCGGTGACTTGTTCAGATTTTGTCCGGCCTGGGACAGCAGGACAGGGTGTCGGAGTTGATGCCGTCACGGGTTCCTTTGATCGCTAAAGGTGACGAGACTGGCGTATAAACATTTAGGACTGGACCAGGAATGTGCCGCACAAATTTGGTGCCGTCGGAGTCTGAGTGAGGCCGCGACAGCCTTGGGATTTGGACTGGTCAGACTCAGCTCTGTCTATGCCAGAACTGTAGTCTCCTGAAGAAAATGATGCCACAAACTCTCTAAAGGTCCGATAAGGGCGAGGTCAGTGTCGTTGTAACCGTGGACTAGTCCTCTTCGATTGGAGACCAATGTGGCCACTAGAGGATGTCGGAGCAGAGCACGAGAACAAGAAGAGTTAGAGGGGGTCAGGTCAGACTTTGGTGGGACTGACCTACGCACTCTGGGGAGAAATGATGGATCAGGGATCTCCGGAGTCCAAATGGTTCCCTTCATGTTGTTGCTAGCATAGGACTTGGAGGAGAATGTCTCAGCCAAAATTCACAACCAAACTCGTACAGGAGCGGCTGTGGTCGCTTCTGCTCTTAGGCTCTGGTTCCCTGCTGGAGCAGCTTTGCGAAGTCGAGGGAGAATGGCTCTCCCGAACAGCACGGATAACGGATGAAGGCAAGACCACCTCACTTGCTAAACTATCTGAACGAGCTTTCCACCGGTATAGGATATGCCACAAAGAGGCTCGTGATGATGATGTGGCAGTCTCTGCAACCGGATGCTCCTCTGCTGCCTGCGAACTGGTTCTGGGTCTGCTGTTGGGGATGTGTGTGAGGGAGGGGATGGTCGAAGTGATGGCAGGGGAATGGGAGGATGTTGCTTGTGGGATGCTGGAGGAATGTGTTGGAGGTCGATGGGTGCTCAGAGGAGCAAGGGGGAAGTAGAGGAGGGCGGAGCTAGGGCTAGTGGTGTTGGGGGAGATGGCTAGTAGCAAGGTGAAACCAGGCCAAAGGAGGGATGGGGAGGGGGAGGAGTTGGGCGACCAGCCAAGGGGAGGGGAGGTGCGACCAGGGGGTGGGAGAGGGGTTGGGGAGATCTCCAAGGGGTGGAGGAATTATGGCTGGGCTTGGGGGAGAGGAAGGGGTGCTTTGGGATATGAAGGGTTGCTTGGGGAAAGGGATGGGTTGCTTGGGAGAATGGAGAGGTGTCTAGGAGAAGGGGATTCTCCCTTGGGGTTGGAGGGGAATTAAATGGGAGGTATGGGGAAGGGGGAGGGGTTTAATGAGGAGTGAATGGGGAAGAGAGAGAGAGGGAGTTGAAAATTTGGGAGAGGGGAGGAGAGAGAATGGGGGTCACCCCCTTTAGAGAGAGGAGGAGAGAGAGAGGGGGGAGAGAGAGAGGGGGAGCTTCTCACTCCAAAGAAACACTCAAATTTTTGTAATTCACTCAAATTTTCATTGATCATCAAAGGTTACAAATGAGAGAGGGGAGGGGGGTATTTATAGACTCACATAACTCCTATGACCAGAATACCCCTGAACAAATGACACATTGACCAGACTAGTCCGATGAAGGGCGCCCCTGGGCCTAGCCCACTTAATTGGGCCCATTTAACCAGACTAATCAACCTAATGACACTTAACTTTGGTAGATGACTCACTAACCTAGGTACTTGACTCAAATAAAAGGAGAATTACACAATTATGACTCAAAGAAAATATAAAAGTTACATGCCATGACTAAGAAAAATGTGACGAACATGATGGAGCACTGCCGGCGTGCAACGGGATCCTCGAAAAAATATGGAATGGTCGGGGATGTCCCCATCAGAAATATAAAGAACAAGTGGTTTGCCCGGAACCGGCGGCCTCAGGATAGAAGGATTTGCTAGCTAGTCCTTCAATCCGTCGAAAGCTGCCTGACACTTATCATCCCAATAAAACTTGACTCCTGACTTAGTAAGCTCGTAGAATGGCCTACACCTTTGTGAATGATGTGAGACAAATCGATGAATAAACTGTAACCTCCGGATTAATCCTCGATCTTCTTTCAAATTCTTGGGAGGAGGCATATCTCTGATAGCCCTCGCCGTGTTGGTATCAATCTCAATACCCCTCTAGCTAACAATGAATCCAAGTAATTTCCCTGACGAAACACCAAGCACGCACTTCTTAGGATTCATTTTCAATTGATACTCTCGCGCTCTTTGCAAGACCTTGGCTAAAACCCCAGGATGCTCAATCCTGGTTCTTGACTTCACTACCAAATCATCAACATACACCTCTATATAGATGTGGATCATATCATGAAAAATAGCCATCATAGCCCTTTGGTAGGTGGCTCCGGCGTTCTTAAGTCCGAATGGCATGACCACATAGCAATATGTAGCACCCCGGATAAAAATTATAGAGAAATCGACATTTTCCTAAATAAATAAATTTATATGAAGGCCAAATAAATATCATAGCCCTATACTAGATGAGGGCCACTTTAACACCACCACTAACCATATATATATATATATATATATATATATATAAGAGGCCCAACATCACTTAAAGACCAATACATAGAGAACACGCGTAGGAGTTCCTTTTTTCAAACAAAAGGAATGGGCGCCCCTTACATGGGCGCCAATTCCATTGACCGGTCGGACTGGGCGACCCTTACGAGGGCTCCAATTCCTTAATGAGAGCCCCCTCACAAGGGCATAGTTTAATGGGCGCCCCAATGCTTGGCACTAATTCCTTGAAGGATCAAGGCTGGAAAGTGTAGAGAGAAAAGGAATGGGCGCCCCCTTACAAGGGCACCAATTCTGTTGACTGGTCAAACCAGTTAATGGGCGCCCCCGTAAAAGGGCACCAATTCCCGCCAATTAATCAGTTAATGGGCGCCCCTATATTGGACGCAAATTTAATGGGCGCCCCTGTCTTGGGCGCCAATTCCTAACAAGGAAACACTGTTGTTTTGGATGGGGTTTCAAACATGAACAACATGGTTTTAAGACCTTCGCTGGCAATGGACCCCTTAGGCTTCTCTTTTCCTATAATTATTCTTCTCCATCAAACAGACAATAGTTACTGCCGACATCCTACAGCTGTTCTCGTCTCCACCTGCAGAAGAGAACGATCTTCCTTCTTTTTTTTCTTCCTCCCATGAACGTGAAGAAGACGTGAAGGGCATCTTCTTCATGCGTTCTCCTTCCTCCTGCAGAAGCCATGCTGAAGGGAACGTGAAGGGCTTGGCTTCTTCCTACTGCTACATAAGGAGGCCACTGCTACCTCTTTCTTCTTCATTTCCTGTACCTCGTTAATCACTCCGAGCTGGTAGGCGTTCGCAAGATTAAGCCCAACTTGTAGTTAACGTAGGGTGACATGCATGGTAGCATAGTATAAGTCCATCTTCCACATTATATATCCTGTTACACTGGTTTATATAGCCGATTACACTGGTTTTTTGTAGATCTGATGCATGTTTGTAAATGGCGCCCAACCAACTGCCATCAATTAATGGGCGACCAGCCCATGGGCACCCATTCTTGAATGGGCAACCCAATGAACGGGCGCTCATTAAATGATGACCATGGTGCAGGCGCCAATTCCTTTTGCTATAATTAATAATCACCAGTGTTTAGAAAATTATAACTATGGAATGAAACTCTAATATTCTTGCATGAACATGTTTCTGAAATCCTGATATTTTTCTCTGTCTATCCATGTCATTATTTCCTGATTCTGTGAACATCAAAAATTATGAATAGTGTTTTGTATCTAGTGACGTACCTGTCGGATGCATAGCATCAGCCAAAGGAATGGGCAATAAGGCCTTGGGTGCTATTTAATTGAATAGTGACCCTCTATGGAGTCACCCGTTAATTGGTGACTCTGTGAGTGGGCGCAAAAAAAAAATTGAATGGGCGCCCTCTACTAGGGCACCAATTCATAAATTGGAGGCACCCGTAAGGGTGCCTTTTCTTCAATTAAGGGGCACCTAAATGGGCGCCCATTACTAGAATTTTATTTTTAAAATTTCTGGAAAATTGAACGGGTGCCTCTCTAAGAGGGCGCCCATTTCTGAAATTTCATTTTTTTCACCAAATGCATTTTCCGAGTTCTAGAATGGGCGACCCTTCCAGAAGTCACCAATTGAATGGGTGCCCTGGGCATGGGCGCCAATTCACTCTGGGTCCTGTTCATAGAACGTGTGCTCTCTATAAGGGCGCTAATTCTGTAAATAATGGCTGCCAGAAGGGCGCCAATTCTGTAATCTGTGGCAGCCCTAGAGGCGCCAATTCCACCCAGATTTCTGATATGTCATGCGTTTTGTGAAGTTTAATCATGGTTCATCCCTACATGATAATCTGTCCTTGAACTCTATTTCATGAGATCTACCTTATGTTCCTACATTGGTTAAGTCCTTTGGAATTCTATATATTAGCTATAAACTAGAGTGGATGTCGAATAAATACATGACTCAATGCTGGCATTAATGGGGCCCGATCTGGTCCTGGGAGGAGCACCCGAAAGTACTTGTATCCATGGGAGCTATATTAATCATGGTGTGACATTGCACTGAAGTACTTGTCGTTCTAGATATAAGGCATACCACTCACTCTCTCATGACAATACTTGACATTACTTGCATGCTTGACTTGACTTGCGTGACCCGGAATGGGAAATTACTTGCTTGAATGAAAAGGCCAATTCTAGTTACACGTACTTGATATTACATGCTTGAACATTGGTTCTTACTTTCCTGGAAAATTGTGCAAACACTCGATAGTACCTTATTGTTACCTTGAAATCATGCGATGTTCTTCTCTAAAGTTCATGATATCTTGCTCGTCCATCATGCATAGCTATACCTACATTGCACGCAACATGTAATTACTTAAAGACTGCTAGATCTTGAGATATAATTTCTCTTGAGCGATTCACTCACCTAGTTCCATTCCAACATTTTTCAGGTAACTCGAATAGCGATAACCGTATGGATGGGAATGAGATTGAGTGAAGAGAGTAGGGCTTCTGATTATTAAGCCATTGCCGAGTCGTGTCCTATCATATCTTTTCCTTTTAATAAGTCCTGTCATTGGACCCCCTTTTATTATTTAAGTCTAGTTGTGGAAGTTTGCAAGGCTTGTAGCCTGATAATTTAATTTTGGATGATTAGTATCATGAATTTGAAGTACCATGGTTAAGTGGTTAAATCTTGGAATTTAATTATGGTTGTTATTATATTACCATGTCTTTTGCGCACTCTGTCTTTATGTCGAAAACCTTATTGCTATGATTGACATGATCTATATAAACTCGTTACGCATACCGGGTTCCTTCCGCGCTCGGGACGTGATAGTTTCTATGGTATTAGAGCCTAGGATTGTAACAGAGCCTAGGATTTCAAATTCCTAGGAAACCCAAGTCCAAGGATAGGTTTACACCTTATACCCGGGGAGATGGGTAGAGCCATGGGTTAAGTCTTATGTTGACGTCCAAAATTATAATTTAAAACACAAAACTAATTTGATCAAAATTTCTTGGAGGATTATGGCCGCTGAAAGAGCACAATGGCGCGAGATGCAGCGCACAGTGCAAGGTCTTACGCAGGCGCTACAACATGTGGCGTAGGGCGGAGCCAATCGCAGAGCTGGTGATCTCCATAGGGGTTTCTGCAACATGAACCCACCAAGGTTCACGGGCTCGTCTGACCTCGAGGATGTTGAGAACTGGTTGAAGGAAATTGAAAGATTTTTTCGTGTAATGCAATGCACGGATGAACAAAAGGTTTTGCTGGCCACATTCCAACTAGAGCGGGATGCTCGATGTTGGTGGGAATCCATAGATGCAACATTGCCGGGTGACTATGTCACATGGGCTGAATTTGTTGAACATTACAACAATAAGTACTTTTCCGACCTCATTCAGGAGAAGAAGGCCGCGGAATTTGCTACACTGAAACAACGGACCCTGACAATGGCCGAGTATGAGGCCCAGTTCTCAAGACTATCCAGGTATGCACCCCACTTGGTGTGTATTGAAAATATGAAGGCTAGGAGGTTCCTCAATGGGCTTCGGCCCCAATACATTACCCAACTGGCACCGATAGACATCCAAGTCTATTCAGAAATGGTCCGACGTGCACAGTTACTGGAGGACGCCACGGAATTTTTTGATAAGATTAGAGGAAGGAACAAGAAGGAGCAAGTCACAAGTCCCAGAAATTTCAAACCATCATTTAACAAGAAGCGGTCCGACAATGGAGGGGAGTCCTCCAAAGAAAAGAAATTTAAGAAAAATGACAAACCATTCTCTATCACCTCACCTTCTAAGGAAGTTTGCAAGCACTGTGACAAGGCCGGCCAT
This sequence comes from Amorphophallus konjac, assembly GCA_022559845.1. NCBI lineage: Eukaryota > Viridiplantae > Streptophyta > Magnoliopsida > Alismatales > Araceae > Amorphophallus > Amorphophallus konjac. Next base: position 213,300,446 of record CM040126.1, on the reverse strand, counting down.
TGGGTCGAGGAATGCTGGAGGAGACTGGGATCCTGTATCTGATGTGGGATCCAAGAACATCAAATCCTTGATTGCCCATTGTTGAATGAGCAAACAACTAAAGATGAGAAGCGTCCGAGAAAGAAACAAGGCCGTATGCAAGCTCTCCAAGAGACAGAACCAACGGAAGGGGGAATTGTGGAAGGTACACTACCTGTTTGTTCTAAGACTGCTAAAATCTTATTTGATACCGGAGCAACTCATTCATTTGTTTCCAAGAAATTTGCTACTTCATTTTCTAAGGAACCAGAACTGTTAGACTTGATCATCTCTACTCCTCTCGCGAGTGAATCCGAGATTACACATCAATACCCAAATTGTAAGGTTATGGTTAAAGGAAACAATCTACCTGCTGACCTGATATGCCAAGATATGAAGGGATATGATGTCATACTAGGTGTCGACTGGTTATCCACACACCAAGCAACTATAGATTGCCGAAATGGCAAGATACCTTTTATGGATTATCCAAAACTGGTTTATACTAGCCCTCAGAATAGAACACCTCTTATATCGGCTCTTCGAGCAAGCAAACTTATAAGTAAAGGATGTGTGGCTTTCATAGCATTTGTGACTGCCATGGAAGTTGAGGAGTCCAAGCTTGAAGACATCTGTGTAGTTTGGGATTTTCCCGATGTTTTTCCAGAAGAATTGCCCGGCTTATCCCCGGAGAGGGAAGTGTCGTTCACAATCGATCGTGTCCCTGGTGCTGGTCATGTTTCCAAGGCACCTTACAGAATATCCCCCACTGAGCTGAAGGAGTTAAAAGAGCAGCTAATGGAGTTATTGAAAAAGGGTTTCATCAGGCCGAGTACTTCCCCATGGGGAGCGCCCGTGCTATTTGTCAAGATGAAGGATGGATCAATGAGACTCTACATCGACTATCGACAGCTGAACCACCTTACAATCAAGAACAAGTACCCGCTGCCGAGGATTCATGAGCTGTTCGATCAATTATCTGGAGCTAAACACTTCTCCAAGATTAATCCCCGGTATAGTTATCATCAACTAAGAATCAAGGAGGATGACATTCATAAAACTGCATTCTGAAGTAGGTATGGGCATTATTAATTTACTGTTATGCCTTTCGGACTAACAAATGCCCCTGCAGCTTTTATATAGTTAATGAACAGCACCTTTAGGCCACATCTGGATCAATTCATTATGGTCTTTATTGATGATATCTTAATTTATTCAAAGTCTAAAGAAGACCATGAAGAATATTTGAGGACAGTGTTGCAGATATTAAAGGAGAATCAACTCTATGCTAAATTTAGCAAGTGCGAATTTTGGCTAGAAGAAGTATCCTTCTTGGGCCATATAATCTCGAAGAATGGAATTTCCATGGACCCATCAAAGGTCGAAGCCGTGAAGAATTGGGGATGACCAACAAATGCAACGGAGATTCGAAGTTTCTTGGGGCTAGCTAGTTACTACCGGCGTTTTATCGAGGACTTCTCGAAAATTGCTATACCTCTCACTAGGCTGACTCGTAAAGAAGTACCTTATGAGTGGAGTGAAGACTACGAGAAGAGTTTCCAAGCTTTGAAGGATCTCTTGACCACTGCTCCAGTCTTATCCTTACCAATTGAAGGAGAGAAGCACGAGGTATATACCGATGCTTCTGGTATTGGCCTCGGGTGTGTCTTGATGCAACAAGGAAGAGTTATTGCATACTCTTCCTGACAATTAAAGAAGCATGAAGAGAACTATCTGGTGCATGATTTAGAGCTGGTCGCGGTAGTGTTCGCCTTAAAGATCTAGAGACACTATCTCTACAGAGAACAATTCATAATATACTCCGATCACAAAAGTCTCAAATATCTATTTTCCCAAAAGGAACTAAACATGAGGCAAAGGCATTGGCTTGAATACCTCAAGGATTTTGACTTCACAATCCAATACCATCCTGGTAAGGGTAACTCCGTAGCTGATGCCCTCAGTCGAAAGCCGAGAGCAATACTAGCCAACTGTATGATTCAAGAATGGAAGTTACTAGAAAAATTATCAGAACTCAATGTATGCATGGATAACCAGAACGGGTGTATCACTCTATCCCATATGAGTCTAAATCCGGATTTGCTACTGAAATTATAAAGCTACATAAAGAAGATCCTGCAATAGTGGATATAAGGGACAAGCTGGACGAGAAACTCGATTTCAAGCTGGCACCCGATTGCAGATTACTATTCCATGAACGGACATGTGTACCAGACTGTCCTGAGTTAAAAAAGAAGATACTAGAGGAAGCTCATCGATCAAGGTACACGATTCACCCTGGAGCAACAAAGATGTACCAAGATTTGAAGCAAACTTTTTGGTGTCCTAATATGAAACGGGAGGTGGCAGACTTTGTATCTCGCTGCCTGACATGTCAACAAGTGAAGGCGGAACCCTAGAAACCCGCCAAAAAGTTACACCCGCTAGATATTCCTAAGTGGAAGTGGGAAGACATCAGCATGAACTTCATCATGGGCTTGCCTAAGTCAAGGGGCGGACATGATGGAATTTGGGTAATCATCGACCTTCTAACTAAATCGGCTCATTTCTTGCCTATCAAAAGCCGATGGTCAGTTGATATCCTTGCTGCCATAAATACCAAGGAGATCGTTAGATTACATGCAGTTTCGGTGTCTATCGTATATGACCGAGACCCGTGCTTCACTTCCCATTTCTGGAAGGGTCTACAACACTCTCTAGGGACAAAACTCAACTTTAGCATTGCTTTCCATCCCCAGACGGATGGTCAGACCGAGAGGACAAACCAAGTTGTGTAAGATATGTTAAGGGCATGTATTATATATTTCGGTGGTAGCTAGCATGACCACTTGCCCCTAGCCGAATTTGCTTATAATAACAGCTATCAAGACAATATCCAAATGGCACCTTTCGAGGCACTTTATGGCAGGAGTTGCCGATCTCCAATATGTTGGGATGAAGTCAATGAAAAATAAATTATAGGCCTAGATACGGTAAGAGATACAACCGAGAAGATACACCTCATTCGAGAAAGACTCAAGATAGCACAATCCAGGTAGAAGTCATATGCTGACAATAGAAGAAGAGATATGTAATTCCAAGTGGGAGACCATATTTTTCTCAAGGTATCTCCCGGCCGAGGTATTAGAAGATTTGGTGTTAAGGGCAAGCTTACACTGAGATTTATTTGTCCATTCGAGGTGTTGGAAAGAGTGGGCGAGGTGGTTTACCACATTGCCTTGCCTCCACAACTAGCAAAAGTGCACAATGTATTCCACATTTCTATGCTGAAGAAGTATGTGCACGATCCTTTCCATGTCATTGACCATAATGACTTAGTGATACAAAAGGACCTTACCTACGAGCAAAAGCCGATGAAGATCCTTGACCGAGAAGTCCGAGTTTTGAGAAACAAGATGATCCTTATGGTGAAAATCTAATGGAATCGATGCTTGGAACAAGAAGCTACATGGGAAATCGAGGAGTCTATGAGAAGGAGATGTACGGAGCTATTCTAGTCTGTATGTACTCCGCACCCTCTGCGTCCCTATGCGTGTAATTTTATTTGGGGACCAAATTCTTTTAAGTGGGGGAGGGTGTAGCACCCCGGATAAAAATTATGGAGAAATCAACTTTTTCTATATAAATAACTCTTTATGAAGGCCAAAAAATATCATAGCCTTATACTTGATGAGGGCCACTTTAACACCACCACTAACCTCGACTACTTCACCAAGTGGATCGAAGCCGAAGCCACAGCTAGGATCACCGAGACAGTCGTCTGGAGTTTCGTCTGGAAATCGATCATCTGTCGCTACGGCATCCCCTGGGTGATAGTGAGCGATAATGGCCGGCAATTTGATTCTCGTTATTTCCGAGACAGATGTGCCGACCTAAACATTCGCAATCACTTCACTTCGGTCACCCACCCTCAGGCTAACGGGCTGGTCGAAAATGCCAATAAGACTATCTTAAAAGGCATCAAGACCAGGCTCGGTAAAGCCAAGGGCAGCTGGCTCGAGGAATTGCCGAGCGTACTTTGGTCGCACAGAATGACTCCCAGAACGGCAACCGGTGAAAGTCCCTTTCAGCTGGGGTACGGCACTGAGGCCGTGATCCCGTTGGAGATTGACAATCCCTCCCTCCGACTCATCTGCTTCTCGCCCGAGGCAAACGACCAGAAACTGCTCGAAGACCTCGACCTAGCGGATGAACTCCGAGAGATGGCCAGCATCCGAGCAACGGAATATCAACGCCGCCTCACTCGATACTACAATGCCAAAGTCTGAGACAGACACATCCAACTGGGAGACTTCGTTCTCAGAAAAGCCGAAGCCTCTCGACCACTTGAGGCGGCGGGCAAGCTATCCCCTAATTGGGAAGGCCCCTACCGAGTGGTCGAGACGCTCGGGAAGGGAGCGTACCTGTTATCTACTATGGAAGGAGAACCCATCCCTCAGACGTGGAACGCGACTACACTACGCAAGTTCTACTTCTGAATACTTCAGTCGTGTGAGCAATATAAAATAAAACAAAAATTTCCTTCCTATTTTATTTAAACAACTTGCTTGTACATCAGAAAGGCCGAAGCCAATGCAATACATGTCAAAAAAGTAGAAATCCATTTGGCGCCGCCGTACGAGCCCATCACTCAGCTGACTCGGTTAACCTTCCGGCGTCCAGCCACTGACTCTGCCTCGTGCAGAAACTGGCTCGGATAAAGGATAGTCGACCCCGTTGGCTCGGGTAACTCGGAACAAAGGTGACAGAGGGATTAGGAAGAAGAAGGCTACCTTCCAAGTTGTACAAGGAAGATGAAGGGGAAGAGAAAGCCAACTAATAGAAGAGGATGTCAAGAGGCACCCCCCAAAGAGTGAAAGGGGGGGGGGGAAAGAAACCAGCAGAGCTGGATGAGGAGGCAGGGGAAATCCCGGAAAGGAGGGAGCTTAATTAGCTTCCTCATCCCCTCGGGATGGAGTCAACGGGTCAGGGACAAGAGTTCGACATGCCCCAGCATGTCGAACCTTCTTCTCGAGTAACCTCCCCGCAAGCGCTGCCGGAACTGATAAAAGAAGGCGACGTGCTTTCGCACGTCGAACCCCCTTCTAACCTGCCCACCGGCCGTCGAACCCCCTTTAGACCCGAAGCAGCAAGTTACTTTCTACCTTCCATCGTCTGTAGCTTCGTCTTCCAGAGCGTCTTCCATGCTTCAAATCTGACGACACAACACTTCGTGAAGAAGGAGGGAGGAAAGACTGTCAGGGAAACCCTAAGCGATGGAGAGGAAGAGACGCCCTTCAGACCTTTTATAGGCGAAGGGAGGCTATTTGCCTTAAATGATTCACCCTTTGAAATCACGCTAAAGGGATCTCTCCCTGTGAACGGTCACCTCAAACTCCTCAGTTCCATCCCAGCAGGACACACGAAGCGGCCGAACATTTAAGGCATGAGAAAATGGAAAGACACCCTGTCAGGCGCCCGCCCAACCATCATGCGAGATCCACGCATAAAGTATCGACACTTTCCAACTACTACGGATACATTGGTCAAACCACGGCAATGGCGGTACAAAAGAGTTAAGTCTTCATCATAACGCTACTGCCTTACGTTTTTGACCTTTCCTTTACACAAAAAGAGAAGTTTTTTCTTCGAGAAAGGAAAGACATACAATGAGAAAAAGCAAAACAGATACATTAGGCCTCTGGCCCATCCTGAGGCTCAGAAGTGGAAGGCTCAGACGGTCTACCCCCGGCACCCTCGGCGACGGCCGACCCTGGCACTAACCCCACCTGCGTGGGAACTGCCTCAGTTGCGCGCCCTCCCGAAGCATCCGGAGTTGGCGACCCCTCATACGAAGAGTCCCCCTAGTCTCCTTCCTTCGACGGCGAACCAGAGGAATCGGAGGATGACAAATCCGAGTCAGAGCGTTGCCCATACAGGAAATTGATTGTCTCGAACCACTGTTCCTCTGCATAAGAGATGGCCCAGTCGTAGCCTTGCTTGAATCCCTTGCGGATGCCTCGGCGAAGTGCTGACTCATAGTAGGGGAGGGCAGCCTCCTTAAGGTCGACCCGGTAGGCCTCCGAGCGTTTGTATTGCTCGAACGCCTCCGCCCCAGCCGATTCCACCCTACCAGTGAGTTCAGCCTTCTCCCACTCCGCCTCGACCAACCTCTACTCTGTCGCGGCCGTCTACTTCTCCTCCTCGGCCTGATCAGCCTCGGCCTCCCGCTGAAGGCGCACGGATTCCTCCGCTCGGTCCACCAGCTCGGCGCGCTCAGCCTCCCACCGGCCATCTAGCTCAAAGGGAAGGCGGAACCCACCCTTCCACGACAGAAGGAAGGAGCAGAAATGGCCTGTATGAGAATCCAAGCTTGTCTCGTTCAGAGTGGCCGCGGCAAAGTAAAACTGATATGGTAGGCAAAACTGGTGCTCCAACCATTTCACCTCCGCCTCCCCCTGCTCGCTGCAGTTTGGAGCCGGTGGTATCACCATCGCCCTCACCTCAGGCTCACCCTCCCACTCTTCGACCTCCAGACGATGGTCCACCATGGAATCTGAAGAGGAACTTGAAGAGAAATGCTCTCGAGACTCCGAAGACTCTAGAGGAAGAGGAAGCTGTCGAACCGCCTCCGCGGTTATCTCCGCCAACTCTGCGAACGCCGCCGCGAGTCTCTGCTCTTCTGTCGTGTCCTCACGACACATCAAAGAGCCCCAAAAGCAAGCACGAAGCGAGGCCAAACCCTAAAACGGAGGGAGTATGGAACGGTAACAAGCGTACAACACCTATATTCCCACGCGGAAGGTGGCGCATCGTTCCGACCTCCGAGAAAGGGGGGACCCTTCATTTCAAATCTGCCAGGATTATCATCATTACGGGCCCAGGTGACCATGACACGTGGCTTCTTAACACCGCCAGATCTCCACCCACCCGAGCCACGCTGGTCCAAAACCCTAACGGCTACTCTTCCGAGCCTGCCAAGGCTCGGGAGTAGGAGGGGGACAAGTGGAGAGGGGGATTTCTGTAACCCATTTAAAAGCAGGCCGAACTAGGTCCAGCAAGACCAAACGAGGCCTAGCTCATCTAAGTGACCACCACACATGGCCCACTTAGCATAAAAGCCAAATAAGATCACTCGGGATCAAGCACTTCCTCGGCGGCCATTAGGCTCGGAAGGCCCAAGCGTCGGTCCGATCGGAGGAAGACCCACGCCCGATCTATCCCCTCTCCAGGATAAAGGCTAGCGCTCAGCGCCCACTCCGACCGACTCTCACCCGAGCTATGCCTATCGCCCGGATAGGGTTGGCACTCTTCATGCTTGGGTCGATCGACGAGTGCTTATCCACGCTGCCGTTGAGAGCCCTTTATGAGCAGAGTTCACAAGGATAAGGGACCCACGACCCCTCAAGGCTAAAAAGATCTCACGATGAGGACGTAAAGAGCCCACGTTGAGGACGTAACTGCCGCCTAAAACTCCTCAGCTTGCGGGACTCATGAGGCCAGCACACTATTTAAACCTGGGACTCCCTCTAGCGAAAGGTAACGCCAACACACGCCTACACTCCCTGAGCAGGAACCACTTCACCACCTTGGTGGAGAGGGATCTCGTGCATCTCTTTTTCCATCCCTTCGTAGCTTTCACCACTGCTCTGTTGACTTAGACATCGGAGGGTTTTCCCTAGGGAATCATCCCTTGGGCCCCCTGATCCGTTTCCTTTCTTTGCAGTTCACTGTTCGGTGATCATCTTCTTCAGCTCAGGATCAGCGCGAGATCGCCCCTCTTCAGGGTCAATCTAAGATTACAAAAATCAATTAGCCGTCATAGGAAGGCCGCTTAACAGGGCTTAGCGGTCTATCGCAAGGTCGCTAGGTACTTTTAGCGGTCACAGAAAGACCGTTTCTTTTTGTCTGTGGCAAACAATAGTAACACCGAAGTACATGCTAATCTAGGGCAATACATTAGATAACAATCATGCTAACCAGAGGGATAAGACATGATAATCTATAAGCAATGCATGGAGATGTATAGGTTGCATGAATCAAGACAAGAATATTTACTTTTCCAATTAAGGGCAAGGTTCATGAATGCTATGCTAACCCTATATATGCAATCATAATAAAACATCAAATTCGTCATGTACAATCAAAGAAAATAGGAGGGAATAGAGGGCTTTTGTTCCTAACACGTTAATTTAACCTTTTCATGAGATAACCTGCCTTTGATTCGATCTCTAGACTTTGGATTTCAGATAGGAAGTATACCCTAGTTCCTGCACGTCCTGTGCCAAACCAGAAACTTCCCTTCCCTCTATCTCCTGATTCTCTTGACCTAAAACCATGAAAATTATAGGGTAGGTAGAAGATAGAAAAGGGAACAATAAGTTCTAAAGAACCAACTCGGACTAACCTCGCCTAGGGCTTCTAATCTCTTGATCTTTACTTGACTGACGCATTGTTCCTGTGCAGCCTGCAGTGAACTAGAGACTTTCAGATACTCTATCTCTCCAATGGATGTGTCTTCTAGCACGAAAATTGGAGGTGAGTTAGATAAAACTAAGGAGAACATAAAGTTCTAAAGAACTAACCTGAGAAGATGTCTCCTTACCTTCGAAATACACGATCCAACATTAGGGTTCGCATGGTCGAAGTTAGGTCTATTTATAGGGTTTTGAGTTAGGGCTGAGGGATTGATCGAATTGAGAGTCCTACATAGGGGTAGGATTGATCCTCAATAGTCCTAGACATGATTATATGTCTACACACTTTGATCTATGGAGATTTGGATGCCAAAGATCCAACCTTTTCACGTATTCTCCCATTCACGGAATCAGGAGGGCTTAGCGATCATGGAGGGACCGCTAGGGTGGATCTGGTGATCACGCGATAGACCGCTAATCGCCATTAAATCCAAAATTTTTGGAGTTTTGTATTATCTCATATTTATCCCCTAATTGTTGTATATACCCCATTTTAAATCCCTAAATTTACCCAATTTACGTTTCTATTAATGGGCTTTGATCTAAAGGTCTTGGAATTGGGTCTTTGGGCCTATTTGATTTGGGCTTGACACTTTGGTTGATATAGGGCTTTTAAATGGATTTAATAAATCTTAATTCTTCTTAATTGCTTAATAATTATACTTAAATCTAGAAAATTCCTAGAAAAATTATGGGTGTTACACCCTCCCTCACTTAAAAGAATTTGGTTCCCAAATTCATCGTAATTAGATTTGTTAAGGAGAGTGTACTTACATTCAAAATATCTCCGGAAATCTTTTGCGCATGGCTTCTTCTATTTCCCATTTCGCTTTGTATGGCCAAGATTTTCTCCATTGGACTTTGACCATGGGAATAGTTTTATTTCGATGTTAACGTACTTCCTGTTCAATTATTTTGATTGGCTTTTGCTCATACGTCAAATCCTTATTAATCTCCAAGTTGTCCTAAGTTATGACATGGAATGGATCGGGGACGTACCTTTTGAGCATTAAGACGTGAAATACAGCATGGACTCCAGCTAATTGAGGGCGCAAAGCTATTCGATATGCGACTTCACCAACCGTTTCAAAAATTTCAAAGGGGCCAATGAATCTCGGAGTAAGCTTGCCTTTGATGTCGAATCTTCGAATATCTCAACCCGTAGAAACCTTAAAGAATTCGTGGTCTCCTACTTGGAATTCCAAGTTGCGCCTTCTGTTATCAGCATATGTTTTTTGCCTGTCTTGAGCCATCTAGAGTCTCTCCTGAATAAGCTTTATCTTCTCGGTAGTATCCCTGATGATGTCGGGGCCGAGAAATTGCATTTCTCCTACTTCATTCCAACATATAGGTGAGCGATAGCTTCTTCCATACAGTGCCTCGAACGGTGCCATTTGTATACTAGCTTGGTATCTATTGTTGTCGGTGAATTCCACTAGAGGCAAGTGATCATGCCAACTCTCTCCAAAATCAATAGCACATGCCGTGAGCATATCTTCTACTACTTGATTGGTTCTTTCAGTCTAACCATCAGTTTGTGGATGGAATGTTGTGCTAAAGTTGAGTCGGGTCCCTAATGAATGTTGTAGACCCTTCTGTTGATGTTTTTGTTCACCCCGCTCTCCAAACTATGCTAATAACATATGTGAATCATGAAAGGCATGAAAGCATGAACAAAGGGAAAGGGGCGATGAAAAATGAGAAATACTGACCGTGATCGCCACCAAGGATTAACAACGCCAAAAGGATGGAGAAAGGAGAGGAACGGCGCCGTGTACCTTGGAAAAGAATGAAGACTTGATTGCACTTAAGGAACGGGGTACGGGGAACTTTGTGGATTCAACCTCCTCTCTTTCTAGCCGACTAGAGGAAGACGGCCTCACGTTCTATTCATGCTCTCCTGTAAAACAAAGGTCAAATCACAAGAGGAAAACCCATTAGAAACAGGCAAGTGTAGCATCAATCCCGTAGTGGTAAAATAGAGCTAGAAATTGAGGGAGAACGCACCGGGGGGCGGTTTTTAACCCCTGTGGAAGGGTGCAAAAGATAGCTGTGTGTGTTGTGATGATATAGAAATAAATAGGAGGAGAAAACACGCAGCACAACTGCGGGAAACGTGCATGCAATATGAAGAAAAGTGCAGACAGAGTGCAGAAAATAAAGATTTGTGATGATTTGTGAAATTGGGAGGAGAATAACTAAGAATAGAAAGAGAGGTAGACAGCCCTTGAGCGTGGAAATCGAAGGCATTACTTCCCTCTTTAGGCCAGGGTCGAAGATGTGAGTAGACGGTGCATCATGGCTTCACCACGAACCGAGAAAGTGCCTCCGTCGCACACTATGAACTGGGCAGGTTTAAATAGAGTTGCAGGAATCTAGAAAGTTCTCCCTCAGATTTAGGAAATAATTCTTCAAAATAGGAGTCCTAGATTGATAAAATATGGAGATAATAGTGGGAATATATTCCCAAAGAGGGATTAGAATCGATCAAAGAGGATTATCTCGGAGAGAATGGATCAAACAAGGTCTCCAAGGAGTCCATGGGCGAAGAAATCGGAGTTCAGGAAGTTTTGGACTCTCTATCAGGCAAACGGTCTATCACAGGACCACTAAGGACCCAAACGATCATGGGAGGACCACTAGGGTACCACCAAACGGTCTAGGGAGGACCGCAAGGCTTCAAGGTGTGAAACGGGGCAAAATGGGCACTGTTTAGGGGGTAGCGGTCTTGGGAAGACCGCCACCATCACCTAGCGGTCTTCCTAGGACCGCTAGGCTGATGGAAGAACATTTTTTTTGGCAGAACATGGTCAATTTTGAAAATTAGAGAATATCTCAAAAATAGTGTGGAACCAGTGAAAGGCGTATAAGAAGAAATTGTAGATAACAAAAAATTGAACAACATTCAAGAAGAGAGCAAGATGAGAAGACGAGCAGAAGAGGGAGAAAATAGGGCGAGAACAGAGAAAAACACTGGGTTCTCGGGTGAACAGTGCAGCATGCCGGAAAAATGCAAATAACTTAAAATCGGTAGAGAACTGACTAATGGCGTAGAAGAAGAAAATCTAGGGCTTTAAAAAGCAAACAACTTTTGTGAAAGGCACCTAATGAATAGAGGAACCGAAGGGGATTAAAAAGGGACACGTTCAGGACTGTGTAGCGAAAGGGGTCGAATGCTTGATGGAAGTCGACCTAAATGGGCTGCAGGTCGACTTGGAAAGTCGAAAGTTGATAAAATAAGCCCCAAGGCTCTAAGAAATCATGATCTACAAAGTCCAAAGGGTATGGAACAATGAATTGGGCTCGAAATCCATCCAAGGAAGGCTCCAAAATAATGGTTAATTACAGACATCAAAAATGGTGAATAAGAGAAATGACACAACGTGCGGGCTAAAAACGGGTGTCAACAGATGGCCCTCCATGATGTTCGCTTTGCAAGGGAACGACTGAAAGTGGCGCGGACGTGAAATGGAATGGAGATGGAGCGAAAGCAACAGCGACGTGAAGCGAGAGATCTGAAAAGCGGGCATCAAGGTAAAAGACACATGTCACAATCAACAAGCTACAGGAATTCTCCAGAAAATGTTGAACTAACCACCCAGAATGGATGACGCAGATGAGACATGTCTGAGAACTAAACTAAAGAAGGAAAAGGAAACACAACCGACCTCATCGGGGACACAATCCACAGACAATCAGGGGATCGGAAAGAGCACAGCTAAAAAGCTGGAAAAGGAAAAGTAAAACTGAGATAAAATCCAGACAAGAATCACGCTGGCCAACCAGACCAAGCGGGCAGATCAGAGAAAATGTTCAAATTTAGAGTGGAATGAGGATCTCTTATCCAAGAGAAAATTGAACACAATTAACCATTGCTGAGGAACAATCTTGATAGAATCACAAGACGTAAGTGCTCAAAATGACATGATACATGCTGGGCTAAAATAAAGAAATCATCAAAATGAATGCAAAGAAAGATAAAATAGAAAGTACTCAATGATACTATTGCTAGACCGAACAAGACGGGGTCAAGAGTCTTCTTGCAACCACCCGACTCAAACTAACGGCTTATCCAACGATTAACTGTATGCTCCTAGATCATCATCATTTTTATTAAAGGGAAACATCATATCCCAGAACACATAGGCAACCAGCCGATCCTTGAGAGGCTATAATAATGTAGATACCATGTAGTAATGCAACAATGAGAAGGGATAGAGAGCCATACCGGACTTACCTGTCAAGCGAAACAGTGTTTTTTAGATTTTCAATATATAAGACCAAACACAACAAAATAAGCATGAAGATAACATAACAAGACATAATTACCAAATGAACGAAAGATAACATAATATAACATAACGAAGAATGAACTCACATGAACAACAGATGTAAGACATCACATGAACAAACAATAAGCATGAGCGGGACCAAAAAAACAACGGTGAGGCAAGACAACACCACAACACGGAGGGACAGCACACGCGGTGGGACAAGATATGGTGGGACAAAGACACGTGGGACGACAACACCACGGGGACAACAATAACACATAGCATGGTAGGATAAGACACACGTGGGATGATAACACAGTGGGACAAAAAAACATGATAGACACGGAGGGACAAAGACACGTGACGACACGGAGGGACATAGACACGTGTGACAAGGACACGTCGGGATGAAAGACATGACAAATACGCTCTTCAATCAAAGCCCAAGATCAGATGAAGCAGAACCGCCAGGTTGAAAATTGTGAGGCAAAGCCCTCTCATGGAGATATGATGAGGTGAAGCGAAAGCTGAGAAGGACATGAGCTTCAGAACAGATCGAGAGATATGATCAAAGAGATGAGAATAGCTCAAAATATGTGGACAGGAGGCAGAGCGAAAGATATAAAGAGCAAGGAAAGTTGAACACTTGCAACCTACACACTTAGCAAATAAATTACGTATCTGTCCTCAAAATAAATAGAATGTATGAACAAAAGATAAATATTTTTTAGATTTTTGACTATTTTGAATTTTGGGGGGGTTCACTATCTAATTTTTTTGGATTTTTGAAAATATTTGATTTTTTTAGATTTTTTGGGGTGGAATTTTGACAAATATATGATTTTTTTAGATTTTTTTGAAATAGCAATCCGCAGCACCCAAGACGGGCTCAAACTACTGGCCAGGGATCATTGTTCCTCCCGCTTTCATTAAAGATTTCTCTTGGGCAGGGCGTGCATATGAGAGTGGCTTACCCCAACCAACCGCCACTAAAGAGCAGTGCCCCTACTAAGGCTATACCCGGGATACAACCCAGCCTAAGAGGGAGCAGCAGAAGAAAAATGGGGACAAGCTTTATACAGGATGGGAGGTATCAGGATTTGAATTCCTTCCAGGGCACTACCCCTCAAAGATACAGTCTGTTCTGTCGGGACTTTGTGTCTTTGATTTTGAGACTCATATTACAGGCACGCATGCGACCCGGCTCATGACGTCCTACGAGGAAATGTACTACCACTCTTGCCATGCCTTTGATTCATAATTTTGCATTGATCAAATCATTGATTTATTTTTTTGACTTATAGCCCTTATTGGCTAGATATTTTATGAAAGCTCATTTTTCGAGGGTCAAGACTGCCCCTATTTGAGACCTCTCTCGTATTAGGGAGCGCCTAGGTTGGTCATCTCATCCATCCATCTCTTGACCCTGCACTCGGCCGAGCTGAGAAAAGAAAATTCCTTCGTGCATACCCAAAGTATGGCCAAAGTAGCAACAGTAGTGCTCAGAGGAATCAGCTATGGCTTACCGTGAAGTATGTGAAAAACCCATGCTAAAGATCACCCTCAACAATCAGGAAAAGAAACTAGACTCCCAGCGCGGAGCTATCACCAGCCTAAGGATACTGCAGAAGCTAACTCTTTTCGACTAAACTAAGCAAGGCCTAACTTCTTAAAGCCACTTAAACATGTTGAGGAACCAGCATTATAACCATGCGCATGAATAACAATAAGAGTAATAATAATGATAGCATATTCTTGCACAAAATAAAGATACCTTGCAAATCCATAGCGTGGAAGTAGCATCCTGAAGCGATCTTGACCATCAAGCTTTGAGCAGCACGAGCTTTATTTTCCTCGCTTGACAAGACAAAGATGGAGAGGATAACAAGGACCTGAAGATTCCTCTACACGGAGGAGCGGCAGACACCACACTGGATGAATAAGGATGAAAAGGAAGAGAGACGAGGGCTAGAACTCCCTTGTTAAGGTATAGAGACCCTGATATCAAGGAACCAGATACAGAATAAACAGAGATTAGCTGAGATCAAGGCGGGCTAAAGTCTCGAAAGCAGCAAGAAAAAGGGCAACGACCCCGAAAGGGTGAGGAGGAGTGAGTAGAAAGAGGAAAAGAAGAATCATCCGACGCAGTCGGAGAAGAGGAATGATAATCACTGGACGGGGTTGGTGCAGGAGAATTAGAATCACCAGACAGGGTTGGGGCAGAAGAACCATAGAGTCAGAGAAAGAGAATCTTAGACACCCGACAGGGTCGAGGAAGGAAAACCAGAATCACCCGATAGGGTCAGGGAAGGAGAATAAGGACCACCCGACAGAGTCGGGGAAAGAGAATCATAGACACCCGATAGGGTTGAGGAAGGAGAACGAGAATCACCCGACAGGGTCGGGGAAGGAGAATAAGGACCACCCGACAGAGTCGGGGAAAGAGAATCATAGACACCCGACAGGGTCGAGGAAGGAGAATGAGAATCACCCGACAAGGTCGGGGTAGAAAAATTAGAATCCGGAGATATCGAAGGAGAAGAATCAAAAGATGTCCCAGGATTGGGATGATGAGAGGGCATAGGCTGAGGCCTAGAATAACGAGAATGTGGAAAACCCAGAGGCCCCGAATGAGAAGAATAAAAGTGGGGGTTCACGGAGCCGGGTGGAGAGGAGAAAATGATGGAAACAGGATCAGAAGGAGGAAGGTACACCACCCAAGGATGGAAACTAAGTAGAAGAAATGATGAGTGAAAAGGAGAAGAAAGAGAAGTGGACACTTGAGTGCACAATTGACGGTCGTTAAACTTATGCTGCCGCCTCTTCTTAGCAGAGATTCCTTGAAAATGGGCCCTTCTGGCATGGACTCGGACCCTTGAGCCTCTTGTCTAGCAATACCTTCTCAAATAGTGAGCCCATCTAGCAGACGGCCTGGCTCGATCATGAACATGCAGCCTCGCTGGGACGGTTGCCCCTAGACACTCGGTGGTAACAACAGATGGACATTCTTGGGCAGATAACTCTTTAGAATGTTGTATATCATGGGACCATGGAGTCCTGTCACTTGGCACAAAGAGCATAAGGTTCGGCAACTCTACCCGATGATCAGCCTTGAAGCACAGCTCTCTTGATAGAAGCAAAGGACGGAACTGAGGGAGAGTAATACGCGGCGTTGACGTGGCCAGCGTACCAATAAAGTGAGGGAGATCGCATAAAGAGTGCAGAAAGTCCTTGAAAAAATTTAAGAATACGGCCAATTACCCCTTGAATATAGAATTCATAATCTGCTTGGCGGCCATATGAGTTAGCACCATGCGGGTAGAGAACCCCTCTCGGCCAGTGAACTGAATAGCAATGGAGCGATGGGAAACAACAGCATTAATCACGGAATCTCCGACGAGCAATGAGATTGCCATCGGTCTCGCTTGAGAAGAAACTAGCATGAGTGCTAGAGAAATCATCTTAACAACCATCATCGGAGGTAAAGGCACATCAGCCCCAAAATAACTAGGGACCAGGACGCGGATCGGCATCCGACAGATGAAATCTTGAATCTTGAAACACACGGCCGGCTCCGTACGATCCCGACTCGGCTCATCGTCTCCCTGGGGACCAGACCCGAGGGGCACCAAAGGTAATGCACACCCACTCCGTGGGGTGGAAGTGGATGGAGAAGTAAAAGGAGTAGGGCTAGGTGGCAGAGGTGAATGCTTAGAAGGTGTGGAGGCTTCAATGGGGATGGTGTGTTTAGGTGGAGGCGAAGGCGATGCGGGTGAAGGTGAAGGTAAAGGTGGAGGTGTATGCGATAGCAGAGATGGTGGAGGTGTAGGCGATGATGAGGGTGGTGGAGATGGTGAAGCAGGCACTAGGGGTAGTGGAGATGGTGTTGGTGGAGGGTTAGGGGAAGGCCGTGGCGCCCATCATCAACGTATCGACATGATGCGTCAGGCAGCGTTGGGAGTGGAAGTGGTGGTGGAAGAAGTGGAGGAAGAAGTGGAGGCACTAGCCTGAGCAGAGGCTTGGGTAGATGGAGGCGATGAAGCCGGGATAGGAGATGGTGATGGGGTAGATGGGACAGTTGGAGATGATGGAATAGGCAATGGCCTAGGTGAGGGAATGGGTGATAAAGCAGATGACGGAGTGGGCATAGTGCCAGATAAAGAATCACAAGGGTGCCCCTGGCCTTGTAGTGATGGAGACGATTGCCTGGGTGGCACTGCTTGTTGTTGTTTGCTGCGAAGAAGTAGAACAACTTTATGAATAGTGGCCCAATC
Organism: Amorphophallus konjac; assembly: GCA_022559845.1. NCBI lineage: Eukaryota > Viridiplantae > Streptophyta > Magnoliopsida > Alismatales > Araceae > Amorphophallus > Amorphophallus konjac. Next base: position 213,283,403 of record CM040126.1, on the reverse strand, counting down.
GATCCTTTTCTTATCTCCCAGGTCGTAAACAACCTCTCAGAACTCGGGGAAATCCTTTACCAAATGCCCCTGCTGACGATGATAATCATAAAATTGGAGCAAATCCCTGATCGCGGGTTGGCAAGGCACAACTGGAGGGAGAGGCAATGCGTGAGTGGCCATCAAAGCCCTTAAAATATCTGTGAAACACTCTTGTAACGGAGCATAAGGAGCCCACTTCGGGTAAGGCGGGTGTCGAGGGGTATGAGATGATGGAAGAGGTTGTGTAAGTAAGGGCGCATGGCTAATGGCGGAGGGATTTGGTGGATACATATATGGAGCAGGATGAAGGGGTATATAGATGGCATCCACTTGCTCGTGGTGCGGTGTTTCCTTGACCGGGGGTGGAGGCGGATGTAGGTATATGGGAGCGGAAGGCTGACTCATGGAAGGTTGATATGCGGAGGGTTGACTCATGGAGGGTTGATATGTGGAGGCGTAGGGGTGACTCATGGAGGGTGCGATGTAAGTGAAAGTTTGACTCGTGGAGGGTGAAGGTTGATATGTGGAGGTAAATGTAGATGGTGGAGTGTATGGAGATGTAGAAAGCGGAGAAGACTCGCGGTCAAGGGGATTGTGGAGTTGTTGGCGAATGAAGCAGGCTCGATTATAAAGTTGCTGCCAAGAGGTGATGTAGTTGAGGGCTAAGGCGAACTGATACTCGGGCGTGACATTGGAAATGAGCATCTTGATTTGCTCTCCCTCCGGAATATGCCCCGGGACTTGCCCGGCATGACGACGCCAGCGGTCAACAAAGGTGCAGAACTCCTCATCCGGCTTCATCTTCTCATGGGCCAGATCCACCATAGAACATGTAACACTCGGAATATTTTCTTTACTAATTAAGTAGCATAATGACTATTTTATTGATTTTCCGATTAGATCAAAATTGAGGTAATTTATAAAAATATGGAAAAATTATTTTCATAAAAAGTATGAAGTGTTTAGCAATAACGATAACTGGGCCAGACTCTAATAAAAATGGTATTAGGCCGAAATTAAGAAATTTTAGCTGAAATTCGTCACTTTTATTGGGTTAATCTAGATTGATCAAATTCTCACCCAATTCTTAACCAATCGAGCCCAAACCAGGCCCTATGGTTAGATCTACCTTAGAGATTTGCTTTGCCTTCGAAACCCTAGACTTTAGAGCCTTCCAGAGGTGGTGGCCGCGTGGAATAGGTCAAAGACCAAAGATTACACCAGTTTTATTTCCTTGGACTCTTGAGTCCAATTTGATCTCTAGAAGCCTCCTTGTACACTTTAAATTGAGGGCTTTGGCGACCTAAAAACCCTAATTGACGATCCAACTGGTGGCGTGAGGTTTTGTGGACGAATCTAGGAGAATTTTGGAGTTTGGCGGTGGCACATTTTAGGGTTCTGGCGAGCGCATCTCCTCTTTTCTTCTAGGTTTCTCTCAGACCCAATCTAATTAAATAACATGGATAGATAGATCTCATCCTTAGCTTTCTTTTGAGTCCAATTTGCCCAATTTTGGCTGTCTAATTAGGGCGTATTCCTAGTTTTATGAAGAGCATGCAATTAGGGTTTTTACTCACATTTTTTCTGTTTAGTTTACATCAAGTAATCGTAGTGGAATCCTTAAATTGACCATGCCATGATGTACATTTTTAAGCTACCTACATTTTGGTAGTAAATAGCCTAATTTTCATCCTATATCTATGTTTTAATCATGTTTTTATTGGACTGGTGTCTTATTTTTCACATTTTTGGGCTCGAGTTGGAAGAAACAATCGTTCAAGGGACCGCTAGGCTACTAGAGGTCGTACGATAGACCGTTTACCCTGGTCTACTGGCCCAACGATAGACCGTTTCTGGCCAGCGATATTTTTAAATGAAAATGGGTTTTCCAGTACGTAAGTGGCCCTTCTCTTGACCGCTTATGGCCTCTGGCGGCCGGTTCTATGACAGTTTTCTACCCTGTTTCAGTGGCATGTTTTAAAATATACCGGCATGTTATATCTGGTTAGTACACTTGTTGGTCAGGGCTAAATGCACAAAAATTAGGGCAGAATACTTGAACTAAGTGAAACTCTTTTCTTAATAATTACTCCACTCATGTCCATCTTTTATCTCTTTTGTGATATTTAAGAAGGAAGTAGATAAATGCCTTGTTCATGGTTTAGTTTAATTCTTATATCTATCATGAATAAATTTAGAATTTCTTTTAAGGTCATACCACTCCGGTGGAAGTGACTGGACCGATTGCGTTCGTTTTCCCGCTTGATGTGTTAGCCTAAATCTTGAGTAATGAATGCCACTCCGTCGGATACTCCTTCCGCCGGACTTAGGTGTTCTTGTTTCAAAGCCTCCGTAAGTCCCCGCGAGCCTGAGATTCCCACTAGGACACCGAGCAGGTTGTACCGTTAAAGCCTGTACCAAGGATTTCATGATGGGCAGACCAAGTTGTTGGACTTGCTTGTCTGGGACAGCATGCGGTCGTGCCTAGGATCGCAAGCCAACCCAAGCGGCCATATCTATGACCGTTTGACCTGTCTTTGGGCTGGTTAGTGGGTCCGACCCGATATGATTTTAAGTCATTTTTTTGCTAATTGAGACCTCTCACTTGACCCTGGGATCGAGGACCATACCCCGGCTTGGTCCAGTCATACCTCTGGTCAACTAGGGACCTATTTCAAATCGATTTTTGATCTCTGGTGGTCTGGCTTCTTAGCGGTCACATCGGAGACCATTTTCAGTCTGCATGTGGTCCAACGATAGACCGTTTGTACGTTCTGGCTTGACCTAGCGTGGGCGGGAATGAGGCGGTCATGTGTTAGACCGTTTATTTCTCCTTGCGGTTCCCTATTGGGCCTTAAGCAGTCCCTGATTTAGTGTTTTCTTTGTGATTCTTGTAAATGATTGCGATAGTCCTCCAGGAATATTTTCTTGTCCTGTCATCTATTAAACTGGGGCAGTGAGCCTATTCTAGTTCTTCCTTCCAAATTTATATGGGAAATTCATGATCTAAGAAGATAGGTTTCATGAGCTTAATCTTGGAACCTCATGGCTGAGTTACTTTAATGTCTAAAACAATGACTTGGGATCGATGATCCACTTAACCAATGCCAAGGCATCATTAAAGGGCCCAATCTGGTCCTGGGAGGAGCGCCCGAAAGTACTTGTGCCCCGGGGAGTTTGTAATGACTAGGTGTGGCATTGCACCGAGTGCTTGTTAAACGCGTGGTCTATGACATTCATTCAAATATTTCTTGCTTGGAAAACTCTTGACTTGTTGTACTTGCGTGCTTATCGGCCAATCATTTGAATGTTATCTCTACAATTCATTCTCTAGATCATTTTGTTCATTTACTTGTTCAATTATGTTCAATTCTTATATCAATGAATATGTAAAATGGTTAATTTTTTAAACTCTGCCTGGTGATAGAGTGTAATTCCTACTGAGCTTTAGCTCACCCCCCTTTGTTTCCAATCCATTTCAGGTGGCACGGATGAGGATGTGCACACCGATGGGAACGAGAGCGAGTAGCCGTGGAGCGAGCCTTTTAGTGTGTTTAAGTCAATGTCCTAGTTATGTTAAGTCAAGATTGATGTAATTTTTCGTTTCTTTTTGTTGATGTAATAGACAGTAAAGTCCACAAGAGTCATTGTAATAAGTGTGACTTTGATTATTAAGTAAAGTTGGTTTTTTATTAATTTATTATTTGGAATCTTATCCTGTGTTATCTTGTGGCATGAATGCTCTGATTGACATGAATGATTATAACTGGCACGTACTGACTTTCTGCATCGGGGCATGACAATTTTTGTGGTATCAGAGCCTAGGTTTTCTAAGTTCTAGGTATCTAAGTGGTGTCATAGAACCCATAAACTTGTTAAAGTCTAAGGTCCAACCTGGTAAAATCGGGTAGAGATTTGGGTTAAGTTAATTAATGAACTCTAAAAGATTCTCGCTAGATTTGGTTCTAACTTATCTTCTTGCGTCTAGGAACTCGTTTCGATGGCATCTGAACGCGTACAATGGAGGGACATGCAACGCACGGTGTAGGGTTCGACTCAAGCCCTCCAACAAGTGGCACAAGGTGGAGCGACGCATCAAGGAGCTGGCAATCTCCATCGAAATTTCCAAGGTTTGAATCCGCCTCGATTTGGTGATTCTACGGACCTAGACAAGGCCGAGCATTGGCTGAAAGAGATAGAGTGAACTTTTAGAGTTATGCAATGCAGAGACCAAGACCGAGTTCTTTTAGCGACCTTCCAGCTGGAACGTGAAGCACGTGCTTGGTGGGAAGCTGTGGAAGCTACATTGGGCAATAGGCGCGCGACGTGGGAAGAGTTCAAAGAACATTTTAATAACAAGCATTTTTCAGATCATGTGCAAGAGAAGAAAGCAGTGGAGTTCGCTGCCCTAAAGCAGAGGAGTTTATTTGTTGCCAAGTATGAGGCACAATTCGCCAGATTGTCCCGCTAAGCAACACATTTGGTATCTACTGAGAAAATGAAGACTAAGCGATTTCTGAACGGCTTGAAGCTACAGTATATTAACCAGTTGGCACCTTTGGAGATCAATACTTATGCTGAAATAGTCAGGAAGGCCCAAGTCCTCGAAGATACTATGGAAATGACAGACCGGATAAGAAATCAAGACAAGAAAAGGGACCAGACTACTAGCTCCAGGAGTTTTAAACCCTTTAATGGCAAGAAGAGGCCCAATGGCGGGCCGAGTAATTCGAGGGACAAGAAGCCGAAGGAAGGAGAGAAAAGTACCAGAACGGCTACTCCATCCAAAGCAGTCTGCATGTATTGTGACTGCCCAGGTCACAAGATGGAAGAATGTTGGCACAAGCTAGGCGCATGTTTATGTTGCGGGAGCAAGGACCACCGTATTCCCGAATGTCCCTTTTTGTCATATCAAGCTACACCAGGCAAGCCGCAAGGAGGTCAGAAGCAGCAGGGCAAGCTCCAAGCCCTACAAGAGACCGAGACAGAGGCCACCGAGGAGGGTGGATTGGTTGAAGGTACACTTGTTGTTTTCGATAGGCCAACATTTGTTCTCATTGATATAGGAGCAATGCATTCTTTTATTTCTCAAAGTTTTGCTAAGTCTTTATCTGTGAAACCTATGTTGATAAACTTTCACTTGGAAATATCTACCCCTGTTGGTTCAGGTTCTGCTATAAATCATTATTATCCCTCTAGTCAGATTTTGGTTGGTAATCAGGATATGCCAGTTGATTTAGTCTATATGAAGATGAAGGATTATGATGTGATTCTGGGAGCAGAATGGTTAGCTAAATATGAGGCTAGTGTTCACTGCAAATCTGGCTCCGTGACTTTCTCCGGTAAACTCAGACTTTCTTTTGTTAGGATTAGACACTCTAGGTCTGTGCCACGTATTTCGGCACATCGAGCTGAGAAGTTATTAAGAAAAGGATGTCAGGCATTTTTGGCATTGGTCTCTTTGATCGACAGGAAGGACTTGGAATTGAAGGACATCCCCGTTGTCTGAGATTATCCAGATGTGTTTCTTGAAGACTTGCCAGGACTTCCACCAGATAGGGAGGTAGTCTTCTCTATTGATCTAGTACCAGATGCATCTCCAGTTTCTAAGGCTCCGTATCGTATGTCTCCTGTGAAGTTAAGGGAATTAAAAGTGCAATTACTGGACTTGCTTGAGAAAGGATTCATTCGTCCGAGTACATCACCGTGGGGAGCCCCAGTGTTGTTTGTAAGGAAGAAGGATGGATCGCTTAGATTATGCGTTGACTATCATCAACTAAATCGGCTTACTGTTAAAAATAAGTATCTGTTGCCAATAATTGATGAGCTGTTCGACCAGATAGCAGGAGTACAATACTTTTCCAAGATTGATCTTCGATCAGGGTATCACCAATTACGAATCAAGAGTGAAGATATTCTTAAAACAACATTCAGAAGCAGGTATGGGCATTTTGAATTCGTAGTAATGCCGTTTGGACTAACAAATGCTCCAGCAGCTTTCATGCAGCTAATGAACAGTGTGTTCCGACCCTACTTAGATCAGTGGGTCGTAGTATTCATTGATGATATTTTAATATACTCCAAGTGCAAGGAGGAGCATGAAGAGCATTTGAGGATGGTGCTGCAGATATTGAGAGATCATCAGTTATATGCCAAGTTTAGTTAGTGTGAATTCTGGTTGCAAGAAGTGTCTTTTTTAGGACACATTATTACTAAAGATGGGATTTCGGTAGACCCTTCTAAAGTGGAAGTAGTAAGAAATTGGGATAAACCTACAAATGCGACCGAAGTAAGAAGTTTTCTAGGTCTCGCAAGCTATTATCAGAGATTCATTAAGGATTTCTCCAAGATTGCGGTACCTCTGACCCGATTAACCCGCAAGGAGAATCGATTTGAGTGGTCAGAAGACTATGAACGAAGCTTTCAGACTCTAAAGGAATGTTTGACCACTGCCCCTGTTTTAGCTTTGCCTTCTGGAGAAGGAGGTTTTAAAGTTTTTGCTGATGTCTCGGGCATTGGCCTAGGTTGTGTGCTTATGCAACATGGTAAGGTGATAGCTTACTCTTCTAGACAGCTAAAGAAGTATGAAGAAAATTATCTTGTCCATGACCTAGAACTCTCTACTGTGGTTTTTGCTTTAAAGATTTGGAGGCACTACTTGTATGGAGAAACTTTTACGGTATTTTCTGATCATAAGAGTCTTAAGTATATGTTCTCTCAGAAGGAGCTTAATATGAGGCAGAGAAGATGGCTCAAATATTTAAAAGATTTTGAATTCTCCATAGAGTATCATCCTGGTAAAGGCAATGTGGTGGCAGATGCTTTAAGTCGCAAGCTGATAGCAAAATTGTCTAGTCTTATGTTGCAAGAATGGAGACTGTTGGAACAGTTGGCTAATCTAGACCTTAATGTTAGCAAGGATCGAGTCATGATAGCTCAAGTTCAGCTTCGCCCCGAGCTGTTCGTGGAAATTAAGACCCTGCAAGATAACGATCTTATGATAGTCGAGATCAAGGAAAGTCTGAGCAATAGACCAGATTTTGGATTTGCCGATGATGGCATATTGTTGTTTCGAGAAAGAACGTGTGTCCCTGATATAGCTGAAATAAAAGACAATATTCTAGAAGAAGCCCATAGATCCAAGTATACCATTCATCCTGGAGCCACTAAGATGTACAGAGACTTGAAGAGGACCTTTTGGTGGCCGAATATGAAGCGAGAAGTGGCGGAGTTCGTAAGTAAATGTTTGATATGCCAACAAGTGAAGTATGAGCATTTTAGGCCTGCCAGAAAGTTAAAACAGCTTGATATACCACAATGGAAGTGAGAAAGCATCGGCATGGATTTTATAATGGGTTTACCAAGAACTCGTGGAGGTTTTGATGCAATATGGGTAATTGTGGACAGATTGACTATGTCTGCGCATTTCTTATCCATCAAGTCGAAGTGGACAGTGGATGTTTTGGCTGTTCTTTACATGAAAGAGGTTGTGAGACTGCTTGGTATACCTATGAACATTGTGTCAGAAAGAGATCCCAGATTCACTTCCCATTTCTGGGAAGGATTGCAGGAATCCTTAGGTACTAGTCTGAACTTCAACACGGTATTTCATCCTCAGACAGATGGGCAGACTGAGAGAACTAATCAGATTATCGAAGATGTTAAGGGCTTGCATAATCGACTTTGGCGGTAGTTAGCATGAGCATTTGGCCCAAATAGAATTTGCTTACAATAACAGTTATCAGTCTAGCATTCAGATGGCACCATTCAAAGCTCTCTATGAAAGAAGTTGTTGTTCACCTCTGTGCTGGAGTGAAGTTGGCCAAAAACAATGGATGGGACCAAATATTGTCTCAGAATCTTATAAGAACATTCATATTATTAGAGACCGGTTGCAAATAGCACAATCCAGGCAGAAGAGTTATGCAGATGTCCGACAAAGAGATTTGGAATTTCAGATTGGTGAACATGTATTCTTGACAGTCTCACCTGCAAGAGGAATTCAGAGATTCAAGATTCATGGAAAGTTGAGCCCAAGATTTGTTGGATCATTTAAGATTCTAGAGAGAGTGGGTGAGGTTGCCTATAGACTGGCTTTACCACCTCAATTGGCAGGTGTTCATAATGTCTTCCATGTGTCTATGCTGAGGAAGTATGTGTACGACCCCTCTCATGTCATCCAGCAGGCAGACTTAGAGCTAAAAGAAGACTTATCTTATGAAGAGAAGCCTATTAAAATCTTAGATCGGAAGCAATAGGAACTCAGGAATTAGTCGATTCCGATGATCAAGGTCCAGTGGAGTCGACATGGAGCGAAAGAAGCTACTTGGTAATCTGAGGAAGCAATCAAGAGGCAATATCCCGATTTATTTCAAGGTCAGTTTCTATGATTCTTCACCCCTATGAAAGGTTCGGTGAATTTGGGGGTCCAAATTCCTTAAAGTGGGTTAGGGTGTAACACCCGAAATATTTTCTTTACTAATTAAGTAGCATAATGACTATTTTATTGATTTATTGCCATGTCGCATCAATACACAGCCCAAGCTAATTTCGGATGCATTAGTATAGACTTCGAATCCTCCTCCTTCAGTAGGTAATGTGAGTATAGGGACAGTAGTCAGACAATCTTTCAAAGTCTGGAAGCTTTTCTCACATTCCTCGGACCATATTTAAGGAATCTCTTTCTTGTAAATCTTGTCAAAGATACAGTGATCTTAGAGAAATCCTTAATAAATCTTCTATAATATCCTGCCAATCCCAAGAAGCTTCGAATTTTGGTCACGCTAGTAGGTCTCTCCCAGTTCTTTATAGCCTTGACCTTTGAAGGATCGATCATAATACCCTTCTGGGAAATTATGTGACCTAGAAAAGAAACTTCTTCTAGCCAGAAATCACACTTCCTAAGCTTAGCATATAATTTATGATCTCTTAATAATTGGAGGGCTTTCTTGAGATGTTCTTCATGCTCTATCTTGGACTTGGAGTAGATCAAAATGTCATCAATAAAGACCACCACAAATTGATCAAGGTATGGCCTGAATACACTGTTCATCAACTGCATAAATGCGGCAGGCGCATTGGTTAGGCCAAAAGGCATAACAGTGAACTCATAGTGTCCATACCTGCTCCTGAATGCCGTTTTATGAATATCTCCTTCCTTGATCTTCAATTGATGATAACCAGATCTGAGATCACTTTTTGAAAAATATCGAGCTCTAGAATTCTAGAAAATAGTTCATCAATCCTTGGCAAAGGATATTTGTTCTTGATTATAAGTTGATTCAATTACTGGTAGTCAACACACAATCTCATTGACCCATCCTTCTTTTTGACAAATAGGACAAGGGCTCCCCAAGGTGAAGTACTTGGTCGAATAAATTCTTTTTCCAATAACTCCATCAGTTGTTCTTTCAACTCCTTCATTTCGACAGCGGACATCCGATACGGAGACTTAGATAATGGTGCAACTCTCGGAATCAAATCAATAGAGAAGACCACTTCTCTCTCCAGATGAATACCAGGCAACTTGTCCAAAAATATATCAGAATAATCTCGAACGATAGGAATATCCTCCAGATTGGGTTCCTTATGCTCGGCCATAGTAATAGAAACTAAGAAAGCCACACAACCCTTCTTCAATAATTTATTGGCTTTAAGGGCTGAAATAAGGGATAGGTGTCTATAATGCCTGACACCAGAAAATAAGAGGTTGGGGTACCCACTAAAGGTTACCATACCCAACTTGTAGTTAACACTGGCACCGTGTGTAGATAACCTGTCAGCTCCCAAACTAATATCATATCCTTCCATCTCTATGCGTACTAAGTCGGAAGGTAGGTTGCAACCGCTGACTAGAACTTCACTAGCAGAGTAGAAATATTTAATCTCCGAACTCACTCCAATAGGAGTAGTAATAGCAAGTTTGGATTCTAACGGATCAGGTCTCATAGATGAAATATCAGCAAAGTTCTTAGATATGAATGAATGGGTAGCTCCGTTGTCAAATAAAATAGAGGCGGGCTTTGAGCAAATAGAAATAGTACCTTCCACAATGCCTCCTTCTTTGGTAGGTTCTACATTAATAAGGGCTTGAAGTCTTCCTTGCTTCTTGATAGCAATTGGAAGTTTTTCAGGTGGAGCTTACTCGTTGAGAAGTGGACAACTCGGGATTCTATGATCCCGACTCCCACAGCGAAGACATACACCAAGTCTTCTCTAGCACTCTTCCGCCTTGTGTCTGGGCTTTTCACAATGCTTGCATAGTTCCTTTGATGGTGTAGCAATAGGGACAATTTGTTTGTCATACAATCTAGGCTTCTTGTCCTTATAAAAGTCGCTCCGATCCTTATGGAAGTTATGCCCATCAAAATTGGGCCTCTTTTTCCCGAAGGAGGGCTTGAAGTTATAGGAGCCAGTAACTTGCTCCTTCTTGGCATCTCTTCCCCGGATGCGATCAGACAACTCCATTGCATCTTCCAAAAGTTGGGCTCTTCTCACCGCATCGGTATATACTTGGATATCCATCGGGGCGAGTTGAGTAATATACTGGGGTTTTAAGCCATTTAAGAATCTCCTCGCCTTCATCTTTTCGGTACCCACAAGGTGCGGTGCGTATCAGGATAATCTCGCGAATTGGGCTTCATATTCTACCACCGTCAAACTCCTTTACTTCAAGGAAGCAAATTCGGCAACCTTCCTTTCTTGCACCCTATCGAAGAAGTACTTGTTGTTGAAGTGTTCCACAAACTCTTCCCACAACACCTGATCGTGTGGTAGAGTTGCTTCGACTGTAACGCCCGAGGATTTTCTAAGAATTTTTTGGGGACTTAATATGATTATTAAGCATTTAAATAGACTCAATGAGCTATTTAAGAAATAAAGGTACATTTAATAATTATTTAAAATACCCATATATTATGTTAGGTTTGAGTCCACTAAATAGGCCCATAAGATCCAAAACCAAGTCTTTTAGGCCCAAGCCCAATTATAGAAACATAATGGGAATTAAAAAGTGGATAAATAGATCAAATAAGGGACAAATAGGGGATAAATGTGAAAATTCAAAAACTTCGGAGTAATGGCCAATTGGTGGTCTATCGCGCAACCGCAAATCCAACCTAGCGGTTCCTCTATGGCCGCCAGACCCTTTTGATTCAGTGAAAGGAAGAAACATGAAAAGCTTGGATCTTTGGCATCCAAATCCGCATGGATCAAAGTGTGTAGACATGAAAACATGTCTAGGACTCTTGGGGATCGATCCTACTCCTAATTAGGACTCCTAATTCGATCAAATCCTCAGCCCTAACTCAAAACCCTATAAATAGACCCTAACTTCGACCCATGTGAACCCTAATGTTGGCTCGCGTAATTCGAAGGTAAGGAGATATCTTCTCAAGTTAATCCTTTAGACTTTATTTTTCTCTGTAGTTTTGTCTAACTCCCCTCAAAATCTCGTGCCAGGAGGACACACCGTTGCAGAGTTAGAAGCTCTACAAGTTGCTAGTTCGCTGTAGTCCGCACAAGAACCAGTGTGGCCGTCCAGTAAAGACCTAGAGATTGGACGCTCCAATAAAGGTATTTAGAAGTTGATCCTTTAGAACTTTCTGTTCCCCTTCGTATCTTCTACCTATCCTCAAAATTTCACGATTTTAGGTCAAGTGGTTGAGGAGAATGAGGGACGAAAAGTCGCTGGTTTGGCACGGGACGTGCAGGAACTAGGGTCTACTTCCAATCAGAAATTCGAAGTCTAAGGATTAAATCAAAGGTAGGTTATCTCATGAAAAGGCTAAATCAACATGTTAGGAATAAAAGCCCTATGGTTTCATCCCGTTTCCTGCTTTCTGCTGGTAATATTTCATGTTCTCTCATGACTGCGCATCTAGGTTAAGTCATCATGTTTACCATTTTCTCTTAAGAGGAAAGTTATAAACTTTGTTTAAATTATGCATCAACATGCATCTCCATGTTTTAATATGGTTGTATCAGGCCTTACTTATCTATTGGCATGTTTTTCCATGCATCTATTTGCCTTGGATTAGGCTTGTTCTTCAGGTTTCACTCTGTCTACTACAGGTAATAAACGGTCTCCCTAAGACCGCCGCAATCCTTTAGCGGCCATGCGATAGACCGCTAAACACCTGTATGCGGTCCTCACCTGACTGCTAGAGTCTTTCTGTTCTCTGCAACCTGTAACTCTAAACAGATTGCAGATTGACCCTATTAAACATATGTGAAGCCTAGTTAATTAGATCTTATTCCTAGTTTTGACTTCATATTCGTAATATTGGCTATGTTGTGCATCATCCCTGATAGATTGCATGTTTTACATGGTTTAAATGCTTATTTTTAGCTTATGCTACTTTCATGCCAAAACTTATATTCTTGTACTAATTATCATATTTTACATACTTCATGGACTTGTTTAAGTTTTGATTTGATCGCTGTTTTACCACGATCCTTTCTCATCTATGGTCTTTTCCTAAGTACATGATTCGTACTCCGGTGCGTGGCCATTAGATACACTTTGCACTTATAAGTACACAATCTTGGACTTGTGACCCTCTCCGTTGGATATTCCTTCCACCGGACTAGATGATCTTATTTGAAGGCCTCCGTAGGTCTCCGCGAGCCTAGGATTCCCATTAGGATGCCGAGCTGGTTGTACCCTCAAAACCCAATTATCTAGAGAGCACTTTACCGGTGTTTCCTGTGTTCCGGTCACTAGCGGCCCTATGGAGACCGCCAGAGTCTAGTAGCGGCCATTCCCTTGACCGCTAAATGACGCCTAGCGGCCCTGCCATGACCGCATGGTTCCAGTTCACTCATTGCGTCAACTCTGTCAAAAATGGTCCTGTATTGACCGCTAAAGTATATAAACGGTCCAGTAATGACCGCAATTGTCTTCAATATTCTTAACCTAAGGTTTGACCCAACGGTTGATTTCTGTATGATCCTAGATGGTCTATTGATTGTCTAGAACCTAACACCTTGTTCAATAAGCTATCTAATGAATTATGAAAGTTTAAAGAATACACCGTTATGTTGTCGAATTCTTTCCGTGGCACGACCTTGTTTTAAATCATCTTTGAACTCTCATGATTCTTCATGAAAGCATTCTTACCTTGACATTGTTATTCTCAGGTTATTATTTGAATTAATACATTATTGGCCTACATTATTGATATTTCTCGTGGAAGTAGCTTTTTTTATAACTTGAAGATGCGGTTCGGGCACTGATTGTGTCCAAGAGCTCGACACTAGCCCCCTCGACTGATTTCCGGAAACATGCTATAAACCATGGGATATGATGAACACTAGCGTCGCATTGCGCCAGGAGTATTTTTTTTATAGACGAGTGAAAATCACAAGGCTCTACATGAAATATACATTCTTGATTACATGACTTTCTAGTGTATAACCTTTATGGTTATGAATAGTACATTCTCGATACATGCTAGTACATTCTCGATACATGAAAGGCCACTATAGATTCTGGAATGAATATCCTCTCAATCTCTATATAAAATCACATATCTTCATGGTCATGTCTTGTTACTTGCATTGTTACTTTGGTTTTGTTCGCATGCATTTATTCTTCTTTTCTATAGCTAAATTGCTAATTACTTAAACATTGCCTTCATGTTGATACGAAGATACCTACTGGGTAAGTGTGCTCATTCCCTACTTTTCCAATCTTTTCAGGAAACTCTAGCAGGGATTCGGATTACTCAAGTGACGAGTCCGAGAGTGAGTAAAGATCGAGAGAAGACCTAGTGGAGTTATGAGTCAAGTCGAGTCTATGTACTTTTCCCTTTATTTGAGTCTAGTGAAATGAGTCAATTATCATTGTACTTTAATATTATTCAATAAAGTGAAGTTTTGAGTATATTATCTTGTGCATTCCCTTTTATGTGTGAATGTGTTAGCACTCTGATTTTATTGCTCGCTTGTGGCGTACTAGCCGGCTGCTCATGTTCCCGATTATCTTTCACTGTACTTATATCTCTGGGCATGATGGTTAAAGTGGTATCAGAGCCTAGGCAAAAGTATGTCTTAGGAAAATGTCATGTCATTGGCTAAGTCCAAGGTTTAAGAGGACAAAAATTTCCGAACCCATGAGAGATTGGGTCGAGCACAGGATGAGATAGTTAATTAAAAATTATCTCTAGGATAATCCCCTTCAAATTCCATAAGAATTAATTGCTTGGTTATTTCTTCAGGCACATTACTCTTACAATGGCCGCTAAACGTGCCGCAAATCGTGCTAACTGGGAAGCGATGCAGCAAATAGTTGCGGGTCTTACTGAGGCCCTACATAGTGTAGCCCAAGCTGGCGCTCGGGCTGGCGCAGGTAATCTGCATGGGAACTTTCGGAGCATGAACCCTCCAAGATTCTCGGGATCCTCCAACCCCGACGAGGCAAATAATTGGATTAACTAAATGAACATAATATTCGACGTTATGCAATGCACTGATCAAGAAAATGTCTGTCTCGTCACCTTACAGTTGAACAAGGATGCGCGTACGTGGTGGAAAGCTATTTCGACACCGCCTCCAAACGCACCACATACTTGGGAGGGATTTCTCGCACTCTTCCGACCAAAGTATTTCTCTGAGCATGTTAAGGAGAGAAAGGCCGCGGAATTCACCGCGCTTCGCAAAGGCATGATGTCCGTGGTGGAATATGAACTTCAATTCTCTCGTCTAGCTCCTTATGCCCCACATCTGGTGGGCACGCATCTCCTAAAGGTGAATTGTTTTATGGACGGTTTAAGGCCTGGCTTCATTCAACAACTTGGACCCCAAAATATCCGTACTTATACGGAGATGGTCCAACGAGCTCATTTATGTGAAAGGACATTGGAGAAGGTTGAGAAGTACAAAGGAAAGAGCGAGGAGTCTAGCCGCAAGTTCGAGAAGTGAGGATGAAAAGAAGAAAAGTTTAGCATCACTTACAACACCCAGGATAACAAGAAGAGGTCCAGCAATGGAAAAGAAAAGAATAATCATAAGAACAAGAAGGTAAAGGAGGAGGAAACACAAGTCGCAACGGCTTGCTCATTCTGTGAAAAATTCGGCCACTCAGCCGAGGAATGCTGGAAGCGCCTCGGCACTTGTTTGCGTTGTGAAAGTTCGGAGCATCGTATGCCCGATTGCCCTCTTATGAAGGAACAACCCTCTAACAGTGGACGCAAGCGGCAAATGCGTCTTAATGCAGTTCTAGATGATGATGAAGTGCCCAAGGATGATGGGCTGATGGAAGGTACCATTCGAATTTATTCACATCCTTCATTTGTACTATTTGACACTAGTGCCTCTCATTCTTTTATATCTACAGCCTTTGCAATAACTTACCAATTTCACCAGTTTCTCTACCATCGGACCTAGCAATCACAACCCCTTTAGGTCCCGGAACAAAACTTACAACCTACTACCCCGATAGTGAGATAATTGTAGAAGGTCATAATCTTCCAGCAAACCTCGCATGCCTTGATATGGAAGGCTACGATGCCATTCGAGGTGTAGACTGGCTTGTGGACCATGAAGCTTACATAAATTATCGCAATAGAAGAATCTCTTTTCAAAAACTAGGTCTCCCACATTTCTCTTTCCTTGGCATCATGTATAAGAAGCTCCCTACCATTATTTCTTCTCTGCACGCTTGCAAACTCATTTTCCACGGATGTGAAGCTTTTCTTACTTCCGTGATGGTTACCGAGTCTGAGGAAATTCACATAGAAGAAATCCATATTGTCAAAGATTTCCCCGATGTCTTTCCATCGGACTTACCTGGTTTACCACCTGAAAGGGAAGTAAACTTTTCCATTGACCTCATTTCAGGAGCAGCACCTGTTTCAATAGCTCCCTACAGGATGTCCCCCACAGAACTCAAGGAACTGAAGAGGCAACTTCAGAAGTTACTAGATAAGGGCTTCATTCGACCCAGCACATCCCCTTGGGGTGCGCAGGCTCTATTTGTCAAGAAGAAAGATGAGTCTCTCAAGCTATGTATCGACTACCAGCGACTTAATCAACTCACCATCAAGAACAAATATCCGTTGCCGCGTATTGATGAGCTATTTGATCAAATTTCTGGGGCAGAATATTTTTCCAAGATCGACCTCAGGTCATGTTACCATCAGCTAAGGATCAAAGATGAAGACATCTACAAGTCTACTTTCCGAAGCAGATATGGGCATTATGAGTTCGTGGTAATGCCGTTCGGGTTGACCAACACCCCTACAACATTTATGTAACTCATGAACAATGTTTTTAGGCTGTATCTCGACCAATTTGTGGTCGTATTTATTGATGATATTCTAATCTACTCCAAAACAAAGGAAAAACATGAAGAACATTTAAAAATAGCTCTGCAAACTCTAAGAGAGCATTAACTCTACGCAAAGCTGAGCAAGTGCGAGTTCTGGCTAAATGAGGTCTCTTTCCTTGGCCATATTATTTCAAAGGAAGGCATTGATGTTGATCCTTCAAAGGCAGAAGCTATCAAGAATTGGACCTGACCAACGACTGTAATCGAAGTTAGAAGCTTTATCGCTTTGGCTGGTTACAATCGACGGTTCATTAAGGATTTCTCTAAAATCGCCGTTCCTTTGACTAGGCTCACAAGAAAGGAAAATCCCTTCATATGGTCAAAAGGCTGCGATGAGAGTTTCCTAACTCTTAGATAACATCTCACCACTACTCCTGTCTTGGCACTACCGGTTGAAGGTGGTGGATTTGAAGTCTACACGGATGCATCTGGCATTGTGTCACGCCCCGACGCGGAATATCGGGACGTACAGTCAATAACGAGCTAGAAATAACATTTATTCTAAACTAACAATAAACATTGCTAAGGAAGGAACGCTTTTATTACAATGATCAACATTGTTTAAACACGATCAAACATAACTCCCAAAACTATGAGCTGACGCTCAGTAGGCATCTAGGTACAAGTACACTCTAGAATCACTCATGTTCCTCCCCGTCTGTGTAACCGTCACCACCTGAATAACCTGAAAAGGGGGAAAAACAACACTATGAGCTGACGCTCAGTAGGTAATAACATGTAAATTTACGTAGTTAATGACTTAATTACATGTTGTATGCAATGATAAGTAAGGAAATAAATAACGAGATCAAGGACAATATAATAAGATCTCGCAAGGTCAAGAATTAAAAGATAACAATTAACAATAATGACAAGTACAAGAATTTGAATAAGAGCAATTGTAATAATAATTGGCCAACAAGCAAGTATTTAAAACATGAAGTAAATCACGATCAAGTACAATAATAATAATAGATTGAATGTCGTAGATGTCACACTAGTCAAGTACTCGGTGCAATACCTCACCATGTCATTAACATCCCATGGGCTCACTTATTTTTCGGGCGCTCTCCCCAGGACCAGACCGGGCCCCTATGATGCGATGGCATTGATTTATTGGATCAAGGATCCCAAGTTGTCTAGACATTTTCTCAAGTAATCATGGCCAATGAATTTCAATGAATAAACTAAATTGTAAAAAGTACAGATCTGACAAAACATCAGAGTAACAAGAAGAGTAGATAGTTAAATTTAGGCATCATGTTTAACGACAATTAAGTCGTGGAATTCAAGAACGAATGATAAGTAGGAAAATGCAATCATTAGAATACTCTTAACTCCATAGTTTAACATTGTATTCCGTTGGTTTAACAAGTTTTGGGGTTGTTTTAGGGTCTTTTAATATCAAGGAACTAGTTTCTTAAACAAAAAGATTTATTTTGTATTATCTTAGTGAATTGCTAAGAATTTAGTTTAATTCATAGAAATAAATCCTAACATGATGAAAATATCTCTAACATGTTAAAATAGCTCCAGCACATGATTCTACTGGTAAGGTGATAAAAATATATTTTTCTTGCTGGAATTAATTTTTAACACACTAAAAATACATTATTAGACGTTAAGACTAACACGTAATATGCTATAATGAGTTTTCTACGTAATTTTTGAATAAGTTAATATGAGTAAGTTATCATACTGATTATTTATTTTTCCTGATAACAATAAGATTTTTATCATGCTGAAAAGTATATTTTTTCAATATTCTATCATCCATTTAATAGGAGAAATACGCTGATAAATAGTTTAATACACTAAAAATCATTTATATCATGCTGTCATCATCCTAATATGCTGGAAGAATTTTCGTCATGCTGTGAAGAATTTTATCATGCTGTAAGAAATAATTTAACATGCTAACATAATTTTATATGCATTTATTTCTATTATATAGATAAAAATAGATTTCTATGAGTTAAAAATATCATTAATTCATAAAAATTAACTTTCAACATGCTGATAATATCAGAATATATTTTTCATGAATTTTCAGATATTAAGAATATTTTAGCATGCTGGATATATATTTTATATGCATTTATTCTCTATTATATAGATAAAAATAGATTTCTATGAGTTAAAAATATCATTAATTCACAGAAATTAACTTTTAACATGCTGATAATATCAGAATATATTTTTAATAAATTTTTAGATATTAAAAATATTTTAACATGCTAGATATATATATTTTATATGCTTTTACTCTCTATTATATGAA